>CM050171.1:63084541-63267041 GCA_027410445.1 Discoglossus pictus
AGTCCATGTTGTTTAAATGGGCCTTGAAAATGATTTTTTTCTTTGCAACTATCTATATAATACATAAAAATAGTTTGTGGCATTTAATGGAATACAATATTTTAAAATGTATCATAAGCAAGATATGGATCCAGATTAAGGAGTGAGTGAAGGGAGCAGATAATTATGAGCATTGAGTGAGGTGGATAAGTGTGGGACAAGCTTTCAGGAGGATTAATTAGAGTAGAGATAGGAACCTGGAATGTTATAACTATGAATCAAGGTAAACTAGACTCAGTCAAACATGAGATGACAAGATTAAATATTGATATCCTGGGAATTAGAGAACTCAAATGGACAGGAATGGGACATTTCATATCAGTTATCCACCAGATCTTCTACTGTGGTCAAGAATCCTGCAGAAGAATGGAGTATCCCATATAATCAATCACAGAGTGGCCAAAGAAGTGCTTGGTTGAAACCTAAATAAATGACAGAATGATTTAAACCATTTAACATCACAGTGATCCAAGCACCCTGGTAAACAGCAATATCCAATCCTGGCAACTAGATGGGGAAGTGGAAAACATGATGTAATTTTCCTGTGCTTCAAAATCTCTGCCGATGGTCACTGCAGCCATGAAATGAAAAGAGGTTTTCTTCTGGCAAGGAAAGCTATGGCAAGTCTGGACAATCTATTAAAATGTAAAGGTAATACACTATCAATAAAGGTCTGCATAGTTTCCATTTGTAACATACAGATGTGTGATCTGGACAATAAAAAGGCTGAGTATGGTAGAATTGTTGCCTTTGAGTTGTAGTGCTGGAGAAAACTGCTTAGAGTCCCTTGGACTGCAGGAACATCCAATTAATACTACAAGAAATCACGTCATACTGTTCACTGGAAAGTTTGATCATGAGGCTAAATCTGGAATATTATGGCCATATCATGAAAAGACAGGATTCCTTAGATAAGACTCAGAGGCAGAGGTGAAGATGGATAGATGAAGTCATTGAAGCAATGAGCATGAGCTTGAAGGAGCTCAGAGGGGTAGTGGCTGACAGATGTGCCTGGCGTGCTTTGGTTCATAGGGTCACAGGGAATTGGAGATGACTGATTGACTGAACAACATCAACAAAGGTACTTTACCGAAAAGCTAGTTAATATGAAGTTATGGTAATGAAGCCATGACATGAGTGTGAATGAGTGTGAATTGGGGTCTTTGTAGGGTCATGCATTTGTTACCTTGGTGTGTGTATTTTTAGATGAATGTTGGGGACAGAAACCAGATTGCAGTGGCTCAAGTAAAGAAGTAAAGAATTGTTTAATAAAAAGTTAGTAAGGGGTTTTTAGACTGTTCCATCAACTTGGAGGCTAGAGGGAGTAGTGATAGGGTTATAGTTACAGAGATGTGATAAGAGCCTGCTGGAAGGAGGATAGAGCCATACAGTCGATATAGATAAGTTGAGGAGATGAGTAATGCTGTGGGAGTTGGTATGATATGAAGAAATAGGGTCAAATGAGCAGGCAGTGAGATGTGAGGAAAACAGGAGTTTAGATACTTTGTCCTCTGTGACTGGTGTAAGGTGTGTGTCTGTAGGAGTGACGCAAAGGTCATGTATTTATTGGGTGGTGGGTAGAAATCTTGTGTCCTGTAGTGTCTATTTTGTTTTTGAACTCGTTGGTAAGGTCTTGGGCTATGAAGCTTCTGGTAAGGGGTGGTACTTTTGAGATAAGGATGTAGTTGAAAGTTGAAAAGAGGTATTTGTGATTGGATGATTGAGTTGTAATGAACAAGGAAAAGTATTTTTGCTTGTAGAGGTTAATAGCTGAGGTGTAAGGGTGCGGCATGTATTTGTAGGTATCTTGTGAGTTCTATGGCTATGGGTGAGTGTGAGCAGCATAACAAATGTTAGTGGGGGGCATTCTTGTCTAGTGTCGTAGAAAGTGTATAGTTGAAGTTAGGAGACAGCCAGGCTGTTTGTAGCAGCCCAGAAGGAATTCCTTCATTGAGATACATTATACTTTGAAAATATATTAGAGCCAGAAGTATACATTTTAGGAGCCTAGGCTCCCTGGAACTTCTCCTACTGGTTGTAGCAGTCAGTAGCAATCTCTGGACTGGAGATTGTGATGGTGTGGAGGGGAGGTTTGCAGTAAAATGGCAAGTTATCATAGTTCTATGGCTTTTCTGTATGTTTGTGGAGTAAGTGGAGGTGTGAGAGGTGTGGGGTATGGTAAGGCTGCAGGTTTGTTGTACTCATCCAGTAAAATTGAGGACACCAGGAGCAAAAGTGGTTAAGGAAGTGTGAGAATTATCCAAGAAAGTGATAGATAACAGCTGCACATAGAGAGAGGGTCGAATAAAGCCCAATTTTGTGGGTCTCAAAGCAAAGGAAGGTGAGAGAAGAGACAGGTGGGACAAGTTTCCCTTGATGGATAAAGACAGGGGTATAGTAGAAAACTTCATATCAGGATGTGCAGCCTTGACTGGTTGACTAGCAGAGCATATGTTGACTGGTTGACTAGCAGAGCATAGGTGAAACAAGGAAATGCTGGAGGCAGAGAAAGCATGGGGGCCAAGACACTGAGGAAGACAACTGCAAAGGAAGTTGACAAGTTTTATAATGTTTTTTTCTTCTAAATACAATGATTGTTCTGTTTTTAAATGTTATCTTTACATGCATAAGTATACTTGTTTTACAATTTTAAACCTTGTAATGGTAGTAGTTATACTTTAAAGCTCTTACTTTTATAGGTTTTTGCATGATGTACTGTGCTGCTTAGCTCCACAACTTATATTATTATTTTATAGTACAGTGGTATTTGAATATAGTAATTTAACATTAAATCTATTTTAAATAACACTATGTAAATGTTTTAAAGATAGCTTTTTAATTAACTTGTTTAGCACATTATGTTGCTAAAGACATTCTCAGAAAACAGGAACCTGTTATATTCTTATAATAACTTTTATTGCATATTCAGTCCACACAGTTCTCATTCTGCTTTTATTTTGGAAAGAAATGAGGAAATGTGAAATCACATTGCATTCCTCAAAACTACTGTTGTAAAGAAAAAAATGTGCTAAAGTTCACTTGCTGAGAAAAAGATACTTCAATATAAATGTTTCAGACTTGGATTAATGGATTATTAATTAATAAAATATAGTTGCAAATCAAAACCAAGACCGGGTTTAAATCTCGGGTGTGCCTATGAAGAAGTCCCCAGGTACTCCCACACATCATCTGTGCTCCACTGGTGCCCTTGTTATATGCTTTAGATCAGTGGCTTCCAATCTCTTTGATCAGAATGGCAAACTGTATTGTTGGTTTAATGTAGGAAAATGTAATTTTTAATTGCATTTAAATGATAAAGTACTAGTTATTACCCATACTTTTAAATTATACCAGATTTGGAACATTCTCTGTGTCACTTTAAAAGGAGTTATTTACCATCATTGAATGCTTTCAGTATGTACAGTGAACCACTACTCCTTTAGTACTGATAAATATTGTTTTAACTGCTGTATATTATTATATCTAACCAGCACATTTACAGCCTTATTAAATTGCGTTTTGGTAAATTTAAAAGGTCTCTATATAAGCACACAGCATATATTTTTTACAGAAGTTTTTAGTTAGTGAACTTCTATCCAAAAACAAGGTCTTCACTAACTAAACACTTCTGTAAATAAAATATGCTCTGTGCTTAAATAGAGCCCTTTTAAATTTACCGAAACGCAATTTAATAAGGCTGTTAGTTTTTTAACTGTTTGCTTGGTGTCATAAAAAGAGAACCATGTACTTATATTATTTTCTTTTGTATTAACAATTGCGTACACACAGACATGAATACCCCAGCATTTACACTAATAAACCAATGTTTAGATGAAAACGACATATTGAGTTATGATAATTTACTTTGAATAAGTTACATATTGCATCAAGTAATCCTTATTGGGGTATTTTTCCACTTATGAGACAACTGACAATGTTTCTTGTTTTTTGTCTCTTAGCCTTTGGATTTACAGTATAGACAGCACTTCAATAAGCAGAAATCGAAAAAACTTGGATTTTATAAATGTAATGTTAATGAGGTATAGAAACAAATTATACTAATTAAATGTGTGGTTGCTGAGTCTAATAATATATTAAGAAACTTGCGTTAGACCCATGATCTCCATAAGTGTACAATTGTACAAGATGCTGGCAAAGTGATGGCAAGAGCATCTCTCTGCTCTTCTTCATTATCATCAAGAAGAAATCGGTGAATCTGGTGATACTTGGTCTTGGGACAGTACCTTGCACCTTGCTGAATGTAGGCTCATATGTTCTGTTTTATATAAATCAAACACTGAAAAGCTGCATTATTATGTGTCCAGTGTTGCACGTTGGCTTAATTTGTATGAGCCAAATCATTTTCCTGAATGGGCCAGCACATTACTAGATTCATTTATCAAACAGAAACTTAAAAGCAACAAATAACACATACATTTATATGTGGTTATACAAATATGCACAGTTTATCTATTTATTAAGAGAATATACAAGTCTCTGCTTGTTGATCAAATGAATAGCTTCCCATTTATAAATATAATAAAATGTATGATAATTGCAAAAGAGGAATGCAAAGGCGTATCAGATGGATTACTTACAATATTTACAGGGTATGTGTGACACTCCAGGGGTAGGGGCTATTACCCAGGGACACATGCTATAGACTACATGTTAACTACCCACAAGGACCATTGGGTTCTTGGAATCTCAGCACCAGCACCATGGTGGCTTCCGTAACAGTCAGGGTCTTTCCATCAGGAATTAGCATCAGGAGTCTCAGTAACCTTCCTGTGGTAGTGACAACTTACTTGCATTACTTGATTTATTTTTAGAAAGTCAACAATATTTATAGGGGTTAGATACAGGAAGGATGTATACAACAAAATAATGACATGGAGTGGTACAAAAACACATAAGATTGACTCCACATGGGATCTGGCATCCTGGTATCCTGTCTGGCACCTGCAAACAATAGGCCACACTCCAAATACGCATAATGCTGTCTCCATGTCTAGTGGTCCAGACCTAAAATAGAGTACATTAACTTTATCTAGCATACAATGGGACCAAACAGATTACAATACAATGGAGGCGTGTATGCACATAGACCAGTGGCTATAGCCAAGCAGTCTGGTGGCTCAATGAGCTAAGATACAGGAATAGGGGTCCGTGACAGTATGTCTGCCTTAGTTTAGGACATTATATTTAGGGAAACTGATAAATGTATCCAAACCTTGTAAACTGATAGTGATTCCCTTTTTTTTTCCAGTGCCAGTTAGTTTGCCCTGGTGAGATCTTTAAAGCTGGTTCGGCCATAGGTATAAAGTGGAGCTCTGGAGTTGGATTTGATAATTTCATTTTGCAAGATAAGATCTCTATATAGAGGAGAGGATACAGGTAAACATCTAGTTAGTTCTATATGTAGAAGATAACATTAGAAGTGTAGACATATATTGCTAAGATTTCAGTACTCACAAACACATTGTGCTTATCATCAATATGAAGGGTATCCACATGAAGCAGCCAAGTGCTAGGAGGAGCATGATGAACACTACCAGATAATGTCCTGCCCTCCAAGCAAATGCTATTGGGATCCCACAAAGCCACAGGTATCATCCGGTAGTCTCACAAGGCCACAGAGCCATGTTGGACTATTTGCATCTCTCTAGTGACTATTATTAGTATCCGAGCATTTGGATCACATTCACAGGTCTTTGCAGTCATTCCTGAGTTGAAGCTCTGCCTGTTGGCTTTACTACAGTCTGCTTCTTGTGCCAGTGCACCAGCGATTCTGTTCCCCTGAAATAGTTCATTGCATGTTACAGTGATATTAGCATGTTAATAGGGATATTTTATTACTTTTTACTAGATTAATAGTCATATTTTAGATGTATTTTGTTCTTTTACATATTTCATTTGTGGTGGGGACTATCCACAAGCTGCTGCAATTGTTCCCTGTCTCCCATTCCTGAATAGGATGGAGGAGTTTGCTACTCAGTGTGTCAACATATGTAAGATGAGGCCTCTGAAGAATGTGAGTGTTTTACTTACTTGTTGCTTTTCAGTTGATCAGTCTGAGTCACACTATGTGTCCTGAGCACTTCTCGATTTAATATTGTTTCATGTTATTTCCATCCTGTGCCAGTGTACCTTTGCCCCTGACAGCTGTGTGTGCCAGCATATCTGTTTTCCTGCTACCACCCAGTGCCAGTGTACAGGTCTTACTATCGGACACTTGTGCCAGCATACATTTGTTCCTGCCACCATTCAGAGCTAGTGTAACTGTACTACTGTTAGGTGCCCATGTCTGAACTTCTGTGCAATTTCCACTTCACTTATCTGCCTGACCTCCCGTTGCCGAACTTCTGCCCAATTCAATGTGAATAAACTCTGCCTGCCCTTGACCCTGCCTACCTGACCAATGCATGCTTCTGGCCTCTTTGTACTGCATATGGAGTAAAGCAGCTATAGTCCTACCACTCAGGTGACCTAATTTCTGTCTTTGGAATTCACCATTACACCAAAACACTCTAGGATGATCTAAACTGTGTCAAGTTAGTGTTTAAACAGAAATTGATATTTAGATTTAGAATATAGAGACCCTCTAGACATTTTTGTGCTCATGAATTGTTATACTTGGATGTTACGCCCCGCCCGATTAACGCTTACCCCAATTCTCTCTCTCTCTTAGGGTCGCAACTTTTTGTTCAGATCTCGCCACCAGCACACTTCAGATGACAGCATCATTTCTGAAGAGACAGGCACCATCAGACCCCTTTTCTTAGGATCTAAGAATCACACCATGTACCTTTGATTAGTACAAGCAGACTCCGACACCACCTTTGTTTAGTGTGTCCAAAATCAGACTGGCATTTCTTTATTGTTACAGAAATATATGAAAAAAACAGAAAGATGACACAAAACCACAAAACACCAAAGACTTCCTCCCAGTTCTAGCCTTTACTCCTAGGCGAATAGCTTGCTACCCCCCCCCCCCCCCCTCACCCACATAGCTTTCTTGTTCTCATTCCACATTTTTTCTCCGCTTACAGAGCCATACAACTAGCTCCCCCCTTCATGACTAAAGCCAGAGCCTTCACACGTGGCCGATCGCAGGGGCCATATAAATTCTTTAGAATTATTTAACCCTTTGAATATCCCAGATATGACTGTTAAGCAAATTGTTAGTACCTTCTGACCACACATATGATAACTGATGAACCCCAAACAGCCCATTGGCCCTTCTGTTCATAACATCGTATAATAAGAGTGTTCCTCGATGTAAGGGAATAATAGCTACTGACAGATAAAAGTCTCTGCAGGGTTTTTTTTTTGTTTGTTTTTATTGTGAATTAAGAGGAAATACAAACCGGGACAAAGTGGTAGAATTAGGATAGAGGGGGTGATTAGATTCCTGCACCTAAACCTGGACTTGGGAATTGAGACCCTGGAGTACTGAGAATATATATGGACTAGATAAGAGATGACAATAGAAGATGGCAATGAAAAATGTATCATTGGCTTGTACTTTGTGGGTATTGAAGCAGTGCGTGTGGTTAGTCCAGGTTCACAAACTGGTACAGAAGTCAAGTAAGAGCAGTCCAAAGATACAATTCAGGGCAAAAGGGATCCAAACAAAGTTCAAAGCAAGGTCACAAAGTAAAGCTCAGTCCTGTCAATAGAAAAAAACTGTCTGGTTGGAGCCCCAAAGCAAATATGGGTAATTGGATAGCGCAAGTAGTGTTAATCAGCAAACAGAGGGTTAAACACATTCATAATGACAGGGATCAAACACCAAGATGTGATTTAAATAGGCATAGAGTGGGTGTAACCATGAGGCTGAGTCCACATTCCCACTGAGCTTCCATGACACATAAACCGAGCCAAAGGAATTGCTTCTTCCAGAATAGCAAAAAAAGTCGAGAACTACTGTAATATCAGTCTACAGATCCCTAATTAGAACTCATCTAGTACAATGTGCCCAGATCTCCAGTACTTCACCTTAATACACCGGGTCCAGTTCTAGAGAACTTATCTTCAAAAGGATATTAATAAATTAGAAACAATTCAAAGGGGGAAGCAAAATGGTGCATGGTCTAAAAGACAAAACTTATAAGGAAAGACTTCATGACCTGAATATGTATAACTTACAGGACAGAAGAGAGATTTGATAGAAACTTTAAAATACCTCAAAGTTTTTCATAAATTACAAGAGGGAAGTGTCTCGAATAAAATAAAAAGAGGTCTAGATTTGAAGTTGTAAGATTTAGAGTTAGATGAAGGAAAGGGGTAAGAAAAGGAAGCAGAAAATTAGACCAGCGTCCCAGATGAAGTTGTAGAGTCAAACAAGGTTAAGGAATTTAATCATGGCTGAGATAAACATAAGGCTATCCTGAGATTAAATAAAGCCACACTTTAGGTAGATTGGGCAGACTAGATGAGTCTTTTTGGTTCTTCGCCAGGCTCTGTGTAACATAATTTGGTGTTTTGCAAATGATCTAATACTCCATTTTAGTTGTAGCATTTGGACCTACATCTACAATCAGGATTTATTTATTTCAAAAGAAATGCCCATCACCATTTGCAAGTATTTGAGACACAAATGATAAAATATAGCCACACAAATCATAATTCTGTAAAGAGAGAGTGGTCAATAAGATGCTGGAAGGATGGCAAGGGTATCTGGACCCATGCAGTTCATCCGACAGCTGCTGAAGAGTGTGTGGTGGAGTATCCATACGGCGATCAGGGTGGTCCCACAGGTGCTCGATGGGGTTTGGGTCTGGGGAATTTGGAGGCCAGGGAAGTACTTGGAAGTCTTTGTCATTCTCCTCCAACCATCCCCAGACAGTTCTGGTCGCATTACATGTTATATTGTCCTGCTGGAAGTCAACATGTATGGGTGCACTTGCACAGCTAAGAAAACATTCCACAGACCATAACGCTGCTGCCACCAGCTTGTGTTCTTCAAACAATGGTTGCAGAGTGTTTGTTCTTGGAAGTTTCCCGCCTGACACGCTAACGTCCGTCCAGTCGATGGAGAAGTATACGTGACTTATCAGAGAAGGCTACTGTTTGCCAATCAGAAAAGGTCCAATTTTGGTTGTGCAGTTTGTCGTGCAAACTGAAGCTGTTTCTGACGATGAACCCTCATCAGAATGGGTGCAGTGACCAGTTATTTGCTTTGGAGCCCCATACGCAACAGGGTTCATTGTACTGTCATTTTAGACACACGTCTGGTATCACCCTGGTTCTTTTGGACGGTGAGTTGCTCAACTGTAGCGTGTCGGTTGGCACTCACACACCTTTGCAGCAAAGTTCACCTCCGACAACAATATCACGTGGAGCTTTCCAGTTTCCACGCCTTTTATTGGCAATGATGCCCTTTCTCCAGTCAAGGTACACTTTTACCACAGCAGCATGAGAATACTTTACAAACTGCGCTGTTTCAGAAATCCGGCCACAGCACCACATGGTGGTGAAAAAAAAATTATTGCAGACAAAGAACTATTTCCACCTCCGACGTGTCGCAACTTGACGGCGCTGAATCGACAGTTAGGCCATCACAATGTTCGGCGCGGGCACTCGGCCCCCCAGGTCCCCCTCTCATAGCTCAAGGCCTCTTCTGTCGGCGCGCCTTATGAGCAACATCGGAGGTGGAAATAGTTATTTGCCTGCAGTAACAGGTGGTGCTGTGGTTCAGTGTTCAACCCCAGTGTTTTGCCTGTGTGCGGCTACAAAATGGACAAGGACCATCCTCCCATCCTTGGCCTGTAAGCAAATGATCATCCCCTTTTCAAAGTCAGATAAATCACACGTTTTACCCATAACAGCGATGGTTGATGTCATGTCACCTTATATACCCACCAAGCCAGCTCTCGACACGTGCCCTATTTCATTGGGTATGGGCTGCTGGCACCACAAGTAGTGGTCATAATAAAGTGACACGGCCCTGTAAATGTTAAGAATATATTTATATAATTTTTTTTTTTTTTTGCTTTCTTAAAACTTTTTTTGCCACAAACAAATGTAGTTTATCAGTAGACCATATGACAAAAATAAACACAGCTGTCCTTCAACAACATTTTGTATACAATATATATATATATATATATATATATATATATATATATATATATATATATATATATATATATATATATATATTTACAGGTGTACTATAACCATATAGGAAATTACTCCTGTTCAGGATTCTCCATCTTCCTAACTAAACACATGAGCACCCTATATAAACCTGAGGATACACACACTACATCACTTCTACAGTGTACAACCTTCCCTCACATGAACTGTCAGATAGTATGAGGCCACATGACCTGCTCTCTGCCCTACGATTGGTTCCTGAGCAAAACTACCAATGAGGTAAGACCATCGGATGCTTGAGTTGTATTCTATTCTCTCATTGGTAGGATTCACATTGTCCTCAAAGTAAGGCACCCTGTGATTGGCTGTGTCCCCCACAGCTGTCAGAACTGCAGTGTGGTGTGACACTGTGTGTGTGAGCTGATAGGTTGTGCGGTTCCTGGTTTCAGTCACTGTAAGGAAGGAGCTGTGCTGTGATGGTTGTGTGCTGGCTGCTGTCTGCCTCTGGTATGTGACGTTCTACATAGTCCATGCAACTGTCTGTAATCTGTTATACATAATCATGTGTGTAATTATACAGAGTGTTTACTAACAGTGCTATTGTGTGACCCATGTGTGATGTGCATTAAACTGTATATAATAATTGTATTAAATATTTAATGGTAAAGTACTATAGTATAGCCCTTCTGGACTGCTATCTTGTCATGGTGAAGGAGCTTGTGTACCTCAATGAAGCTGTGAGCTTGTAGGGTCACCCAAGATGGGCAAATCATAGCAGAGAGGTCAGACAAATTATGGTCAACTGGAGAAGGATCTGGCAACCTACACCAGTATTTTTGCCATGAAAACCTTACACGAGATGAGACTGGCTGTGGTCCATAGGGTTGCAGAGAGTCGGACATGACTGTACAGCTAAACAACAAGTATGTTATGTACTGCATAAACAAACATATATATTGTCTGTACCTATACATCAATGTTTGAGTGATTCTATTAATATATGTATATGATTCTGTGTTTGTATGTATGTGTGTGTATATTATTTATATATATATATATATATATATATATATATATATATATATACACACATATACAAACACACACACATTATTGGATCATTGGGTTAGACATTAAAAATGCTCCGCAGGGGTTGCATTCATATACCTACATTATAGTTCTGGAAAATATTTAGGGGCTGCAAATGAAGGGTTAATAACCTGTTTAAGTATGTGAATATATATATATATAGTGATATACCTATGCATTTTTTAGCAGCTCCAAGGATGTGGCTTCTGGTCGCTGTGATAGTCCTGATCCAAGGGTGTGCATATTCGGACAATATGTCAAGGAAACTTCACAGCGGAGCCATTGACCTTATATCTACACCAGATCCTGAAGCATTTATGAATATAGTAAGTAGTATTACATCTCTTCACAGTGCAATGTTTTGGTTAAACAGAATGTTATACCTGTGCATAACATTTATACTTTTCAGTTTATAAAAAAACGCAAACCTTTCTGTCCAAAGAAGAACAATTACGGACAAATACTTTTAGTTCTGGTCTTTGGCATTTCCTTAACAGGATGCTACAAGAATCTGGCATCAGAAATTGCTCTTGCAGAACCACTCCATACCATATCCTATGATATCCTATTACACGGGAAGGTTTACATATCCAAGACCTAATACCTCTCCGCTTAGCTCATCTGACCCAGAATTTTTGGCCAAAAAAGGTTATGATAACTGTAAAGGTTGTTAGAACAGAGTGTCATCCTTAAATTGATATTCATTTACACCCTATGTACTATAGTGTAACAACAACAGGCAGAGCTGCCATGCTGACCTCTTGGAAGAAACATAAAGAAAAATTAGCTGTTCTTTTCAACTGTTTATTTTTAATTTTGTGATAAAGTAACTGAGTTTTTAATAGTAATTATCGTAAAAAGGAAACACAGAATAATACAGATAGCAGTAATGGCAATATTAACACTTAATGTAAAACCAACATGTAATAGCAAACCCCTAACCTAATACACAATTTCCTGGGCTCTCCCCGGCTGCCCCGGGGTCCAGGGGAGGCTTGGTGGTCCGGCCCCAGGGGCTGCGGAAGGAGGTGAGTACCAAACGCACCAACCCAGACCCTAACTTGACCTTTGAGACATGAGATCCCCCTGTTAACCCCACCCCCATTTCTGTTAATTTGATTATAAGTTTATATATAAACTATAAAAATGAAAACTCTTGTAATGCTCATAAGATAATAACCAATACTTCAGAACGATAATAAAACTTAGAGACATACCTAGAATTCCTTGGTAGACAGACAACTCCATTTTTAAGAGTATATAAAATGTATGATATTGCTTGCATTCTCTGTATGTATCTTCATTTACTACAGGATTATGCCTTTACCTAATAACCATAATAAATAACTGATTGAGGAAAACAAAACAACATCTAGATTTAATGGCTGGTACAAAACAGGCTGTCAATTCAAATAAGTGTTAGTTTGCTTCAGTGATTGATAAAAGGTAATATAGGCAGGATCCGTATAGTTCTTGCTGCGTGTCCATGTGCTGTTTTGTAGAAAAGTATCTATGTTGGGAAGTTAGTTTTTTTTCATCGTCTTTTTTTGGTCCCTCTCTTAGTGGTTTTGATGTAGATTGACTCTCTAATTATGAAAGGATATAGACCCCCGTTGCTAATGAATTAGTGTAATAAATGGCATACTTGCAGCAATTATCATTGTATGGTGGATTGGGCTCAATTGAATACCACAAATTGAAAGCATGTGAGACAAAAATCTTGTGACCAAAAAAAGAATTGGTTCTTGTATTTTTGCAGAAGTGATCAAAACAAGTTCAATCGTACATGTTAGTCTCACAACTCAGCTCTGCCCCTTATATTTCTCCTAAACGCAAATCATGTGAGAACTGGAAAAAAAAAATACATTGTATTTAAAATAGCACATTATTATAGCGCCTTCAAAGAGTTTTAGGAGTCCGTTTTTTTTATTTTATTTATTGATTTATTGATTTTTATTTTGAAATTTTAGTCTTAAAACACATTTAGGAGCCACAGGAAGATCTTAGGGAAATAAAGTGAACCAGACAGCAAGACTTGTGAGGCCCAAGAAATAAAATAGATGTTTGTGTGTGTTTTCATACTTTTGGAAAATTGGTTGTTGTTCAGATTATCTTTAAACTATTCAGCACTTTAGTTGTTAAATATATTAATTGGTTTTAAAGTGTAAAAAAACAAACATCTGATCAGTTATGGCATCAGCAAAATGTATGACTTGGATTTAAAGGTCAAAATCTCGCTGTTTAGTCATCTATTATTAATTGTTGCATAATGGCTCTTGACCAAAGTATTATGTGACGTGAGTTGTTGAATTTGTGTACTTTGTGCCACTTATGCTGTTATACAAATATGATTCAGGCAGTAGATGACCAAGCCCAATTAATCACATAATTATTATAACAGTGTTGAGCAATATTTAGCCCCCACCATTCCTTTTTTACCCATGACAGGAGTTTAGGCCAGTGGTTCTCAAGAGCCGGGCCTTGCACCGGTGCAGGTCTGAGATCTTACCTGGGTGGTCCTCAGAGATATATAAACATATCACAAACCTCAAATCTCAGGTATATAGGTTATTGGGGAATTTATATGCAGGTAAAATGTATTATATATAAATCAGTGTAAAAATATAGTGTATAGTGCTAACCTGTTCAAATTGTTCTGGGCCGCAAAGGCGATCCCGTTACCATTGAATGATAACCAGGTTTAGATACCCCCTACATAACCACTTTATTTTCTTTTTATAAAATGTTATATTAACTTTTTTTTATCAAGCATATCAAAATATATATTAATAAAAGAAAATATAAAATGAGCAATAACTCATTAAGAAATAATAATCCATTCTAAGTGCTTATGCACCCCCCTGTAATCTAGAGAATATTACAGTCAGGACGTGTCACCTTTATGCTCATTACACAGATCTTCTCAGATTTATAATAAATATCCACATTATGCATTTGGTTATTTTTTTTTTTTTTCTGAATGAAGAGTTCATATACAAGGTTCCCATTTTTTATTACAATTGTAATCATATAAATTATATTTATCCATAAAAGTTAAAAGCTGTGCAATAGTGGAAGGTTGGAGCTCCATATGCTTCTGATTCTTCCCTTTGTCTCGTTATTCCTCTTTCATTTATATAGTTAAATAACTCCATCTCTCACCCTCAGGTAATCCTTTCACACGTCAGTTTGCTCACCTGGATTGCACTTTTATCTTCTGAGAATAGTGGACGTTTTTTTTTAATGTTTTGTACAAAGTTTAGTAATTCTCTCACTTTGTGTCCCCTTAATAGAGTGAATTGATCAGATACAGAGGATACCCAAATGAGGAGTATAAAGTGGTCACTCAGGATGGCTATATCCTGACTATCAACAGAATTCCTCATGGGGTCAAAGATGCATCTACAGGTAAATTATGTTTTTATTTTGTGGGTTTAGTTTATTGAACAGCTGCACGTTCAGCTTTGTAATGTACAATTTTAATGGGAATCTTCTTTTCCATAAGTAAAACCAGAATATATTGTATTTAATCAAAATAGACCATTTAACAAGTGTTGTTATATTCTATTCTAGTTCTGTCCAACTTCTTTAAGATTTTAGGGAAAGATTTTAATTGGCTAGTGAGCTGGTGGGCCGGATTTAAAATATTAGGAAAAATACATATATATGTTTTATATTTATGTATTTTATACAATATAACTAAACATTTAAGAATGTGTGTATAAACTGCCCCATAGTTGTATTCTAATAATAGTTAGGTTTGTGGCATTCAATGGGCCTCAAAAAACAGCTGACAAGCCACATCTTGCCTTCAGGCGGCAAGTTGGACATCGCTGGTCTATTTATTACTGGACAGATTCTAATAATGATTGGAAAAATTGTGACATTTTGTGTTCACATTGATAGTAAGTAACACTTACAAATTGTTTTTGTACTGCTGCTATTTTTCTTTGGTAGACCTCTATATGAGTATAAAGACGCTGTGTATAGAGTAGGGGACAGGAAGCCATGTCTATAGGTGGGAATGTAGAAGAACATGTTGAGATGTTTGAGGACATCAATGGTTAGTGACACATCAGAGGTTTTAATACAGTATTGTTTAAATTTATAAGTACCGTAATAATAATTTTCAGTTTAATGTTATTTTATAAAATGCTTTAAACTAACATTGATGCTTGTTATTTTGGAGCTTACAAACAAATATTCTAATCCTTTTTTTTATTTTTTATTGAGAGATCATTACCAATTAGCCCCTGAGGCATTGGGTCCATTGTATTGAGTGCAGTCATCTGCACATGAAAAAAGATAAGGCATGCACAGACCCAGATGACTGCACTCAATCATTTTATTAATAAAAGATTATACTTTTTGTTTGTGAGCAGATTGGAAAGGTTGACTGCCAGCTCAAAATGGCAAACTTCAATATTTGTTTACTGTAGGAAAATGCAGTTCTTTAAGTAGCATTCAACTGATAAGATACCTTTTATCGCCTTCAGTTCTAAATTATACCATATCTAGAAACTTGCCGTGTTGCCTTAAGATAGAGATATTTACTGTAATATCTCTATTTTAATCCCATCAAATTTATGGACCACTTTTGAATAAATAAAGTTAATGGACAAAATATATTTAGAATAATAAATCCAGCCATTGCATTTTTCCCTTTTCTGTATCTCAGGCTTCCTGTTTCTTTACTGGGCCGGCTTGTAGCTACTGTCTTAGCGGGACAGTTGTAGATGTCACATTCTGTTTGTGATAAACACTTTCTGTTTATACAAATGTCTTCCCACCTCAGGAGGTAGATTGCTGAAAACTAAAATGGTAGACTTCACAGAAGCATAACTGCATTTAGTTTTTGGAGGTTTCCAGTGATCTACTTCCTGAAGTGGGAAGAGACTTTACATAAAGTGGAAGCTTTTACCTACCACAGTCAGAATGTGGCAAATTTCAAGCGTACTTCTTCAAAAGAGAGTACTTTACATTTATGACCCATATTTATCCCCTTCTTGATTTACTCTATTTTATTACATATTTGTGACTGAATGTTTAAAATATTTAGACAAGATCAAATATTACTTACAAAGAACATATCTAATCCAATACCATATTTTTTACTTATTTAATAAACAAAGTTATCCAACACCCATATCCCCTGTGTGAAAATGTAATTTCCCACTTGACTGGGCCACCTTTAGCTGCAACCAAACTATTCCTATAATTCAATATTTGTTTTTTACATTGCTGATGAGGAATTATGGCCCACTCTCTCTCACAGAACTGCTTTAGTTCAGAAACATGGTAGGTTTTTCAAAAAGAACCGCTTGTTTCAGGTCCTGCTTTATTGGTTTAGTTCTGGACTTTTACTAGGCCACGCTACAAATGTTACTTATTTTAGCCATTCTGATGTGGACATGTTTTTGACCGTTGTCTGGCTGCTTGATCCAACTAGCTTCAACTTCAGCTCACGTATGGATGACCAGACATTATCCTTAATATTGTTATTAGATAGAGCAGAATTCATGGTTTGTTCTTTTATGGTAAGGCATCTGTTCCTGAGGCCACAAGTCATCCCCACACCATCAATTACCACCACCATGTTTGACTGTTGTTATGGTGTGTTTTTTTGTGGAATACTGTGTGTGTTTACACCAGTCATCATAAGACTTACGTTGACCAAAAAGTTTCACTTTTGACTCCTATAAGTATGATCAATATCAACTTTTTTTCTGATCTATTCAGTTATTTCCTTTTAATTGTGGCATAATGTGCTTGTTGTATCCTTGTGTTGGTAACGTGATGGTGAGTCAAAATAATTGAGGTGTATATTGAGTAGGGCTGGCTGTGTGCAGTCATCCAATTCTATCCTTTTAATTGGGGTAATATGGAAGTTTACATGTTTTTAATATTAAAATAAACTACCTAAGTGTTTGCATATCTAAACATCATTTAAAAAAAAATGCTTAAAAGCTCTGTTTTCAAACATTCCCTGCAAAGGTCCGCCCCAGGAGCTCATGCATACAATGCATCTATTTGTACTAGCCACTTACAGACTGTTTCTCAACAGCATTTATTAAATATATGCTGCAGGGACTGTCAGGAAAGGTTGAGTAAGTGAAAACACTCTACCTGTTTTGTCTGTCAGTCTCTCCCCTAATTTTAATTTTTTTTTATTGTTTAGGTCCAAAGCCTGTGGTCTTCCTGCAACATGGCCTGCTGGCAGATGGCAGTAACTGGGTCAGCAATCTGGCAAACAATAGCTTGGGATTTATCCTAGCAGATGCTGGCTACGATGTGTGGTTAGGAAACAGTCGAGGGAATACTTGGTCTCGGACACACAAAACTCTTTCACCAGCAAATGAAGAATTCTGGGCATTCAGGTATTTTTGTGTGTAGAAGTTATTTGTGTAAATGAACATCATGAGCTATTAGAAATATTCATTCATAAAGATGATTTAATACTGAGATCATAATTTCAGCTGTACCCATGATGGGATTATACAGTTATCAGTATGTTTAGATATTGTAATGTAAACTTCTGGGATGATTTTCTCTTTCTATAATGTGTACTTTAATTATGCATCCTTTTTATTTCTGGATAGATACTATACAATATTTTTGCTTCTTACAGTTACGATGAGATGGCAAAGCTCGATCTACCTGCAGTTATAAACTTTATTTTAAAGAAAACAGGAGTGGAACAAATATACTATGTTGGCCATTCACAGGGAACCACAATAGGTAAGTACAAAATATAAAGTGTCAGATCTAGAAATATATCTAAGGTCAACGGAGGCAAACAAGAAGGGGCAATGAGTGAGGAGCACTAGGGGAATTGAAGAAGAGGATGAATGGGGAGAAGGGATAGGAGAGAGTTGAGCTGGATGGCACAGCTTGGTACATTAAAAATGTCTAAAACCTGAAATTTGTAGCCTCTCTGACAATAGAGTATAATCAATAGGTGAACATGGGTCCAATTCAGGTCCTATTAAATCTTGTTTATGGCCCACCCACATATCATTACATTTAGTATATATATCTCTCTGGAAGCTTCCCAAACCTGAATTGTGCACCGTAATAGAAGCTCTTTTCATTCTGAATATAATCTGGAGTAATTGCTAGAATTAAAGCATCGTTTGCTGCTAGAAAAAGTTTTAAATATTTTTACACTCTCCCCCCCATTTGTCTATAAGGGCTAACCTATTTAATTGCCAAAGCCCAATTCATTCTTATCCAATTTACTGTGGCCTGTATCAAGTAAGCTGCTTTTTAAGTAAACACAGTTTCAGACCACAGAAAAAGAATAAATGTGGAGATTAACCATTAACTGATTTATTTTCTTATATGTTCTAATATTAGGATGTAGAGAAAAATGTAGTACTGTTCGTGCATGTAATAATACTACAGTATATTTTGTCAATGACACCTATCACTAATATAGTTTTGTAAAGTGTGCGTAACTCTCCAGGGGAGCGAAAGCGCACTTTACAAACTATTTGTAGGGAGTTCTGTATACCCCGCAGTGCGCATTCGTGGCACTAGCCGTTCATTTGCAAAGTGCAGTGCATGCGCACCGCTCTGCACTAGCCGCGCATGCGCAAAGTGTAGCACCAGAAGAGGGTGCGGAAAGGGACATGGGGGGGAAGAGACATGGGAGGGAGAGGGGGGAGGAAAGACACAGGGTGAGGAAAATGGGGGAGGAAAGACACAGGGTGAGGAAAATGGGGGAGGAAAGACACAGGGTGAGGAAAATGGGGGAGGAAAGACACAGGGTGAGGAAAATGGGGGAGGAAAGACACAGGGTGAGGAAAATGGGGGAGGAAAGACACAGGGTGAGGAAAATGGGGGAGGAAAGACACAGGGTGAGGAAAATGGGGGAGGAAAGAGACACAGGGTGAGGAAAATGGGGGAGGAAAGAGACACAGGGTGAGGAAAATGGGGGAGGAAAGAGACACAGGGTGAGGAAAATGGGGGAGGAAAGAGACACAGGGGGAGGAAAATGGGGGAGGAAAGAGACACAGGGGGAGGAAAATAGGGGAGGAAAGAGACACAGGGGAGGGAGAGGGGGGAGGAAAGAGACACAGGGGAAGGAGAAGGGGAGGAAAGAGACACAGGGGAGGGAGAGGGGGAGGGGGGAGGAAAGAGACGGGGGAGGGAAGAGACACATGAGGGGGTAAAGAGATACAGGGGAAGGGGGTAATGGGAAAATATATCTATTATTTTGTCATTTATGATGGGCAAATGACTAGTATCTTAATTTTTTTACTTTAGTATCCTTTACTAATTAAGTAAATTGTAATAAAAAAGAATATGATGGGGGAATTAAAGTGTTTATGATGTTATTTATTTTTCACTTACAACTAAGCTGCTATTGGTTGAATCAACACCGGCTTTTACATAATCGTAGCTTCTTATTATCGGGTGGTTATTGTAATATTTTATTCTCTTTTCTTTTAGCATTCATTGCATTCTCGAGCATGCCAGAGCTGGCTAGTAAAATTAAAATGTTTTTTGGCTTGGCTCCTGTGTCTACAATCAAGTTCTCTAGTAGTCCACTGGCGAAACTGGGCGTCTTTCCAGAGTTCCTTGTGAAGGTAAAGTCTCCAATGTGTCCACTTCTATCACACATTATTTATTTGCCATTGAGTCTTACACACTACCCTGTCTGTTCAATACGGGATATAAATGCATAGTGAAGGTAGGCCTAGGTGATCTAGTGGGTGTAAACTAGCAGTCATTGCCGTAGTGTAATCATGCTGCTTGTTTTTCATAGTAGATATACAAAGTATATGGTCTTTTGAATAACTAAACATATTTGGCAAAATGATTTTAGAAAGTAAAAATAATATATTTTGTTTTTCAGTTTTATTTTACAATATATTTCTTCTTTACAGCAAGCTTCCATTTTCTTTACTAGACTGTTTTTACAACTTTTGTCTGGACAAGGTGTATCCTTGTAAACTAGTGACCAAAAACTAGACCCAGTTAGTTCACTGGCAGTAGCAGCTGCCACATTCTCTTTGTGAAATTGGATGCTTCCTCTAACAATGTAAAGTCTCTTAGGAAGAAGAACTTTGAAAACTGCAGCAGTATAATTGTATATATAAGTCAAATTAACATTAAATGCTATATTTTTAACATTCTAAAAACAGAATATTTTAAATCTGTTACTATAGAGCAGGGGTGGGCAAGGTCTGTCCTGGAGATCCAACTCATGCCAGGATTTGAGGATATCCTTGCTGCCTACAGGTGAATGAATCACTATTTCAGTCATTCTAATTGACTCGCCTGTGCACAGAAAGGAAATCCCCAAATACATGCCTGTGTGGGGCTCTCCAGTAACGGACTTTCCCATCCCAGCTATAAGAGGTTCTTTAAATGATTTTGTAGATGTTGCAGATTTAAATGTATGACTATAAATACCATCAACGGCCACTAGGTGGCACATTCAACAGGTGAGCTCACTGGAAACATAAATAAAGCCTCTCTAAAAAAAAAACTAAAAAAAAACTTTGTCTTTTTTGTTTTGTTTAAATATATTTTTGGCACATCTTCTGTTACTCTGGCAACCAGTGGCGTAGCTAGAGTAAACGTCACCCGGGGCGGTCCGTTCAAATGTCACCCCAGTGACCTGCGACTGCGATGTGCGCCGCAGGCGCTCATCGCAAGGCTTATGGGAGAGGCTTCAATGCCTCCCATGTCTGTCCCCTTCCTCCTCCTTTCAGAGGCCCACACTGCTCCCCCTGCCCCACTGATGATCCCCCTGATCTGCCACGCTGATGCTCCCCCTGATCTGCCCCGCTGATGCTCCCCCTGATCTGCCCCGCTGATGCTCCCCCTGCTCTGCCCCGCTGATGCTCCCCCTGATCTGCCCCGCTGATGCTCCCCCTGCTCTGCCCCGCTGATGCTCCCCCTGCTCTGCCCCGCTGATGCTCCCCCTGCTCTGCCCCGCTGATGCTCCCCCTGCTCTGCCCCGCTGATGCTCCCCCTGCTCTGCCCCGCTGATGCTCCCCCTGCTCTGCCCCGCTGATGCTCCCCCTGCTCTGCCCCGCTGATGCTCCCCCTGCTCTGCCCCGCTGATGCTCCCCCTGCTCTGCCCCGCTGATGCTCCCCCTGATCTGCCCCGTTGTTGCTCCCCCTGCTCTGCCCCGTTGTTGCTCCCCCTGCTCTGCCCCGCTGATGCTCCCCCTGCTCTGCCCCGCTGATGCTCGTACCTGGTTCCAATCCTGCCAGCATCGCCGCACTCACCGTCTTCTCCTCTGCGCCGACCGTCCTCCAGCCAGAACTACTTCTTGGATCAAGCCGCGAATCGCGCAGGCGGGATGCGCATGCGCAATGCAAGGCTTGATCCAGAAAATAGTTCCGGCCGGAGGATGGGAGCCACAGAGAGGGCTGAAATTTTTTGTTGGAGGTGACATAGTGTCACCTCCAACAAAAGATTTCAGGCCTCTCTGTCACCCCTCCAGATGCTGTCACCCGGGGCGGTCCGCCCCCCTCGCCCCCCCCTTAGCTACGCCACTGCTGGCAACACAGATACCTTCTGCAAGTTGTTTCCGGACAAAAATACTGACGCTTAGCTGTAGTTATAGTTTGTATAAATTTGCAAAACATGCAAGTTTGTATTTTAATTAAAAAAGAATAATGTAAATATAATTTAAGCAATGATTTCTGCTTCTTTAAAACAATATGCATGTCTTAGTGAGTAGCCTGGCTCTGTAATAAGGATACCACTGGAGAAAAGGAAACAACTTTACTACACTCATTTGTAGAGTGTGCCATTGTATAATTTTGTTTTAGTGTCACTAAGAATATTGCCCCACTCTGTACTTATCAGGTGTGCTCTGTTTACTGCTGTTGTGTCTGAAGGTCTCTGCTGCATCAGTTGCATCTATGCAGAGAAGAATGACATGATAGGCAGTAACCTTGAAATGGCTGTCAGTGGGTAGGATTCCCAGCTTGTGTATAATCCAACCTTGGCTTTGTCCGCTGCATTGCACAGCTTTTATGCATAAGCTTAAAAGAAGCCATGTTTAAAATAGTTATGGATTGACGAGTGAAGCATTTGTGGGCACATTTGAATGTCCATGCTCAGCTTCCCAGAATGCAGTGTAATAACTGTATTTCTCTGAATTCTGAGTTAAATGTAAACACAAATGTACTATATATATATATATATATATATATATATATATATATATATATATATATATATATATATATATATAATAAATAGCACATCTGTGTTCACACCTTAGATTGTAAGTTTGCGAGTTTTCAATCTTGTGTCAGTGCCTTAGAAACGAGCTCTATGTACATTTGATTCTAAGTTCAAAAACAGGGGCCTCCATTCTTTATAAGGTGTTAAGTTTGTTTTTTGCCATGCACTCAACCCCTGTACAGCGCTACGGAATATGTTGGCGCAATATAAATAAAGATTATAATAATAATATCTAAAACAAGTTAAAAAAACCTGCTTCCAGCTCAGAACTGCATTCTGGGAAGCTGAGCTGCTACATGCAAATGTGCCCACAAATGCCTCGCTCTTCAACCCATAGCCATTTTCAAACATGTTATATGTAATACAATTTTGCATTTTCCATTGGGCATTCATTCATTCCTACTATACAAAAGTCTTTTGCAAAAAAAAAATTGTTACAAGCAAACTATTATCTTAACTATAAACATGTTCCACTTAAAAATTAGCCTAGGGGTTGCCCTCAATGTTTCATACAAGCCTGGACGTTTACTAAACATATGATTGATAATATATTTGCTAAGCCTCTAAATTTTCAAATTGTGACTTTATGCTCCATAAGCATTTCCATAATATTGTCCCAATTGTTTTAGTTTATCTTATTAACTTCAGTTGTATTAACAATAAATAATTATATACAAATATTGCACTTCATAAGGTACTTACAAAATATGCAATATGATGAGTATTGTGTAAGACCGTGACAGAGCAGGGGTTATACATCCACCCATTAGTAAGGATATTTGGTATTTATAGGAGCTCAAAGATGGTATTAAGAATTCAGATAGCCCCTTGACTTCACCCACACATTTTTACATTGTAAAGGTAAGCCATATATTGTATAGGATAACATTTCAAGCCTGATTAGAGAATCAGAAAGGCTGACTGACAGGCAAAAAATTAAAATATCAGTGCAGGTGGTACTATAATTAAAATGCTTACTGAATATTATTAAAAATGCATAGCTGAATGATCGATGTGTTTGTCATTTCTAGGACCTGTTTGGCAGGAAAGAATTCCTCCCACAGTCATACTTGATCAAATGGCTCGCCACCCACTTTTGTACCCATGATCTAGTAGATCATCTTTGTGGAAACATTTTCTTTGTCCTCTGTGGATTCAATGAAAAGAACCTTAACATGGTATGTATACAATATATTCTGTTGATAATTTAGTTTATTAGGGATGAAAAAACTCAAAATCTTGCAGGCATTTCATGGTTACTAGCACACATTATTGTTGGAGAAAGACAGAAAGCACGAGCATAAAGTGAATGTGTGTGTGATCCAGCAACTGCTTGGCATTTCTAGGGGTGGGGTAAGCACTGCTCCATCCACTGGATTGACTAGTTGCAAAAAGCAGCTCATTGGCTGTGGGGTTAAGCCCCCTTTCTGATGGGAGCAGTTCAAGTACCTCCCACTTGCTTTGACGTGGGAAACAGCTGTACCTTACTGAGCGTGTCCAGGAATGTATAACATACTATATATTATCTGTTGATACTTTTTCAGATGAGATTTGCCTAGCGTTTTAGAGATAGACTGTCCTTGTAGACGGAGTCGGCAGATATTACAGGGTATCTTTCTTATGCGTGTGTTACAGGGAAGCTAAAATATTATTATACCATGAGCCAGCCAAATAACCATAAAACACCGTACTTTCACAATATATGCATACATGCTTTTTTAAGGGAAGAGATACAAAAAGCAACATAACAACAAAGACTCAATATAAGATTACTAGTCTCGTAGGTGGGCTCATGGTTGGCTGTCACTCATGGTTTCATCTCTGTGTGTCGTGCTCCATTGCTGGTAGGTTATGTCCACATAGCTGGGGGAAAATAAAGTCATATACTGAGCCGTATTTGGGTCTAGAGCCGTAAGTTATGCCTCTGTGACTACTGTTGCTGTACATTTCTCAATGTTCTGCTTCTTTATGATTTCAGAGTCGTGTAGATGTGTATTCGTCTCAGTGTCCTGCTGGAACATCAGTGCAAAACATGCTTCACTGGGGACAGGTGAAGATTTCAAAATTACTTCTCTCTTTAAGCATATATTACTTGTCAGCAGATGAAATATCGTAATCCCTACTTTTACAGGCATTTTGTTAAGTATTATAATTTCATGATGATTTGATATTTCTTTGCAGTCGTGCTTTTAATGAGCAATATGGCGTGTACAGAAGTTTTGTAATTTTTTTTTTTTATTATTATTTTTTTAAAGCTTCTTATTTTAGCCAATGTTAATATCTGGTTTGTGAAGCTTTTTCAATCTAATAACTAAAAACCAATTTAAACCTGGCATGTTATTGTGAATTACTTACCTCTTCTTGTTTTTGCACATCAGAATAGTTATTTGTACTAACCAATCCTGCTTTCAAACGTATCTTTGTTTTCATTTACATAGGCAGTAAAATCTGGAGAACTGAAGGCGTTTGATTGGGGCTGGAAGGGTAATATGGCGCATTATAACCAGGTAAAAACATAGAGGATTTTTTTTTTCTTTTGAAGCCTGATCTATCTTCTTAGTTAATCTGAGAGGGTAGATATTTCTATTATACTTTCTTCTTATGCTCTTTTATTAGTTTATCCATTGGCTTATTTGTATGATACATTCCTTACAAATCAAAAGTCTTAGATTTGCAAACTACGTTTCACTAGACAATATTCATGAAAGATGCACCATTACATTTGCCATTTAATCAATGAATCCTTAATTTTAAAATGATAGACCTGAAGTTACAAGTATAGTATAACGTAAAACTATATTTTCTATTTTTTTAACTCTATTTTACGGGCCTTGCGATGAGCGCCTTTGGGGCTCATTGCAGACCTTTGCAAACCCGTAACTTTCGGGCCTTGGGATGAGCGCCCTTGGCGCTCATTGCGCATGCACCTAACTTTTAACATAGCGTTACCAACAAACTTTCAATTACAACAAATATATATATATATATATATATATATATATATATATATATATATATATATTATATGAAGTTGGAGAATCTCTCTCTTTTGGCCGTCTCTAAACTTTTATTTAAACTGAAAATAAAAAGAACAAACAACCAAATAGTATTTCCTTTGATTGATCTTATTTGTGATGGCTAGGCCAAACTAGGTTATCACTTACACTTGTTTTTAGGTAAATCTTAAAGCTTGAGCATTTCCTATAAACTGGTTGTACGAAGATCCTTCTAGCAAAATTAGGGACATGCATATTCTGTGCTTTTGGACATTTCTGTAACTTTTTTCCTATTTTGTTTTATCAGACTACCCCTCCTCTGTACAAAGTGCAAGATATGAAGATCCCAACTGCTCTATGGACTGGAGGCAATGATTGGCTGGCAGATCGCAAGGATGCTGCCATCTTGCTCACACAAGTCTCTAATCTGGTCTATCACAAAGAGATTCCAGAATGGGAACATTTAGATTTTATATGGGGTCTTGATGCACCAAATCGGATGTACAATGAGATTCTTGCCTTAATGAAAAAATATGAATAGTGTATGTAGCCATTTTTGCCCCAGGACTGAACTGCTTTAAACAACTACTTAAAACTACTGATCAAAACTTAAGTGCCATAAATTGCAATTTTTATATATCACGCTCAATCACTATCACACTAGGGATATTTAGGGATTTGGACTATGTAACTATACCATTTTGGTTTCTGGATAGATATCCAGTTTTGCTTTCATTTTCAGTTCTCTGTAGGATCAAAGTAAACTATTACTTGTTGATGCAATTAGCAAAAGGAAATCCTAACCTTTCAGTATACTCAAAGAGTTCTGTCATTTGTCTTGGGCTTAGAGTGGGTCTGATGCAGGTTTTATGTTTAATCAAAGTAAGATGGAATCCAATAATTGTGTATATATGATCGATTTATTTTATGCTTGCATAGAATTGTATTGTGTTCTTTTTCACTATGCAGTCAATTAGTTTAGCTATAGTACATGCTCTCTTAAAGGCAATGTTTGAAGCCTGTGAGATAAATACAAACACTTATTATTAGCAGATAAATACCGATTTGTGGTATCCAATAGTAAACTACTACAACTGTAAGAGAATAACTTGCCAAACCACTGAATTCCCAACATAGGCCCTCATTCAATTGCAATTTGGCCAATTGAATAGGGCTCTAAATAAGCACATAACAGATTTTTTAAAATAAGTTTTTAGTTGTAAACATCTATCTAAAAGCAAGGTTTTCACGAACTAAAAACTTTTAAAAAAAATTAGATTTTTAAATTTAAATTTAGGCTTAATTAGAGCCCTATTCAATTGGCCAAATCGCAATTGAATGAGGCCCATAGAGTTTACCTCCACATCATACCATTAAATGTAGAGTCTGTTAAACCTGGGCAAAGATTTTCATTCTTTGTCTTTTGGGTAAAAATCTGCTGCCACAGGGACATCTCAGTAGCAGTAACTAAAATGTATTATCTGTGCCTTATTATATAGGAACAGTATGTTCTTTACCACCTCCCTAAATGACAGTAAACAGGAGTTTGTAGAAAACACATCCAGCACATACATTTTTATAAAGTGATTATTGTATTTGGTTCAGAACCTTTATTGCAACAAGTAAATAAAATGGTTAAAATGTTTTATTTTCATACTTTAAAACAGAAATTACATGTTTTTTCGATGCCAAAGTGTGTGAAAATAATATGCAGGGCAATTTTATATTAAAAGTCAGTATTATAGGATGCTCCAATCAAAGTGCTCTCACTGTGACTGCCTTGTGATAAATTATAATTGTTTGTATTATAATTATATTACTGTTGTGTACTGTAGTTTGCCCAAAGAATAATGGGATTACTTTCTGTATGTTTTGTTTGGTGTAAATGTCTACTGTTTTTTTGTATATTTGTTCATTTTAAATATATGATTTCAATTTACTTAATTGAATAGAAAAGAACAGTGTATGAATGTGGACACATAAATAGTTAAGTGTTATAGGGGGCAAGTGAAAGATGTGCCCTAGGGGGCGAGAAATAACTAACATAATGTGTCCTAACAGATGTAAAACCACTAAGAAAGTACTTCATCGTTTTGTGATGGCTCAGGGATTTTTGTACGTATATCACAAAAAATAAACCCTTTTAATTCTACCATTTAATGTTTCATGAATAAGTTAAAACTACCCACTGTATAATATCACATTTCTATATATATTTTATACTACAAAAAAACCAACAACTTTGCAGCATTGCAAATGTGTGCAAGCAATCAATGATTAACCAAAGTTGGTTTTAAAAACCTTTTGTAGACAAAAATATATATTTTCATACCTATTTGCACAAATATCCTGTCTAACAAGCACTGTTTTTGTTGTTTTGCAGCACTTCCCGGTATATTATTTGATTTATACAAAGCATATACTATTCATGTGAAAGGGTTATTTTGTCATCTTTGTATCTTTAAAAGATTTTATTAAGCATATTGTGTAAAGAACGATGCATGCCACTTTTTTATTAATCCTTGTCATGTATTCTTTATCGTTGTCAAACAGGACCTCAAGCACCACTGCAATAAGTTTTTTTTAAAAGGTTAATTTTAAAATATTTAATTAAAAACAAACCAAAGCTTCATTATTTATTTCAATGGTTTTGTGCATGTGTGGTACAGAGATGTTAATACTGATAGTAAGTCCACAGGCGAGAATCTTCTTGTCTGTGGAAAGTAAAATATTTATAAAATATTATATAAAATAGATTTGTCTGAAACCAGA
Organism: Discoglossus pictus; assembly: GCA_027410445.1. Lineage (NCBI taxonomy): Eukaryota > Metazoa > Chordata > Amphibia > Anura > Alytidae > Discoglossus > Discoglossus pictus. The sequence goes on from CM050171.1 coordinate 63,112,757, forward strand.
AATAATTTTACCTTTTTAAAATAAACACTGACCCCCGGTAGCAACTGGAGTTAGTAATTAGCAGAATCTTGTATCTATGAAACAAATGGTAAATTCAATCCCTACTAGTTGTAAATAAACATTTTAAAAAAAATGATTACATTTAATATAGTCTTTTACCAAAGAACATTGTCACTAGAAAACCTCATCACAACGCTTTGCAACGCACCAGACCCAACCAGACCCACATTGGATAACTTGAGATATTCAGCGTGGGGCAAGTAGCTACTACACAAGACAAAAATGACTTCAAGGGGGTTATTTTCTTCCTTCTGTATAGTATATATTAGCCCTAGTTTTGTGTATGAGGGTATAAATCAGAGGCACTTGGTGATGCTGCTGCTGTTCTAAATTATAACCAGACTGTGTTGTTCTGCTTTACAAATGTAATGAATGCAAAGATTTATGTTTTTTATTAAATTGCTCTCTACAAGGTCCAATTTTAGCTTCCTTGCACTTTGTCTCTCTATCTATCTATCTATATATATATATATATATATATATCTATATATATATATATATATATATATATATATATATATATATATATATATATATATATATATATATATATAATCCAGGGGAGATGGAGGTCTCCTGCCAATCTCACTCTGACTCTGTGTTCCATCAATTTCCAAAATACCCATAAAATGCTTATGCTGTAAGAAGAAAAACATCTACATTTAATGTAATAAACCTATCTCCTGTGCACTTTGCCCTACGGAAGTTAAGCCTTTAAAAATAACTGTTTCCCTAATATCAATCTCTTGTAGAAATCATAATATTCTCATACATCCGCCACCATATGGACTGTAAACTTTTTATCCAAGTTTAAGTAAAGTTCTCCCCTTTTAATGCTCATGTTAACAATTACTCTTGACATTATTTAACCATAGCATCTTTAAATGTGAATTGTCTAGTCTAACCAAACATGCATTTCCCTTTTCATGTGCAAAAAAATAACTTCACATTTCTCAATCAACCCTATCCAACCTTCCAAGAAGCCAAGAATACAAACTCCTTCATGCAGTCCTAATTGTACACAATTTATGATAGGGTCTGGTTCATATACTCCCAATTTCTAGCTACCTGCAAAATTGATAATCTCATCGTAGCAATTGGATCCTATACCCATAAACATTTGATACTCTCGCCAGTTACCACTAAAATGTATCCGGCAGCTGTAAATTATAATCTCACCCTAAAATACCCCACTTTACACTATATCGCAGGCAATGATGTCATTAATATTTTCCTTAAAGGGACATGTAAGTGAGCTGGATTATGAATGCATCAGAGAAGAATTAGTAATGTAAGAAAACATCCCAAAATAAGCTTGAAGTTAGCAAAATTTTCTTTTGGCATTTGCATTTTATTGTGTACACCCCTAGAAAACCCCATCTCAATTAGCATTAGCATTAGATTAATTAGACATTAATGGCATGTGGTGCTCCACGGGTTTGATTCCGTTGTTTTTTGCAATGGTGCCGTTTGTCCAGTCATGGTGCACAATAACTACAGCAGCACGCAAATGGTTTACAAACTGTTGTTTCAGAAATACTACCACCCTTGGCCTGAAAGCCAATGATCATCTCCTTTTCAAAGTTGGATAAAGGACACGTTTTACCCATGACCACGATGGTTGACTACATGTCACCTTATACACTCACCAAGCTAGTTTATGACATGCTGTATTTCATTGGCTATGCACTGCTGACATCAAAAGTAGGCGGGTCATAATAATGACTCAACCCTGTGTGCGTGTGTGATAGATATATATATATAGATATATATATATATATATATATATATATATATATATATATATATATATATCCTAGTGACTTGCCCGTCAAAAATGACGGCAATAAAATCTTAAGCCTGGCAATGCTGTTTGTCACACAATGCAAGGTTCTCTCCCTATACGGGCTTGAAAAAAATGGCGGCCGTTAAATCCGTAATATTTTTGAAGCTTGTAACTCTTAAGCCATTTTGAGCCTCCCCACCCTCAAGCCAGTCACATATGGGGCCCCTCGATCAGCGCCTTCGGCACTAATCGCAAGCCCTGCAACAAGCGCCTTTGCCGCTCATTGCAGCCCATCAAGCCAGTCACGTACGGCCCTCGCGTACGGGCCCTGTCTCTCTCTCTGTCTTGTGTGTCTTGCTCTCATTTCTTTCTCTATGACCTGTCTCTCTCGCTCCTGATGCGCTCTCTCTCTCTGTATGCTCTCACTCTCTCTGCACTTTCTCTCTCTGTGCGCTTTCTTTCTCTGTGAGCTCTTTCTGTGCACTCCCTCTCTCTTTCTGTGTGCTCTCTGCATTCGTTCTGTGTGCTTTCTGTCTCTGCACTCTTTGTCTTTGTGTGCTCTCTCTCTGTGCACTCTCACTCTCTCTTAGTGCACTCTGTGTGCTGTCTCGCGCGGTCTGTGTGTGCTCTCTGTCTGTGAGCACTCTCTCAATCTGTACCCCTCTCTCTCTGTGTCGATCTCTGTGAGATCTCTCATTCTGTGCGATTTCTCTGTCTACGCTCTCTCATTTTTTGTGTGGGCGCTGTCTGTGTGCACTCTCTCTCTTTGTACCCCTTCCTCTCTGTGTTGTTCTCTGTACGCTCTCTGTGTGTGTGCTCTCTCTTTCTGTGCACTGTCTTTGTGGCTCTCTCTATGTGCGCTCTGTCTGCACTCTGTGCACTCTCTCTTGCTATCTGTGTGTGCTGTCTGTGTGGGATCTCTCTGTGCACTCTCTCTGCGCTCTCTTTCTGTGCACACTGTGTGCTCTCTCTCACTCTCTGTGTGCACTCTCTCTGTACCCCTCCCTCTCTGTGTCCATCTCTGTGCACTTTCTGTGTGTCCCTCTCTCTCTCTGTGCGCTCTCGGTCTGTGCACTCCCTCTGTGCGCTCTCTCTCTCTCGCTCTTTGTGTGCGCTGTATGTGTGTACTCTCTTTCTCTGCTCTCTGTGCACTCTCTCTTGCTGTGTGCTCTCTCTCTCTGTATGCTCTTGCTCTCTCTGCACTGTCTCTCATTGTGAGCTCTTTCTGTGCACTCTCTCTCTCTTTCTGTGTGCTCTCTCTCTGTACCCTTCCCTCTCTGTGTGCTCTCTGCATGTGCACTCTCTCTATGTGCTCTCTCTCTGTCTGTGTGCACTCTCTGTCTCTGTACCCCTCCCTCTATTTTGTCAATCTATGCGCTCTCTGTCTGTGCGCTCTCTCTGCTTTCTATCTGTGCACTTTCTCTCTGTGCACTCTCCCTCTCTCGCTTTGTGTGCGCTGTCTTTGTGCGCCCTCTCTGTCTGTGTGCGCTCTTGCTCTATAATTCTCTCTCTGTACCTGTGTCTCTCTATACCTGTCTCTCTCACTCTCTCTGTTCCTATCTCTCTCACTCCGTACCTCTTTCCCTCCCTCTCTCTCTCACTTTGCTGTCTTTCTCTCAAATGCAAATAGCCGCCAGCTTCTGTTAAGATTATGTTTTAGGCCCCCCACTGCCATCATAGCCACGCCCCCACGATGACATCAGCGTTGGCAAAAATGTTTTGCTGCTCACAACTATATGTGTGATATATATATATATATATACACAGTAAAACCCAGATTATCCGGGACCCTACTAACTGGCACTCTCAAGCAACCGGCACCAATCCCCCATTTAAAAAAAACTCCCGCTTAATAGGCACTATTTGGCACTATCCGGCAGTTTGAGTCTGCAAAAAAAAAAAAAAATGCCCGGTTTAGGTGCTAATGCCTTTTTATAGGCATTTTCAGGGTTCTTGGGGGGTTTAAGGGTCCTTTAGACCCTTAAAATCGGGGACTCCCGAATAACCGGCAACTACAGTTATCCGGTAATAGGGTGTCCCTGTAGGTGCAGGATAATCGGGAGTTTACTGTATGTACTTGCATACATATCTCTTCTGGGTTTGTGCCCTTGTTTCCGTCACTTTGATAGAGGACCATAATACAAGAACATGTATATATATATATATATATTTCCATTTTTTTACTTGAATTCATCCAGTGTCGCAAAAATAACAAACCAAAACCAATCAAAGAAAAGAGGCCTAGCTTCCACTGAAGTACAATCTAACTGATAAACAGTTTCCTCACTAGCCAACTCTAATTCAGCTAAACCTGGATGGGGCAAAACAGACAGTCCAATCATTTGTTAAAAGTCCTCTGTAATTACTTCAGATTTCTTGTCCCCACTCTGCTCCAATAGATCACAAGCTGCAGGCTGCTGTCTCACTGTCTGCCTCTCCCTCTGGTCACCAAACAGCCAGTCCATAAGCAGCCCTCCCATATTTTAGGAGCAGTCTCAAATCAGGGCTGAGCAGAAAATGTAGCCCATGCAGTCTTACTGGGGGAAGAGAGCTATGCAGAGTATTTGGCTAACTTAAACCCTCTGGACACCTTGGTCACTATGGCCCTCATTCAATTGCGATTTGGCCAATTGAATAGGGCCCAAAATAAGCACATAGCATATTTTTTTAAAATAAGTTTTTAGTTAGTGAAAACCTTGCTTTTGTATAGATGCTTACTAACTAAAAACTTCTTTAAAAAAATATGTTATGTGCTTATTTAGACCCCTATTCAATTGGCCAAACTGCAATTGAATGAGGGCCTATAATATATATATATATATATATATATATATATATATATATATATATATATATATATATATATATATATATATATATACACACACACTTACAACGTAGAATCTCGCTGAAATATATACAACTAGTAAATTGCCCAACAAAGATGATGGTATAATTTTTTATTTTCCTCTTCCCTCCCCTGTGTCTCTTCCCCCTCTCCCCTGTGTCTCTTTCCCTCTCTCCCCTCCCCTGCGTCTCTCTCCCCCCCTCCCCTGCGTCTCTCTCCCCCCCTCCCCTGCGTCTCTCTCCCCCCCTCCCCTGCGTGTCTCTCCCCCTTCCCTGTGTCTATTCCCTATCTCTCCCCTCCCCTGCGTCTCTTTCCCCCTCTCCCCTCCCCTGCGTCTCTCCCCCTCCCCTGTGTCTCTACCCCCTCTCCTCTGTCTCTTCCCTGTGTCCCCCCTCTCGTGTCTCTCCCCCCTCCCTTGTGTCTCTCCACTCCTGTGTCTCTTCCCCTCCCCTGTGCATGTTCCCTGTATCTCTTCCCCCTCTCCCTTCCCCTGTTTCTCTCCCCTTATATCTCTTCACCCTCTCCCCTCCCCTGTGTCTCTTCCCCTCCACCGTGTCTCTTCCCCTCCCCTGTGTCTCTTCCCCCTCTCACCTCCCCTATTTCTCTTCCCCTCCCCTGTGACTCTTCCCCCCTCTCCCCTAGCCCTGTGTATTTCCACCCTGTATCTCTTCCCCCCTCTCCCCTCCCGTGTCTCTCCCCCATATCTCTTCCCCCTCTCCCACCCCCTGTGTATTTCCACCTTGTATCTCTTCCCCCTCTCCCCTCCCATGTCTCTCCCCCTTCCCTTGTGTCTCTCCCCTCCTGTGTCTCTTCCCCTCCCCTGTGCATGTCCCCCCTGTATCTCTTCCCCCCTCTCACTTCCCTTGTGTCTCTCCCCTTATATCTCTTCCCCCTCTCTCCTCCCCTGTGTCTCCCCCCTCACCTCCCCTGTGTCTCTTTCCCTCCCCTGTGTCTCTTCCCCCCTCTCCCCTCCCCTGTGTATTTTCACCCTGTATCTCTTACCCCCTCTCCCCTCCCCTGTGTATTTCCACCCTGTATCTCTTCCCCCCTCTCCCCTCCCCTGTGTATTTCCACCTTGTATCTCTTCCCCCTTCTCCCCTCCCCTGTATCTCTTCCCCCCTCTCCCCTCCCAAATGTCTCTCCCCAGTATATCTTCCCCCCTCTCCCCTCCCCTTTGTCTTTTTCCCTCCCATGTTTCCCCCCCTCCCCTACATCTCCCCCCTCCCGTGTCTCTCCCCCCATATCTCTTCCCCCTCTCCCCTCCCCTGTGTATTTCCACCATGTATCTCTTCCCCCCTCTCCCCTCCCAAGTTTCTCTCCCCAGTATCTCTTCCCCCCTCTCCCCTCCCCTTTGTCTTTTTCCCTCCCCTGTGTCCCCCCCTCCCCTATATCTCCCCCCTCTCCCCTCCCCGTGTCTCTCCGCCCTCCCCTCCCATGTCTCTCCCCCCATGTTTCTTCCCATGTCTCTTCCCCTCCCCTGTGTCTCTTCCCCCTCCCCTCCTGTGTCTCTCCCCCCCCCCGTGTTTCTTCCCCATGTCTCTTCCCCTCCCCTTTGTCTCTCCTCCGTGCCTCTTCCCCTCCCATGTCTCTCCCCCCTATCTCTTCCCCCCCATCTCTTCCCCCTCTCCCCTCCCCTGTGTCTCTTCCCCTCCCCTGTGTCTCTTCCCCTCCCCTGTGTCTCTTCCCCTCCCCTGTGCCTCTCTTCCTCTCTCCCCTCCGTGTCTCTCCCCATTCTCCTTTCCATGTGTCTCTTCCCCTCCCCCTTCCCATGTGTCTCTTCCCCCTCCCCCTTCTTATGTGTCTCTTCCCCCTCCCCATGTCTCTTCCCCCTCTCCCTTCCCTTTTGTCTCGCCCCCTCTCCCCTCCCCTGTTTTTCGCCCCTCTCCCCTCCCCTGTGTTACTCCCCTTCTCCCTTCCCCTGTGTTTCTCCCCCTCTCCCTTCCCCTTTGTCTCGCCCCCTCTCCCCTCCCTTGTGTTTCTCCCTCCCCCTCTCCCCTCCGTCTCTTCCTTCCCTCTCCTCTGTGTCTCTTCCCCAGTGTCCCCCCACTCCCTTGTTTCTCTCCCTCTCCCCTCCCGTGTCCTCCCCTTCCCTGTGTCTCTTTTCTCCCTCTCCCCTCCCCTGTGTCTCTCCCCTCCAGTGTCTCTACCCCCTCTCTTGTTTCTCTCCCTCTCCCCTCCCGTGTCCTCCCCTTCCCTGTGTCTCTTTTCTCCCTCTCCGCTCCCTGGTGTCTCTCCCCCCTCTTCCCTCCCTTGTGTATTTCCCCCCTGTATCTCTCCCGGTGTCTCTCCCACTCTCTGTATCTCTCCCCCTCTCTCCCCTCCCCTGTTTCTCTCCCTCTCCCCTCCCGTGTCCTCCCCTTCCTTGTGTCTCTTTTCTCCCTCTCCCCTCCCTGGTGTCTCTCCCCCCTCTTCCCTCCCTTGTGTATTTCCCCCCTGTATCTCTCCCCGTATCTCCCCCCTCCCCGTGTCTCTCCCCCTCTCTGTATCTCTCCCCCCTCCATGGGTCTCTCCCCCTTTCTCCCCCTCTCTCTCCCCTCCCTGTGTCTCTCCCCGTGTCTCTCCCCCTCTCCGTGTCTCTCCCTGTGTCTCTCCCCTCTCCGTGTCTCTCCCCCTCTCTCCCCTCCCCGTGTCTCTCCCCCTCTCCGTGTCTCCCCCTCTCTCCCCTCCCTGTGTCTCTCCCCCTCTCTCCCAATCTCTCCCCTCCCTGTGTCTCTCCCCCTCTCTCCCCTCCCTGTGTCTCTCCCCCTCTCCGTGTCTCTCCCCCTCTCTCCCCTCCGTGTCTCTCCCCCTCTCCCCCCCCCCCTCTCTCCCCTCCCGTGTCACATAAAGCTGCCTCTGTTCCCTCCTTCTTGTATAATTTAAATGCATATTTCTTTTTCCTCATCATGATCTTTAAGTAATTGTTAAGCCACATGGGATGTGATTTACTCCTATTCATTTTATTTCCACATGGTACATGCTGATGAGTATGTTTATTTAGTAAGGATTTGAATGTTGTCCATTTATTTTCAGTATTCTTCCCTGTAAGTTCTTTGTCCCAGTCTATATGTAGTATTGCTGCCCATAGCCCATTAAAGTTAGCCCTTTTAAAATTTAGAGTTTTTGTTGGCCCCTTACAACTCTGTTTTTTGTATTCAATCTCAAATGAGACTGTGTTGTGATCACTGTTCCCCAAGGGTTCCCCTATTTTTACATTTGATATTATATCAATATTACTTGTGATGACTAAATCCAAGACGGCCCCATTTCTAGTAGGTTCTTGTATTACCTGGGCCAGATAATGATCCCTGAGTGTACTCAAGAACCTGCTCCCCTTAGCTGAGCTGCTGGTCTCGTTTATCCAGTTTATATTAGGGTAATTAAAGTCTCCCATTATTAGAACTTGCCCATGCTTAGCTGCATATCCAATCTGTAACAATAATTGTATTTCCTCACTTTCAGCTAAATTTGGGGGTTTATAGCATACTCCCACCAATATGCATTTAGAATTAGCTCCTCCACTATTTAGCTCAACCCACAAGGATTCAATGATGCCCTTAGTGCCAGCATAAATATCTTTTCTGACTATAGGCTTAAATTCAGGCTTAACATAAAGACAGATCCCTCCTCCTCTTTTACCATTTCTCCTATCTTTCCTAAATAGGTTATAACCATCCAGATTAACAGTCCAGTCATGAGATTCATCCCACCATGTTTCCGTAATGCCTATTAAGACCCATTTTTCTTGTATTGCTAATATTTCTAACTCATCCATTTTCCCAGGCAAACTTCTTGCGTTAGCAATCATACACTTTATGTTGATATGGCTCTGCTGTTGTGAAGTGCCTGCCACTGTATTTGAGGCCCCTATTAATACCTCCCTACTTTCTATTGCAACCCTCCCCCCTTCTCCTCCCCCATGAGTAACTAATTCATCCCTTTCCCTCTCTACCCTATTTACCCCAATACTTCTATATAATCCCTCCCCCACACCTACAAGTTTAAAAACTCCCCCAGCCGTTCTACTATCCTATCCCCTAGCACAAAAGCGCCCTCATCATTAAGGTGCAATCCATCCCTGCTATAGAGATTGTACCCAAGTGAGAAGTCAGCCCAGTGCTCTAAAAACCCAAAACCCTCTGCACTGCAGCACTGTTTTAGCCATGCATTAACCTCCCTAAACTCCTTCTGCCTCCCTGGGCTAGCACGTGGCACTGGTAGTATTTCAGAAAATACTACCTTGGAGGTCCTTGCTTTAAGCTTATTCCCTAATTCTCTAAAATCATTCTTTAGGACGCTCCATCTTCCACTAACTTTGACATTGGTACCAATGTGTACCAAGACCGCCGGTTCATTACCAGCCCCTCCCAATAATTTATCCACCCAATCCACAACATGCCGAACCCGAGATCCCGGGAGACAGCAAACTGTTCGATTGCTTGGATCTGGGTGACAAATTACCCTGTCTACCTTCCTAATAATAGAGTCCCCTACCACCAAAACCTGTCTGTTGCTCTGCCTATTCTGCCCTCCCTCTCCTCCAGTAGAACTGTTCTCCCGGCTGTTAGAGGGAACAGCTCTATCTGGCATTGCCATTCCTGAATGGACATCCCCAACAGTTTAACTCAATCTGGCAAATCTGTTGCTGTTTGCCAACTCAGAACTGGCCTGCCTCCTCCTGTTCCCCCTGATTCCCATTCTAACTGTAACCCACCTACCTCCCTGGCCATCCTCACTAGCCCCAGCTCCTCCCTCCATACTAGGCCCAGCTAAACTGTGCTCCATGAGCACCAACTCCCTTTCCAGTGGAGCAATATCACTAAGTGCTGCAATTCTCCTCTCCAGATCTTCAATTTGAGCTTCCAAAGAGGCAACATGCTCACACCTGTCACAGAGGTATGGACCCTGGATCATCTGTTCCAGTAGTGCATACATTTGGCAGGATGTACACGGAGTGAGGTTTCCACTGGACTGACTCATGATTATCAGTTACAAAAATACAGTGAGAAAACAGAAAACAACAAAATACACACAGATATAACTTACACAGGCCAAGCCACACCCACTCTCACCTGTACTCTGATTAATGCAACAGACAGAAAACTCTGCACTGACTTAGAGCGGATTCAAACCAGACCTCACACAAATGCACCCAGATATAACCACACAGACCAAGCCACACCCACTCTCACCTGTACACTGATTAATGCAACAGACAGAAAACTGTGCACTAACTTAGAGCGGATTCAAACCAGACCTCACACAAATGCACCCAGATATAACTACACAGACCAAGCCACACCCACTCTCACCTGTACACTGATTAATGCAACAGACAGAAAACTGTGCACTGACTTAGAGCGGATTGAAACCAGACCTCACACAAATGCACCCAGATATGACTACACAGGCCAAGCCACACCCACTCTCACCTGTACACTGATTAATGCAACAGACAGAAAACTGTGCACTGACTTAGAGCGGATTCAAACCAGTCTCTCCCCTCCCCATGTCTCTCTCCCTCTCCGTGTCTCTCCCCCTCCCTCCCCTCCCTCCCCTCCCTGTGTCTCTCCCCCTCTCCGTGTCTCTCCCCCTCTCCGTGTCTCTCCCCCTCTCTCCCCTCCCCGTGTCTCTCCCCCTCTCTCCCCCTCTCTCCCCTTCCTGTGTCTCTCCCCCTCTCCATGTCTCTCCCCCTCTCTGTGTCTCTCCCCCTCTCTGTGTCTCTCCCCCTCTCTCCCCTCCCCGTGTCTCTCCCCCTCTCTCCCCTCCCCGTGTCTCTCCCCCTCTCTCCCCTCCCCGTGTCTCTCCCCCTCTCTCCCCTCCCTGTGTCTCTCCCCCTCTCTCCCCTCCCCGTGTCTCTCCCCTCTCCGTGTCGCTCCATCTCTCTCCCCTCCCTGTGTCTCTCCCCCTCTCTCCCCTCCGTGTCTCTCCCCCTCTCCCCCCCCTCTCTCCCCCCGTGTCTCTCCCCCTCTCGCCCCCCCTCTCTCCCCTCCGGTGTCTCTCCCCCTCTCTCCCCTCCCGTGTCTCTCCCCCTCTCTCCCCTCCTCTGTCTCTCCCCCTCTCTCCCCTCCCCTGTGTCTCTGCCCCATACTCCCCCTCCCCTGTGTCTCTGCCCCTCTCTCCACCCTCCCCTGTGTCTCTGCCCCTCTCTCCACCCTCTCTCCCCTCCCCTGTGTCTCTGCCCCTCTCTCCCCTCCCCTGTGTCTCTGACCCTCATGTCTCTCCCCCCTCCTTGTATCTCTCCCCCTCTCCCCCTCATGTCTCTCCCCCCTCCTTGTATCTCTCCCCCTTTCTCCCCTCCCCGTGTCTCTTCCCCTCTCTCCCCTCCCCGTGTCTCTCCCCCTCTCTCCCCTCCCCCGTGTCTCTCCCCCTCTCTCCCCTCCCCTGTGTCTCTCCTCCCCTCCCTCTCTCCCCTCCGTCTCTTCCTCTCCCTCTCCCCACTCCCTTGTGTCTCTCCCTCTCCCCTGTTTCTCTCCCTCTCCCCTTCCGTGTCCTCCCCTTCCCTGTGTCTCTTTTCTCCCTCTCCCTTTCCTAGTGTCTCTCCCCTCCCTCTTCCCTCCCTTGTGTATTTCCCCCCTGTATCTCTCCCCCCTCCCCTGTGTCTCTCCCCTCCAGTGTCTCTCCCCCTCCCTTGTTTCTCTCCCTCTCCCCTCCCGTGTCCTCCCCTTCCCTGTGTCTCTTTTCTCCCTCTCCCCTCCCTGGTGTCTCTTCCCCCCTCCCCTGTTTCTCTCCCCCATATCTCTCCCCTCCCCTGTGTCTCTGTCCCTCTCTCCCCTGTGTCTCTGCCCCTCTCTCCCCTCCCCTGTATCTCTGCCTCTCTCTCCCGTCCCCTGTGTCTCTGCCCCTCTCTCCCCTCCCCTGTGTCTCTGCCCCTCTCTCCCCTCCCCTGTGTCTCTGCCCCATACTCCCCCCTCCCCTGTGTCTCTGCCCCTCTCTCCACCCTCCCCTGTGTCTCTGCCCCTCTCTCCACCCTCTCTCCCCTCCCCTGTGTCTCTGCCCCTCTCTCCCCTCCCCTGTGTCTCTCCCCCTCTCTCCCCTCCCCTGTGTCTCTCCTCCCCTCCCTCTCTCCCCTCCGTCTCTTCCTCTCCCTCTCCCCACTCCCTTGTGTCTCTCCCTCTCCCCTGTTTCTCTCCCTCTCCCCTTCCGTGTCCTCCCCTTCCCTGTGTCTCTTTTCTCCCTCTCCCTTTCCTAGTGTCTCTCCCCTCCCTCTTCCCTCCCTTGTGTATTTCCCCCCTGTATCTCTCCCCCCTCCCCTGTGTCTCTCCCCTCCAGTGTCTCTCCCCCTCCCTTGTTTCTCTCCCTCTCCCCTCCCGTGTCCTCCCCTTCCCTGTGTCTCTTTTCTCCCTCTCCCCTCCCTGGTGTCTCTTCCCCCCTCCCCTGTGTCTCTCCCCCATATCTCTCCCCTCCCCTGTGTCTCTGCCCCTCTCTCCCCTGTGTCTCTGCCCCTCTCTCCCCTCCCCTGTATCTCTGCCTCTCTCTCCCGTCCCCTGTGTCTCTGCCCCTCTCTCCCCTCCCCTGTGTCTCTGCCCCTCTCTCCCCTCCCCTGTGTCTCTGCCCCATACTCCCCCCTCCCCTGTGTCTCTGCCCCTCTCTCCACCCTCCCCTGTGTCTCTGCCCCTCTCTCCACCCTCTCTCCCCTCCCCTGTGTCTCTGCCCCTCTCTCCCCTCCCCTGTGTCTCTGCCCCTCATGTCTCTCCCCCCTCCTTGTATCTCTCCCCCTCTCTCCCCCTCATGTCTCTCCACCCTCCTTGTATCTCTCCCCCTTTCTCCCCTCCCCGTGTCTCTTCCCCTCTCTCCCCTCCCCCGTGTCTCTCCCCCTCTCTCCCCTCCCCCGTGTCTCTCCCCTCCCCGTGTTTCTCCCCCTCTCTCCACTCCCCTGTGTCTCTCCCCCTTTCTCCCCTCCCCGTGTCTCTCCCCCTCTCTCCCCTCCCCGTGTCTCTCCCCCTCTCTGTGTCTCTCCCCCTCTCTCCCCTCCCCATGTCTCTCCCCCTCTCCCCCCGTGTCTCTCCCCCCCGTGTCTCTCCCCCTCTCTCTCCCCTTCCTGTGTCTCTCCCGCTTTCTTCCCCCCCTCCGTGTCTCTCCCCTCCCCGTGTCTCTCCTGCTCTCTCCCCCCTTCTCTGTGTCTCTCCCGCTCTCTCCCCCCCTCTCTACGCCCCCCTCTCCGTGTCTCTCCCCCTCTCTCCCCTCCCTGTGTCTCTCCCCCTCTCTCCCCTCCCCGTGTCTCTCCCCCTCTCAGTGTGTCTCCCCCTCTTTCCCCTCCCCTGTCTCTCCCTTCCCCTGTGTCTCTCCACCACTCTCCCTTCCCCTGTGTCTCTCCACCACTCTCCCCTCCCTTTTGTATGTTTGGAAAGTTGCTTAGTTATTAATATACATATGGAATTGTAAGGTAGCTAATGTTGTTTTGTGTGTACTACTGAAATACTGTATATAATACAAATTAATAAATGAATATACTTAACCTATTTTGAAGCATTGTGTTGAAGAGCTGGCAATCTGTGTTGATGTTGCTGCAGCATTAGTGGTGTGGAGGTGCTGTGTAAGCGTGATGAACGTGTGCAGTGTAATAGTGTGCGTGCGCGAGCCGTAACAGTTAGCGTAGTTGTGTACTTCTGCATCGCATTATCGTAAAATGGCGGGTAATGTGTGGTATGCGTCTTAGTGGATTATCCGTAAGTGTTTTCCGTGGTTATAGCGTTGTAGCCTCGTTTTCGTTATGTTCGGCCGCCATTCTTTCTTTTGCTTCGATAATTTTTTAGTGTCTAAACTGTTTTATTTTGAGCTAAATGAAGGTGTAACTTGTTTTTTTGAGGTCGTGGATGCTCCCTCTTGCTGTTGGTAAGCTTTTTATGTATGTGCTGTGTGTATTTCTTGTGTTTGTATTTTTTTTCATGTTCGCGAGTTGCGGACGTATTTTTTTGCTACGGTTTAACGGCTATGCGAGGCTCGCCTGCAACATTGCCAAAGTGCTACGGTTTAACGGCTCGCCTCGCTATGCGAGTGTTTTTTTTTTGTGTAGATGTGTTTTTTTTTGTATCGATGTGTTTTTGTATGTTAATTAAATCATTAATCAATCAATAAATTAATATACTTTACCTATTTTGAAGTAATATACGCAGGAAGCAACGTGCTGAAGAGCTGACAATCTGTTTCGATGTTCCTGCAGCATACAATGTCGGTTTGCACTCTCCCCTCCGTGTCTCTCCCCCTCTCGCCCCCCCTCTCTCCCCCCCGTGTCTCTCCCCCTCTCGCCCCCCCTCTCTCCCCTCCGGTGTCTCTCCCTCTCTCCCCTCCCGTGTCTCTCCCCCTCTCTCCCCTCCCCTGTCTCTCCCCCTCTCTCCCCTCCCCTGTGTCTCTGCCCCATACTCCCCCCTCCCCTGTGTCTCTGCCCCATACTCCCCCCTCCCCTGTGTCTCTACCCCTCTCTCCACCCTCCCCTGTGTCTCTGCCCCTCTCTCCACCCTCTCTCCCCTCCCCTGTGTCTCTGCCCCTCTCTCCCCTCCCCTGTGTCTCTGACCCTCATGTCTCTTCCCCCCTCCCCTGTGTCTCTCCCCCATATCTCTCCCCCCTCTCTCCCCTCCCCTGTGTCTCTGCCCCTCTCTCCCCTGTGTCTCTGCCCCGCTCTCCCCTCCCCTGTATCTCTGCCTCTCTCTCCCGTCCCCTGTGTCTCTGCCCCTCTCTCCCCTCCCCTGTGTCTCTGCCCCATACTCCCCCCTCCCCTGTGTCTCTGCCCCTCTCTCCACCCTCCCCTGTGTCTCTGCCCCTCTCTCCACCCTCTCTTCCCTCCCCTGTGTCTCTGCCCCTCTCTCCCCTCCCCTGTGTCTCTGCCCCCTCCTTGTATCTCTCCCCCTCTCTCCCCCTCATGTCTCTCCACCCTCCTTGTATTTCTCCCCCTTTCTCCCCTCCCCGTGTCTCTTCCCCTCTCTCCCCTCCCCCGTGTCTTTCCCCCTCTCTCCCCTCCCCCCCCTCTCTCCCCTCCCCCGTGTCTCTCCCCTCCCCGTGTTTCTCCCCCTCTCTCCCCTCCCCCGTGTCTCTCCCCCTCTCTCCCCTCCCCCATGTCTCTCCCCTCCCCCGTGTCTCTCCCCTCCCCGTGTTTCTCCCCCTCTCTCCCCTCCCCCGTGTCTCTCCCCTCCCCGTGTTTCTCCCCCTCTCTCCCCTCCCCCGTGTCTCTCCCCTCCCCTGTGTCTCTCCCCCTTTCTCCCCTCCCCGTGTCTCTCCCCCTCTCCGTGTCTCTCCCCCTCTCTCCCCTCCCCATGTCTCTCCCCCTCTCCCCTCCCCGTGTCTCTCCCCCTCTCTCTCCCCTCCCTGTGTCTCTCCCGCTCTCTCCCCCCCTCCGTGTCTCTCCCGCTCTCTCCCCCCCTCTCTGTGTCTCTCCCGCTCTCTCCCCCCCCTCTCCGTGTCTCTCCCCCCTCCCTGTGTCTCTCCCCCTCTCTCCCCTCCCCGTGTCTCTCCCCCTCTCAGTGTGTCTCCCCCTCTTTCCCCTCCCCTGTCTCTCCCTTCCCCTGTGTCTCTCCACCACTCTCCCTTCCCCTGTGTCTCTCCACCACTCTCCCCGCCCTTTTGTATGTTTGGAAAGTTGCTTAGTTATTAATATACATATGGAATTGTAAGGTAGCTAATGTTGTTTTGTGTGCACTACTGAAATACTGTATATAATACAAATTAATAAATGAATATACTTAACCTATTTTGAAGCATTGTGTTGAAGAGCTGGCAATCTGTGTTGATGTTGCTGCAGCATTAGTGGTGTGGAGGTGCTGTGTAAGCGTGATGAACGTGTGCAGTGTAATAGTGTGCGTGCGCGAGCCGTAACAGTTAGCGTAGTTGTGTACTTCTGCATCGCATTATCGTAAAATGGCGGGTAATGTGTGGTATGCGTCTTAGTGGATTATCCGTAAGTGTTTTCCGTGGTTATAGCGTTGTAGCCTCGTTTTCGTTATGTTCGGCCGCCATTCTTTCTTTTGCTTCGATAATTTTTTAGTGTCTAAACTGTTTTATTTTGAGTGAAATGAAGGTGTAACTTGCATTTTTGAGGTCGTGGATGCTCCCTCTTGCTGTCGGTAAGCTTTTTATGTATGTGCTGTGTGTATTTATTGTGTTATTTTTTTTCATGTTCGCGAGTTGCAGCCGTATTTTTTTGCTACGGTTCAACGGCTCGGTTTAACGGCTATGCGAGGCTCGCCTGCAATGAACGCCTGCGGCGCTCATTGCCAAAGTGCTACGGTTTAACGTCTCGCCTCGCTATGAGAGTGTTTTTTTTTTTGTATCTATGTGTTTTTGTATGTTAATTAAATCATTAATCAATCAATAAATTAATATACTTTACCTATTTTGAAGTAATATACGCAGGAAGCAACGTGCTGAAGAGCTGACAATCTGTTTTGATGTTCCTGCAGCATACAATGTCGATTTGCACTGTTGTGGAGCTGAGGTGTAAGTGTCAGCAATGTGTGCAGTGTGTAGTGTAAATAGTGTGCGTGTGCGAGGAAAATCCGTTAGGGTAGCTGTGTACTTCCGCATTGTGTAAGTTAGTGTTGTAAAATGGCGGTGAATGTGAATGTTGTACCAGTGTGTGGATGATTTAGCGTCCTTGCTAAAAGTGTATCTTGTACCTCGTACGGCTTTTTGGAAAAGCCGTATGTATGTGCTTGTTGGTGTTTTGCGGCTTTAGGGTCGTGTAGCCTCGTTTTCTTCGGCTGCCATTTTTTTCTCTCATTTAGGGGATTTTTGGGGTGTCTAAACTCTGTAAATTGGGTGTAACTTCCCTTGCTGGGGGTAAGGTTTTTATGTCATTTTTGTGTGTATTTATAGTTTTTTTTTATATTTTCAGTTGCGCGCGGTTCGGCCGTTAAGGTCGTAACTTTGCGAGTTCGTAATGTTTTTTTTTCTAAGTCCCGCGTCTTGTATTTTTTTGTGCAAGTCTGTATTTAGTGATTGCGTGTTAGATCTATTTTGTTAAAGTGCTGCTTGTGTTTGTAACCGCTTGTGAGGCGCCGTAGAGCCTCCACCTCCGCAAATACTGCCCCTCGCTTTGCGAGGGTCCGCACTTGCAGCCTGCAATGAGCCTTTGGCTCATTGCAGCCGACGTGGGAGCCTCCACCTCCGCAAACGCGATGACTCGTAGTTTGACAACTATTATATGCGATATATAACAAAGACAGTGCTAATACGAATCTTTAAAAAAATATTTTATTATACAATGGATTGTACAACAGCAGTGCATCTTCATAAAACAATACAGTGCCTTAAACATAAAATTACTTCTTTAAACACCAGTGATACATAGATACTAATATTACTAACTAGCTAACGTTAGAAAATATTTCTTCAACATCTTGCTTTTCTAAATTGTGCATCTATAAGTCGTTGCATTTTGCAGCCTTTGATCTTACTCCCACTTGTTAAAAAAAATTCTAGCTTTTAATGGGACCGTTTGTTATGCATCTAAGAGTATTATTTACATATTGAAAATACAACTGCCAAATTGTATTCTAATGATCAAATTATTATTTTAAACATGACAGGAACGGTTAGGCTTGTCCCCTTAAGACGTTTTGCACCCCCTTTTAATGCCTTATAAACAGAGATGAACAAACAATTTGGTCTAGTGCTCCATCTCCCCACTAAAAGATATTGATAATGACTTCAAACTGGAACCTCTCCTGTTCTTATCCCCCCACCCCCCCTTACTATCCCCATTTACCCATCTACCTCCTCTTCTGTACCATCTTTCTATTAACTGTACAGATTTTTTGCTCACACTCTTCCATTTTTAGGATAATTTCAGGTTCACAGGCTTGACCTCCCTAATTGCTAAACTTTGAGGGACATTTTTTGATTATGTTACTTGACCTCTTAATGCATTTTCAACCTCCTGTCTAAAAATGTAATGTATTTTTGAATTTTTTTTAGTTTTATAATTTTGTAAGTGCAGTTCTGTGGACCACCTAAATGAAGGCCCACTAGTGGTTCCCCTACCATAATTTTGAGCCTCTGCCATAAGCTTCCAATCTTGAATCACATATATTGTATTTTTTGCCAAACCCAACTGTGCCTCAAACTGTATGATAAAGTAGTGATATTCACCAATATTCCAATACGTGGCTTGTTAATATCTACATTTATTGATAGAAAATATAATATTTCACAAAACTCCTGTGCAAGGTTTTGAGTGTCTAATGCCCACCTCTAGATACTAAAATAATTAAAGCACTTTTTTTGATAAAGAATACATGTATTTGCTAACAATAGTAAGTCTAGCCATTAGCAATTCAGTTTTTTTTTTTCTAGTTTTAGTCCTTTATCATTTTGACATTTGATCTTTATGCATATTTGTTATCTATACAAAAATGTTTAAGTAACATTAATTAAATATATATATACATATATATATATATATATTTTTTTATTTTTTTTATTTTTTTATTGTATTTATTTATTTTACTAATGTTGTCACCAAGTCCATACAACTGGAAAAAAATGATTGTTTACGTAGCGCTTACCTTCAAATCAATTGCACTTAACTCAACATAAAATTGTATTACAGTGTATTACAGCACAAAGTCAAGTATATATTCTATAATATTCTGCCTGTAATAGCAGTAACAATGTAACAACAGACATACAGCATCCTCTATTACACAGCATCAGTCTGCACCATTTACCATAAACATTATGCTATAGGACTAAGATATAAATACAGAAATCTTGTATACAGGCATGTAAAACAAAATTAAGACGTCTTCTTCAACATGTTTAACACTTTTGGGAATTTCAGCCTCTTTGCTATATCGATTGGACTTTCTCCACTCTGTAAAGAAAATAAAAACATAAAATAGGACTTAGTACTTGAATACCTCGTTATCAGAACAACAACTCCGGTACCCCAGTCTGCATATTATAATGTCTTCTGCAAAAACGCAAGTATTTTTACTTAACCCACCCTAATATTTATCTATAAATTAGATGGACACAGACCTCACAAATTTACATTTAAAAACTTTAGAAATTATTTTCTTTGAATGAAAAATGAATGCTACTAGGTTTCAAAATGTTATTTTAATTCCTTTATAAACTCCATTTGATATTTCAGAATGCATCCTAACATGTGTTTTAGCTCTGTCAGGTTCAGCCACTAGTATTAATCTTTCCATAGAGCACCATAACTCAACTGGTGCAGTGACTTGACACACCCTAATGAGATTTAGTCAGAAGGAGGTCCTGACTCGGTACCAAAAGCAGTTTGGGCAGAGATTAGAAGAATATTTGAACCCTTCCAATTTCCATGCATACAGAAATATTTGTCATGTGCAACGTTTGCTCTTTTAATTGCATGTTTGGAAACTTGTAGGTTCATTAACACTATTACTATTTGTGTTCCCCTCCCTTCTATTTTTCTGTAATCTACTCCATTTCTCCTGATGCATGTTTTTCTTTTATCTTGAAAATTCAGAAAAACAGTTCAAATGCAGTGTCACAATCTGCTTCTTCAATCTGCTTCCTAGTTCAAACCTGCCCCAGAAGAATTGTGTGGTTCTTGTTCTCTGTGGCACAAAAGATGGCTTCTGAAGAGGACAACGCCCAAAGGTACAGGCAGAGAATACTGGATACAGGTTACTAGTGGCCTATGGCAAGACCACTCCCCAATTCAGGATACTAGAGCTGAACATTTATTGAATCATAGAACCAATATATTTATACTCTATCACCCATACCACATCCTTGGGTACTTTTGTGTATGTGTGTGATGTCAGCACTAAGTCCCATCTGCCTTGCAGCCTTGAAGCTCTTGAGATAACACTCACCAGATGTCTAAACTACATGACGGATGTCTATAGCTAGCTAGTGCATCAACCTTGCTGTTAATCTCCAGTGTTTGCTTAGGACTCCTGAAGTGCATGCATCTGTCTTGGCTGCTGTTTATCAAGGCCTGTATGTGTGAGGATGCAATGTTCTGCAGTTAAGCTTATGTGCAGAGCATTTTTACCTTTTCCTTGTATTCTCCTGATCTATATCGCATATTCCCTCTACAACATATAACTAGTATACATGATAGCAACATAACAATAATATGTAAGCACAGTGCAACAATGCCATGCGCCCTTGGCCATATCCATAATTACTGGTAATATTACAGTCACTAAACAATGTAGTCATGACATGTACTCATTTGTTTGAAACTAATAAATGATGCATATAAATGAGGTGAAAGATTGCACTGCTTAATACTCTATGTAAGTCACCCCTGAAGTAGATAAGTGCAATTATATTGTTGGGTTGAGAAAATCTCTCTTCCATAATTTGTTGCAATTTTGCTGTATTTCCAACTAACGTTTTTATTATTTTCAAGAAGGTCTCGCTCATCTTATTATGTTTGAACCAGCGTGCACTTGAAGCTTATGTTTTTCCCCCCAGAGTGGTTTCTTAATACCATGTGTTCTCTTGTCTAGCACTTTGTAAAGATGTAATTAAAACATGCCTGGCATACAAGGAGCCTGTGTATACTTACAAGGTTCTTTATATTGGGATCAGCATTCGCATCAAGAAGTATTGGTACAATTGCTTGGCTTTTCATTTGACATGCATAATGGAGAGCAGTATTTCCTTTCTAAAATAGAGACACAGCACATTAAAAAAATATTTAAAGACATATTTATTTTCATGGATTATAATTGCATCTGATAGAGGAGAATCAGTAGTGTATGCAAACAATTTATTGCATGAAAAATCCCCCCAAAAAACCTTATTTAACTTACCCTAAAGATGGCTAAATCTCTTGAGTTTGCTAGCAGTTGAATTTAAGAGTTAACACCCCTTAAAATCCCTGCTACAATTAGCATCAAAATCATAATTTGTTTTGGACAATCACAGTCAGCTATAACATTGCTTCAATCTGTGATGGCAGTTTGTGCAGCAAAGTATCAAGGCATGTGTAGTCTTATTTTTCCACTGCACAAAGAAGCAAGGAGGAGCTCAGACATTGCTATGTGGATCTCTGCATTGTGCTGCATTTGGCTTGAGGGTTAGTATAGGGTTAAAAAGCGTACGCAAATGCACTGTTTCTATTGGTAGGTACACTGTGACTCTGTAAGCAGCTCTGGGGGTGTGGAAACCAAATGTTATTTTTAAATTAAATAAATCTGTGTGTGTATAGAATCAATGTGATGTGTGTTTCCAATATAAGCTTTCAAAAGACCCCCCCCCCCCCAAAAAAAATAGGGCTTGCCCTCTGACAGCTAATCATATTTACAGTGAAGTATAAAAAAGCCTTACTTGATTTTTTTCACTCAAAGCAGCTTTTGTAATGTTTAAGACATGTTTTTTTTTTAAACGCTTGAATACATGTTCTGTATCCCTTTATAAAAACACTGCAGAATGAAAACAGGAATTGGGTTCCCTAGTGGTCCAGTGTTTGGGATCTGGTGCTGGGTTCTATTCCAGTCAAGAAATCAAGAGGTCACACCACCCTGAAGCCATGCAGGGTTGGGCCGGGTCAGTACTTGGATGGGAGACCACCTAGGAATACCAGGAGCTGTATACTGTAGCCCACTGCAGAAGGAACTGGCAACCCACTCCAGTATCTCTGCCATGAATACTAAGTGTATCAGCATGGTGTGTTCCAGTCCATGAGGTCACAGAGTCGGACATGACTGAACAACTCAAACACAGGATAACCCTACCCCTCTGGTTACAAGCAATTTAGCTGTCTAGGATGAAAGGCATTTTTTTCAAATTTTCCTAATTTTAATATGATCCTGGAGCCCGATCAATACCTTGCTCCAACAGAAAGAATAAATACACCATTACACTGACCTATTAAAGATGAATCAAGGAATACAGAAGATAAGACGCTGAATGAATATTGAGTGCACTTTCCGTGTTTAATAGTTTCCTAGTTATGAGCCTTGAAAGAAACCTCTTACACTCTCCCCAAGGAATTGATTGTGTTCCTTCAGAGACATTCTGTTCAATTACCAGATCAACATCCTATTTGATGCACTTAATGCACAATGAAATTGAAATATATACAGTTGCTTAATGTGTTCCTTCTGGCATATGAGATCACCAGTCAATCACTATTAGCCAGATGATGCTGCTGCCAGCGGGGAGATATGCTTGAGGTTGAGACCTTTATATGGATTATACAGTAACTGAGGCAATAAAATAATAGTCTGTTGATAGGATCAATGAATGGTATAAAAGATTAAATAAGGAAAAAGAGTGCTGTTAGACACAGCTTTTGGTATTCAGAATATTTAAGCAAGAGGCCAAGGTATGGTTTAGCTGAGAATAATTGTGAGAATTCAAGCATTTTATGTTCCGTTCTTCTCATACTTTTTCAATACATGTTGGGTACCTCCAGAAATGAATATATTAAATGAATACTATGAATTCGGTTACGGTAACTTAAGAAAATTAACATTAAGTCAACGCAGAGATATTTTACACGCTTATATGTTTTGGTCTGCCTTCATCTGACTAGGCAGGGCATTCTTATCCAGTGATTATTAAGTCAGCTATATTTATAAGTATTCAAACATTTTTAATATACAATAGATTCCCAATAACCCCTGCCCTTCCATATCATGTAACGGACCAGGGCAATAAAAAGCTAGTATGAAAGACCAATACCATCTGGTCTTACTTTTAGGTAAATTTTATTTTCTACAGATCACTTATTTTAATACAATAAAGACTTCATGTATAAAAAAAATGCTCTTTTAAAGGGATATGGACATTTCCCTGCTTTTAACTTGTTTTAATCTACAGTAACTGCTTATATCAGACACACACACACACACACATTACATTGAGTTATTCTATACACATACAGATTAATTTAATTAAAAAAAAGTGATTTCCACACCCCCAGAGCTGCCTACATAGGCACCTGGTACCTACCAATAGAAACACTTCATTCAGGTAAGTGTTTAAACCTATACTAACCTTCGAGCCAACAGCAGCATAGTAAAGAGATCCAGAGCAGCATTGCCTGAAGTTGCTCCCTTCCTTCTTTGTAGTGGGAAGAAAATATTACACATCCCATGATGATTTGCTGCACAGACGGACTTCCCAAACTTTGCAATACTGTTATAGCTGCCCGTGATTGGCCAAAGTACATTATGAATTTTATGCTAATTTAACTTGAATTTTCCTTCTCAAAATTAGCTGCAAACATCAGGGTAAGTTTATTAATGTATTTTGGGATCTAAAAAAATGTTTTCATACACTACTGATTCATAATCCATGAAACTTCTATAAACCTTTAAATGTGTGATTGAACATTTTGGAGTAGATTGTTCCTTTAAAACATAAAAGAGCTCTGTGATAATTAACTTGAGAAATGCCTGGTGCATTTTTAAGTAGATGATGGCAGACTAGATGGTGGTTTGTAACTCAATCCCCCTCCCCTTCAAATGGCAAAAAAGGATCTTTATGAAGACACAGTGATATTATGCATTGAAAAGGCTTTACCAATCGTACGACAGATATGGGAACATAGACCGTATCAACAATATCAGATTTTTTTTTTAGAAAGTAAAATATAAATGCAGCTTTTCATTTATTAAATACTAGCCCTACGGGTTTCGGCCTCGTTGTGAGCCTGTTTTTAAACAATTACGTCTTTACGGACGCCATTTTTTCCCTCGCTTAGTGTCATGGCTCACTTGGCAGTCATCTGGGACTTGGACAGATGTCTGTCACAGACTGTTGACACAAGAGACGATACCTGGGGGTTTGGGGCTCCAAGACACCCTGTTATACTGTTATAAGGTTATATTGTTATTTTGTGGTCTAGGGGATAAAGTATTATAAGTTTACCCCTTAGCATATCCCCATCCCTTCCATGTTTAGGCTCATTGTAATGGGTGTCATGTGAGGGAGCTGGTGGGATGTGTTGGTTCTATGTGTGTGAAACATTGTGTGTTGTATTTGTAAATATGAATGTATGGTATTATATTAGTATGTCATTATATTGTAGAGGGGAAGCCATTGAATACAGCCACGCCTCCTTTGTTCCCAAAGGCCTGTTAATCATATTAGCTAAGTATCCAGCATAGAACTAACAATGGGAAGCTCACAGCTGGAGAGCAGACAGCCAGGCGCCCAGAAACAATGGGATGGCCTGAAGGCTTCTCAGCCTTCATAGCATGGGCACAGGAGAGTAAAAGACATGCTTTCCCCTGGACATTCAAAGCCCAAATTAATTAGTTGGCCTCGCCTAGTGGGCGGACCTGGGAGGGGACTATTGGTTCACGCACAGTTCCCCTTCATGATTGGCCAGACGTCATTTGGGGCTGGATAACGGTAGCCACTTCCCCCATTCTTGTGTGATGTGGTTAAATATGCTGTTCTAAAATAAAACATGGTTCATAATTTTCATCAAGACTTTGTGTGCAGGTGTATTATTGACCCAGGGGCATATGCTGGCAGAGGAGATCGTTTCTGACTCCCTACCAAGTTTTTCCCAGGCACACTACCAAAAGCTGGGACTTATGCTCTTGCATCCGCAAAGAAGGTCCATTGGTCTGAGTCATCCAAATCTTAGTTCTAAAACCTACAGGAGATAAGAGGACTAGGATCCTCTATACTCCATCATCATTGTCGGTTGTGACAATTGGTGGAAGTGGTGAGAGACTCTACAGAAAGACCAAGAATGGAGCAGCAATACGAGGAATGGTCCTCAGCGGAGCTAAGGGAGGCGATGAAGCAGAAAGGAATCCCTAGGAGGAAGGGAGACCAACGAGCGGGGATGATTGCAGCCCTGAGAAAAAATGATGCGGAGCAGGGGGAAGCAGAGGAGTTGGGTGAGGGACCACCAAGGGCTCCAAGACCCCAACCAGAGCAAGACATCACCAAAGAGGCAACAAGGAGGTATGAAGAAGCCAGACACCTATACCCCAGTGAGATGACCACACAAGAGGTGGCCAAAGTACTGGACCAGCATTACCAGAGAATCTGGCAGGAGCGCACTGGGGAGCGGGATCAAGTTCAGCAAAGGCTTGGTTGCCGCACAGAGGAATTGCCAGCACGAGTTAAGATGGCATACCAGAACTTTAAGAAGTTCCAGGATGGTATGGACAATAAGGACGAATTCCTTCAGGAGTTTGAGCAGCAATGTGGGGTCCAAGATATTCCCTATGGAGAATGGGCCAAATTGCTGCTGAACAAGTTAACAGGAAGGGCCAGTGCGGCATGTGGAGCCCTTCCACGAGAACAAGCCCAGGATTATAAATATTTGTGCACTGTGTTGCTGAGCAGATATACTGTGACGCCTGAGACATTTTTGGATAGATTCAGGGGCACCACCAAAGGACCAGCAGACACTCATGTGGAGGTTATGTGCAGGTTAAGGCGAGCTTGTACCCAGTGGTGGTCTACACAAGGAGCCATCACAGCCGAACAGATATTGGAAGTGGTACTGATGGAACAATTCCTGAACATTTGCTCCTCAGAAGTAGGTGAATGGTTGCAAGATCAAAAACCGACCACTGCAGACCAAGCAGCTGCGCTGGCAGATCGGTTTATCAGTACCAGGGCCAAAAGAGTGTCCCAAGGAACAAAACCTAGCCTAAATATGGGTAGGGGCCCCAGAGAGGTGGTGCCAGCACGATCAGCTCCTGAAATGCGTAATGCGCCCTGGGCACGGCCAGTAAAAACATCTGACCACAGGGGTACCAAGTCCCAGCCTGCTCCCAGGACACAATGGGGGACCAAACCAATGAGCTCAGAATGCTACAACTGCAACCAACGAGGTCACTTTGCTAAGGATTGTCCTCAGGCACCCAAAAACTCTAGAGGACCTCCCCACCGCCATGTACATTATTTGGGGGAGTGGACTGAGGGGCCGGCGAGCTCCAACGCAGCTCTTTGGGAGCCAGAAGCAGAGGGAGGATATTCAGGGGTCTATACTGTAAGGAACCCGCAGAAGCTGTCTGGAGAACAACATAGGCAAGCAGTGTGGTTACAAGGACGCCAAGCTACTGGCTACCGTGACTCTGGATCAGCAGTCACAGTAGTCCTATCCAAATGGGTACGCCCTACAGATTCTATCCGAAAGGAAATGTGGGTGATGGTAGCAGGAGGAGAACAGTTAACCATCCCCATGGCTCGTTAATTTGGACTGGGGCATGGGGAACCAAAGCAAGGAAGTAGGATTCATGGATGGGCTCCCCGCGGATGTTTTACTGGGCAATGATTTGGGCCACATGACGAGCCAATATGTACAGCCCATTACCAGAGCTCAAGCCAAGAGCACCCACCCTGGAGAGGCATACCAGGAGCAGAGAGGATACCCAAGACCTGAGGTAAGTCCATTGCTTGCTAATACATTAACTTTAGGATGGGCCAAGGGAGAGGAGATCAGGGCAGTTCTGCAGAAAGACGAGACTTTGGCTGGTTTAAGGGACAGGGCAGCACAAGGCAAAGGAGTGGATGACCTATACAGCGTTATCTGGGATAAGGGGTTGTTATATAGGGTCAAGGTACCTATAAATAATGAGGTAGGCAGAGAACACTTAGTGGTTCCCCAGCTATATAGGGGCAAGGTGCTACAAGTAGCACATGAAATACCCCTGGGAGGGCACTTAGGGGAGAAGAAAACCCGGAGTAGAGTGAAAGAGATATTTTTCTGGCCAGGGTTGGATAAGGATGTAAAGGAGTTTTGCCATTCTTGTGATGCCTGCCAAAGGAACAGGCCTCTCAAGAAGAACAGCAGGGCCAAGTTACAGTCCCTCCCAGTAATGGAAGAACCCTTCCAGAGGGTAGCTGTGGACATCATTGGGCCCCTAGCTAGAGCCAGTAGAACGGGGAAGCAGTATATCCTTACCCTGGTAGATTATGCCACTAGGTACCCTGAGGCAGTAGCCTTGTCCAGTATAACCGCTCCAAAGGTAGCAGACGCCTTGGTGACTATATTCACCAGAACAGGGTTTCCCCATGAGATTTTGTCCGATCAAGGCCCACAATTTATGGCCAAAGTCACGGAACAGCTATGGGCCACGTGTGGCGTTAAGCATATTACCTCTTCCCCCTACCATCCCCACACTAATGGTCTATGCGAGCGGTTCAATGGGACTCTTAAACATATGATACGCACTTTTACAGACCAGGAACCAGACTGGGAACGGTTGTTGCCATGTTTGCTGTTCGCCTATAGAGAGGTACCCCAGGAGTCTACAGGGCACTCCCCCTTTGAACTCCTGTATGGGAGACATGTGAGAGGACCCTTAAGCATAATTAGGGAAACATGGGAAGGGGAGTATAGGCAGCAACCCATACCAGTGGCCACCTATGTACTAGCCTTCAGAGAGAACATGTCCAGACTAACTGGAATAGTCAGCCAAAACATGAGGAAAGCCCAGCAGAGGGATCAGAAATACTACAAGGCAGGGACCAGTGATAGAATTCTGGAAGAGGGAACGAAGGTGCTTATGCTGGAACCTCACCCCCAGAATAAATTACAGTCCCAGTGGGTAGGGCCTTACACAATCAGCCAGAAAGTGGGAAACAAGGCCTATGTAGTAATGATAGACCCGGATAGGGCCATCACCAGAGTTGCCCATATAAACAGACTTAAGGTGTACGTTCAGAGAGCAGCTCACCTATTAGCTATTTGTAGGGCCACAGAGGACGAACCAGAAGAGGGACAGATCCCAGATATGCTAAACAAAGCAGACCAGGATACAGTAGGAGAAAGTATTCAGCAGACCCTGGAATTAGACGCAGAGCAGAAAGAGCAGCTGTCCAACAGCTTAAAACCCTTCCACTCCCTGTTCACCACCAAGCCAGGGTGTACCCCCTTAGCTGTCCACCCAGTAGTAACCGGGGAATGTGCCCCCTTAAAGCAACACCCCTACAGGGTACCAGAGGCAGTTAGGGCCAACATTCAGGCAGAATTACGCACTATGCTACAGTTGGAAGTGATAGAAGAATCCAGAAGTCCCTGGGCATCTCCAGTGGTATTGGTGCCCAAAAAAGATGGAACCACTCGTTTTTGCGTGGATTACCGTAGAATGAACGATAAAACCAAAACAGATGCCTACCCTGTTCCACGCATGGACGAGTTGTTGGACCGGCTAGGTACTGCCAAATATTTAACCACTTTAGATCTCTCTAAAGGATATTGGCAGATCCCTTTAGAAGAGACTGCAAAGGAGAAGTCTGCCTTTATCACCCCCTTTGGACTCTTCCAGTTTAAGGTAATGCCATTTGGGATGAAAAATGCTCCTTCTACCTTCCAGAGACTAGTGGACACATTGTTGCAAGGGCACCAAGAGTATGCCCAGGCCTACCTGGATGATATAGCCATTTTTAGCCAGACTTGGGAGGACCATATAAGGCACATTAGCCAAATTATGCAGGCAATTCACCAAGCTAAGTTGACCATAAGACCTGACAAATGTCAATGGGCTAGAGCAGAAGTGCAATACCTAGGTCATTGGGTGGGGAATGGGAAGTTAAGACCCGAACCAGCCAAGGTAGAGGGAATAGCAGCTTGGCCCACCCCTAAAACTAAGAAGCAGGTGATGGCTTTCCTAGGTACTACTGGGTATTACCGAAAATTTATTCCTGATTTCAGCAGCACAGCCAAACCCCTGACGGATCTCACCAAGAAGAAACTACCCAGGGAAGTGAATTGGACTTCTGCGTGCCAGTTGGCTTTCCAAACACTGAAGGATGCTCTGACCTGCTCCCCAGTCCTGGCTGCCCCAGACTATAACCGCCCTTTCGTGGTACAGACTGATGCCTCCATGTATGGCATAGGGGCAGTATTGAGTCAGCCAGACAACCAGGGAGTTGAGCACCCAGTGGCCTACATTAGTAGGAAACTACTGCAACGAGAAACAGCCTATGCAACTATAGAAAAGGAATGTTTAGCAGTAGTCTGGGCTCTACGCAAACTACAGCACTACCTGTACGGAAGACAGTTCACAGTCACCACAGACCATAACCCTCTTTGTTGGTTATCTAAAGTGGCTGGAGAGAATGGCCGACTACTGAGGTGGAGTTTAGCCCTACAAACTTTTAATTTCACGGTGCAACACCGCAAAGGGAAATTCCACCAGAACGCAGATGGATTGTCGCGGCAACTAGAGCCCTGACTGTCAGTCCAGATAGGCAATCTGGAGTACAGGATACCTACATCTGTACTTGGGGGGGTAATTGTCATGGCTCACTTGGCAGTCATCTGGGACTTGGACAGATGTCTGTCACAGACTGTTGACACAAGAGACGATACCTGGGGGTTTGGGGCTCCAAGACACCCTGTTATACTGTTATAAGGTTATATTGTTATTTTGTGGTCTAGGGGATAAAGTATTATAAGTTTACCCCTTAGCATATCCCCATCCCTTCCATGTTTAGGCTCATTGTAATGGGTGTCATGTGAGGGAGCTGGTGGGATGTGTTGGTTCTATGTGTGTGAAACATTGTGTGTTGTATTTGTAAATATGAATGTATGGTATTATATTAGTATGTCATTATATTGTAGAGGGGAAGCCATTGAATACAGCCACGCCTCCTTTGTTCCCAAAGGCCTGTTAATCCCATTAGCTAAGTATCCAGCATAGAACTAACAATGGGAAGCTCACAGCTGGAGAGCAAACAGGCAGGCGCCCAGAAACAATGGGATGGCCTGAAGGCTTCTCAGCCTTCATAGCATGGGCACAGGAGAGTAAAAGACATGCTTTCCCCTGGACATTCAAAGCCCAAATTAATTAGTTGGCCTCGCCTAGTGGGCGGACCTGGGAGGGGACTATTGGTTCACGCACAGTTCCCCTTCATGATTGGCCAGACGTCATTTGGGGCTGGATAACGGTAGCCACTTCCCCCATTCTTGTGTGATGTGGTTAAATATGCTGTTCTAAAATAAAACATGGTTCATAATTTTCATCAAGACTTTGTGTGCAGGTGTATTATTGACCCAGGGGCATATGCTGGCAGAGGAGATCGTTTCTGACTCCCTACCAAGTTTTTCCCAGGCACACTACCAAAAGCTGGGACTTATGCTCTTGCATCCGCAAAGAAGGTCCATTGGTCTGAGTCACCCAAATCTTAGGTCTAAAACCTACAGGAGATAAGAGGACTAGGATCCTCTATACTCCATCATCATTGTAGGTTGTGACACTTAGCTCATTTCAGACCTCCCAAAAACGCCAATTAAACAACAAGTTAGCTTGCAGCCTCAGTCACCCTGCCTCTCCCTCTCTGCGAGGTTGCAAGTTAATTTTTTAATTATTTGGCGTCTTTTGGCGGTCTTCCGACGGCTTTCGGAGTTACTGGCTTGAAAACAATGTCGGCTGTTAAAGCCGTAATTTTTTCAAAGTCTTGCGTGCTTCGCGATGAGCGTCAAAGGCCTACGGTGCTGATCGCGGGCATCGCCATGAGCGCGTTCGCTGCTCATGTCTATCCTTTTTCAAAGTCCTGTTACCGACAAACTCGCAATTATGCATTACTTGGGGCATCAAGTCATTTTTAAGCTATTGCAGATAAGATTCGACTTGCATTCCTTTGTAGAAGTTTGCTTAAACATCATGGAAATTTCATCTGCATCCAAGACTCCCTCTCTAATACCGTCTTAAACTTCTTAACTGTAATATGCATGCTAATAAGTTTAATATAGTTTTTACATTTACTTTCTATAAAATATTTTCCCTGTTATCAACTCTAGCTCATAAAGCATACTGTAAATAGTGGGTAAACAAATGAATGGACCAGGTGGTCTTGATTTAAATTCAGAGCCTATGGTGTATTTGGAAGGGAAAAAAATGTAACTTGATGCTGAGCACAAAGAACACAAAGGAAATAGCTTATTGAACACATTGACTTTCAATGGAGTGGCGCCTGAGCCTAATTAACAGCATAATCAATTAGATCTACCATCGTTTACATAGCAGCCAATGCTTCCTTCCTCGCACAGACATGTTTGATTTGCAGTGGATATTATAAAGCAGATACAAACTCCATTCCTATTGATATTCAGCATAGTTGTGGGGTCTGAGTAAAGGGAAGTAAAACTGAATGAGTATTTGAAGCTAGTTTATCAAAGTAATTAATCCCAATTGGTGCATTATTTAAGGATTATTTTATGCCTGTATTTAAAATATATTCCTCTGAAGAATAAACAAAAAGTCAAAATGCTTGTATAATTAAAAAAACAATACAGCCTCGAATGTATTAACTTTTTAGTAATATCCTGTGTGGTGAACAACGGCTAGATGGCGCTGCAGATAGTCCAGTGCCATATCATAGAGTCAAAGCCAAGGTGAACTGTTAGGGTGAGGGTTAGTTTAAGCGTTAGGCTAACATTCTAAGGTTAGAACTTCTCGAACATATCGGCAGCACTGCAGACTATCGGTAGCGCCATCTAGAGGTTGGTCATCGCACTGCAGCGGCAGACTGGTGCCGTAACTATAACAGGATAGGTCCAACTTTTTTTTGCAATTATGCTGCATACACATGGGTTTATTTAGATTTTATGCTGCCCTAGGCTATTAAGATGTATGCCACTCGGTCCCCCCAGGCCCCCACTTGCAGCTCCTCATTTCCGCTTTCTATATCTCAAATCACAAGTTTATATCTGTGGTATGCCAGAAAGTGTCAGGTATGCTTACACACAGGAATATCACTGCATATAGGCATCTCTGTGCATATACAAACATATATCAATGTATCTTCAGCCAGCCCGCTGCACCATGAAAAGGTGCAACCCTAGACCTGGGCCTAGGCAGAAACACAGCCTGAGTTATCTAGGCAATGGTAATATGGCAGGGAAAACTACTAGTGCTTCCATGAGGATTAACAGAAATATTAGTAGTTAACAAGTACACACCTTCCAACAACAAAAGCTGCAAGAAGCAGCCAAGTAGTACAGCCCTGTAATTGTCACCACCAAACATGTTGGTCCTTTATAATTCATTAATATTAATAATAAAGTAGTTGGGTGGCCAGTGAGGAAAATTTAATCAAAAATTGGAACCCCACTACACATGTTGCATGAAGCTTTAAGCCTGTAGCTTCTTGAGCGGGTTGAAGTAGCTAAATCTATTTCCTTACATTAAGAAGTAAAACAGAATAAAGAAGCCATGCTACAGTCAGCTTACTCGAGGAAATGTTGTATCTATCCTGTTAAAGTTACGGCACAGGTCCGCTGCTGCAGTGCAGAGACCAACCGCTAGATGTCGCTGCTGATGTTAGAGAAGTTCTAACCTTAGAATGGTAGCCTAACCCTAACAGTTTACCTAAGCCATGACTCTATGATATGGCACTGGAATATCGACAGTGCCATCTAGCGGTTGTTCACAGCACTGTAGCGGCTAACAAAGAGATGTAATGTGTGTATTTATGTGTAGAGAAGCAGTAACCATAGCGAATAGTAGCTCCAGTTTACTGGATTTATTATAGGGATACATTTTAGTAAACCTGTCCTAGTTTCCCCATCTCTCTAATTTTCCCTCATCACCATACACTACCCCTTTTCTTTTCTATCACCCTCCTTCACTCCCACTTCTTTTTCCATTCCGCATTTACTTTTCCATTCTCTTCATTGCGCTCATTTACTTTCCTCTCTATTTCCATCCTAGTTCTTTTCACATCTTTATTCCACTATTACCCCATTATTCTCACTTCACCCTCCAAATCGTTGTGTCACATCACATGAGTCTCTTTCGCTTCCCTTGCTCCACTTTAGTTAATCTTGTATAAATAACTAACTAGTTGACCTTGACTGACATAGAACCACCAATATCTCCATTGCTTACATTTGAGGTCTTGCTAGTGAAATGTTAGGTGTACATTACTTTACAAATCACACACAACTTACAGAGTCAGCGGCGTTGACATCAATGGTGGATTGTAGAAGTATTCTTATTAGCCTTTCATTCTTCTTGCTCTTTGAAATCTGTACAAAAATGAAATTCAATTAGCCAGGCGTTTTAATAGAATTCATTCCCAAGGGCAAACAATACAGAACGCAAGTACAGAATAATAACTAAGGTTAAGTACGGTCAAAGCTCTCTCACCTGGAAAGGCAAAATTTGAGTCGGAGACATGCTTTTTTTCCTATAGTGTAGGAGGAGGGGCTTGCTGCAGAGGACAAATACCTCTAACTTAATTAAGATATTAAGTTTTACCTTTTTTTTTCTATTACAGAGATCAGCTGCAGAGAGGGGTATCAGAGACAAAGAGATGTACAGAAACCCCCCCCCCCCCCCCCCCCCCCATATTTTTCAATGTATGTATTTATGTGTAGAGAAGCAGTTGTGTTGTATTTTTATACTTTATGCGGTATCCACCCCAGATTTTCCTTGGTTCCTACACCCATGACTGCTATCACATATATAGTTGTGAGCGTACGAGTTGTTGCTAACTATTGCGGGCTCGCACAGCAAGCCGCGGCCCTCGGGTAGCAAGGGCTGCGGGCGAGTGCCTCAGTTGCTGGCATGGAGCGCCGAAGGCACTCCTTGCCAGCAACTGCGACCCTTGCAAAATTTACGTTCAAACGCAAACAACCACACAACAACCGCGACCACGCAAACGACACACAAACTACGACCCTCGGAAGCTTTATTTCGCAACGCAAACAACATACGCGACACGTTACCACACATTACGACCTCGCAACAATCGGATGCAACTCGCGAACATTACAAAATTCAAAACACAATAAATACACACAACACATACATAAAAAGCTTACCTACAGCAAGAGGAAGCATCCAGGACCTCAAAAAAGCAACTTACACCTTCATTTAACTCAAAATAAAAGAGTTTAGACACTCAAAAATTCTCTAAGCGAGAGAAAAAATGGCCGCTGAACAAAACGAAAACGAGGCTACAGCACTCTAAACACGCAAAACACCACAAGAAACTCGCAAAACACCACAAGAAACTAGCAAAAGACCTACGGATATTCCGCTAAGACGCATACCACACATTACCTGCCATTTTACGCCAATGCCGAAGTACACCACTACGCTAACGGTTTGCTCGTGCGCACGCACACTATTACACTGCACACATTCACCACGCTTACACAGCAGCTCCACACCACTAATGCTGCAGCAACATCAAAACACATTGACACCTCTTCAACACAATGCTTCAAAATAGGTAAAGTATATTAGTTTATTAATCTATTACATATTTCATTATTACACACCAAACAGCATTAGCTACCTTACAATTTCATTGCCGTCATTTTTTGACGGGCAATTCGTTAGTCACATATATAGTTGTCAGTGTTGGGGACATTTGCGATGTTGGTAACGCAGTTGTGACCTCACAAAGCGGGAAACTGCGAGCCTCGAGAAGCTAGGCAAGCCAGCGGTGCTGTCACACCTGCAAGCCTCACAAAGCGAGGCAAGCCAGCGGAGCCATCACACGTGCATCACACATCAAAGCGAGTCAAAGCAGCCGCACAGCACTTAGGCTGCAATGAGCACCGAAGGTGCTCATTGCAGCCAGCGGCGTCTTCACACATATGCGAGCTTCGCAAAGCAAGGCGAAGCAGCCGCACAGCCCTTGGGCTGCAATGAGCGCCGAAGGTGCTCATTGCATTCAGCGGCACCATTACACAGGGGAAGCGGGGCAAAGCAGCCGTGCAGCATTTAGGTTGCATTGTGAGGGTCGCAATTGCGACCCAAGTGCATAACCCTAAAAACAAAAACAAAAAAATGAACAAATATAATAACACACTCACAGACAGCACACAGGGAGAGCCAGGAAGCCTGGGAGTGATGGTACAAACGGTTTTGAGGCATATTTGGGGGTTTTCGTCAATCCAAAATTGGCTAAGCAAACTCTGAAACTGCATGAAAATGAGTCTGAGCAAAGCCAGGCACGCAGGACTTAGAAAATACACGACGGCAAAGACAGTAACACTTACACCAACAATGCTATGCAAGCGGGACTTTGGAAAGGCCTTCATGGCGTTACATGCAAACATTAGCAGACACACTTTGGACAAAGACGCAGGGAAGGAACAGGGGGGAGAGGGTGGAAGGAGATGCATGGCATTCCCAAACACAAAACTTGCAGGTTAACGGGACCTGCAATTAGCGGTCCCTACAGTAGGCGGGAGGAAAAGCTTGCAATGAACGCTGAAGGCGCTCATTGTAAGCCACGTGATAAGCGCCCAAATGGCAGACAAATGCTTGCGAGCCAAGTAACTGATGTAAAATGGTGTTTTTTTTTCTAACACTATCTTACAACTCCTAACATTAGGATTCTAAAATGCTGTTTCACCCGCCTAAACAAACTGTTTGCCCTCGCGTACACCGCCTATTTACACTGTACACTTGCCACATTGCTGACACTATCCCCTCAAATGATCTACACTACAACTGTACATTTTCAGATGCAGGAAAATCCAAATAGATTGTTAGCTCTTCAGGATATTGATTGCTGCATATTCAATATAGATAGGTAAAGTAAATTTATTGATTAATTCATATTACTTTATTACTTCACTGTAGTCAAATTTTTTTACCATTTTACACCGTACTTATATATCGGGCTTCGCGATGAGCGCCAAAGGTATCGTTGCAAAGCCAGACAATTGAAGTACACAAGATGATAGGCTCACAAGCGCAGGGCTTACAATGAGCGCGGAAGCTCCACACAGGAGCCATACATTGTGTGGCAAACAGAATTCCCTTGGCGTAAAATTTTATTGCCCCGTCATTTTTGACGGGCAAGTCGCTAGTCACATATTATAATTGTCGAACTACGAGACGTCGTCATGCTTTGCATGGTGCGTACGACTTGCAAAGGGAGGCAAGCCATTAAGGCACTAAAATCAACTCCTCAGGCCAGCAACAGTCCCACTGGACATTATATGCTGCAGGACAATAAAAATAGATTGTTACCTCTTCAGGCTGTTGATTGTTACATATATTAATTAGAAAAAGGTAAACTATAGTCATGTATTATTCAATTAATTCATTAATTAGTATTTAAAAATATATAGAGAGGAGCCAAAGAACACGCGAGGAGAGGCTCACAATGAGCGCCAAAGGTCCTTAGAGTATAAAAAGCTTAACATTGTGGGCCAAACAGCATTGCCATGGCTTCAAATGTTATTGACCATCATTTTTTGACCGGCAAGTCACCTGTAATATAATATTGGCTGGACATGCTGCTGAATGATTTGTCAGACTATTTGTGCTAGTAACTAGATAATATTCAACATTAATTATTGCTTTAATCCATGGTCTATTAATGCACCATAAAAACAGATCTACAGTACATCACCGGTCTCCACCCATTTCTTTACTGGCAATTTTCAATGAAAAACAATATTACTAGCTGATAAGACATTTAAACATTTCAACACAACAGCCTTCAAAATAAACAGCTCTCGCAAAGTTTTAGGAATGGGGGATTAGCATAGCTAGGTAGGGTTAAATGTGCTGCTACAGCACTCGTAATTGATTTTGTAGAGATTTACACAGGGCCCTATGTTTGTGTTTTACAATTCAAGAGCAACAATCCTGTAGCAGTTTACCTTTATCAGGGTCCACATCTACACTTACCATGATAACATATCCAATCAGCATTACTGGCATCAAGAGTATAATGAGCAGGTAATCAAGGAATGAGAATTTTCTTCTGACAGCGTAATGCAAACATGTCCTTTCTTTCTGCATCCAAAGTAAAGAAAAACACAATCAGTGCGCACATTCCATATCACACCACCTTCATTTACCATTTAATGTACTGTGTGCTCTTTATTAATGAGTAATAGTTAACCCTAATACTCCCATAAATAATTTAATAACTACTGGCCCTATTCAATTCCATCTCTGGTAGTTAAGTTAGTAATTTTACATGGCTATTCAATTCACCATTTCTCATGTCTGAGAGTGAGACACACAAAATGTTCTAGAACATCCCACATTTGTAGCATTACGAGTGCTTTTTCCATTGATTTTTATTCAAATGCTATTCAATTTCTAACTCGCAATATTACTGAATTTCTGCAAAAATATTTACGTGCACTGAAGAGCACCCATAAAGGCAGAAAAATGCCTTTTCAATATAAGCAAGCGTCAAACCCGATGCTGAAAACACCATAACCCCTTAATTAAGTCTGATATAAGACTTGATTCCTTATATCTGAAACAATTAAGAGGTTAAAACGCCACACTAACCCACCCCCTAAAAAAGGTCACTGATCAAACTAGTGTTCCAAATGCACCCTGGGTGTTTTGATTTTGTATGGAAAATGTTATAGATTGGCCAGTCATCACAGCAGAATTTATTTCTCTTTCTTTTACTACTACTTTACTACTTACTTTTTTTAAACTATATAAAAATCATACATATAGTTCACCAGCTTCTATGCTGAAAAAAATTGTTCAGTGTCCCTCTAAGTTATATCCACTTACTTCATTACCATTTATATCATCTTATCTGAAAAAGGTTAATATGAAAAAAAAGAGGCAAATACAAAGTTATCCATTAACATTTGTATTTACAGAAGATACATAATTATAGTATAGTACAGAGGGGTATATAGGTTTTATGCTGCCCTAGGGCCATTCAGATTTTGGCGTCTCACAATGACCCAGTTTTTTCTCCTCCTTTGCTCTTGCTATATGCCAATAATGTTACCATACACCTATATGGCAATCATTATATGTAAGTACATCAGAAAGTGCTTACAGACAGAATGTTGTCTATATATATATATATATATATATATATATATATATATATATATAGACATTTCTGAGCATGTTTCATGGCATTGCAATGGCAACTTCAGACAGCCTGGTGGACCCTTAAAATATTCTGCCCTAGATATAGGCCTTGTGGGCCTAAGCTGAAACACACCCATCAAATAGTAATAATCTTGGTAGTTTTAACAAAGAAAATCTACACCGTTATCGTGTAAAAGAAAAAACTATTTTTTATTAGTTTTTAATTATTTTTACTTACATTATTTCTGATGTTCACGTCCGCTTTCATGGCCAGTAGGTAGTTGACTATTCGAATGTGGCCTTTTTTGCAACCGCATATTAAAGGTGTGTCTCCACAATAGCTGTCCTTCACATTCAGGTTCTTGGGATCTTCCTTTATCAGAAGCTGGAGCTCTTGGTAGTCGTTTTGATAGGCAGCCTGGCAGATTGGCTAGAACAAATGAAAAAAAGCAAGTAAGTATATGTATAGGAATATCCAAACGTTTCACATGAACAGCAATTTAGAAAGGTTTGTGATAAATCTTTAGAAATAGCATTAATGGAAATAAGAGTACATTCATACAAACTTCAAATGAGAAAATAACTTGCTCTCAGTTGCTGATCACCACTGAATTAGAAAGCCAGGGGAGGGGGGGGAGGGGGAAGTAAAATCCTTTAATAAGAACAATAAAACCAAGTAAAAGTGTCAGACGTGTTTCGCTGCTGTAATCTGCAGCTTCCTCAGTGACAAAAGGTTCACTTTCTCTATTCAAGCTTAGATGAGCCTGGTTGTGGGAGGATGAAGGGTTTGAGGTATCCCTCTTATTTAGCCCAAGGAAGGCATTAATAAGAGAAGCAGCACCGAGACCTCAGGTAACCCTGGAGGAGCTGCAGAGTTCCACAGCAGAGACTGGAGTCCATAGAGTTGGGCTTTATGGCAGAGTGGCCAGAAGAAAGCCATTACTTTCAGCAAAATACAAAATGGCCCGTTTTGAGTTTGTGAAAAGGCATGTGGGAGACTCCCAAAATGTATGGAGGAAGGTGCTCTGGTCTGATGAGACTAAATTTGAACTTTTTGGCCATCAAAGAAAACGCAAACCCAACACATCACCCAAAAAACATGGTGGGGGCAGCATCATGCTGTGGGGATGTTTTTCAGCAGCCGGGACTGGGAAACTGGTCAGAGTTGAGGGAAAGATGGATGGTTCTAAATACAGGGATATTCTTGAGCAAAACCTGTACCACTCTGTGCGTGATTTGAGGCTAGGATGGAGGTTCACCTTCCAGCAGGACAATGACCGCAAACACACTGCTAAAGCAACATTTGTGGCTTATTGGGAAACATGTAAATGTGTTGGAATGGCCTAGTCAAAGCCCAGACCTCAATCTAATAGGAAATATGTGGTCAGACTTAAAGATTGCTGTTCACAAGCGCAAACCATCTAACTTGAAGGAGCTGGAGCAGTTTTGCAAGGAGGAATGGGCAAAAATCCCAGTGGTAAGATGTGGCAAGCTCATAGAGACTTATCCAAAGCGACTTGGAGCTGTGATTGCCGCAAGAGGTAGCTCTACAAAGTATTGACTTTAGGGGGGTGAATAGTTATGCACATTGACTTTTCCTGTTATTTTGTCCTATTTGTTGTTGGCTTCACAATAAAAAAAATAAAAAAATAAAAAACATCTTCAAAGTTGTGGGCATGTTCTGTAAATTAAATGATGAAAATCCTCAAACAATCCATGTTAACTCCAGGTTGTGAGGCAACAAAACCCCCAAAATACCAAGGGGGGGTGAATTATTTTGCAAGTATATATAATGATGTGTGGGGTGTACGGAACATCATCTCAACTCAGGGAATGTGGTCCCAAGATGCAAACACCAGACTGAGAGAAATTAAATCTATTTTTGTTTTTTAACTAATCCAGAGGCACATAGCCACCATGTTATCCTTGCTCCTCTGCCTATCTGGATGTACTAATATGTTAACATATGTAAGGAGGCAGGAAATTACAATTATAATGACAAGTAGTATAATGGCACATCTATAAAAGTAGAAAATGCCATTTGTATCCCTCCAATGAACACTCACTTTCCTCTTTTGAATGGATTATCCCATATTTAAAGTATAAATCCTTCTATTCCAGCCATGTCTCACTGTCTTTTGCTGGTTTCTCTCCAAGCAGACTCCATGAATGTATCTGCTCTGTAGTGTATATGTATATTTAGAGTACTTTGCATATATTAAAAGGACCACTGAACTATAAAATGAATGGCTTTTAAAATAAAAGCACATGTATAAGTGTTCTTGATTTATAATGTTTAAACCTTGTAATGCTAGTAATTATACTTTAAAGCTCTTACTTTTATAGGTTTCTGTATGATGTGCTGTGCTGCTTAGCTCCACACTGTTTGCATAACTTTTTGCAACGAACTGTAGCAGACATCCTGCTGCGTGTTCTGGTGTCTGACTAGTATAATTCAACATTATATCTACACCAGTCAGACACTGGAGCACATAGCAGGGAATTGGCTACAGTTGCCCACCTTTAATTATGCAAAAGGGATGGAGAGCTAAGAAGTACATCAGGCAGAAAACCTATAAAAAAGCAAGAGCTTTAAACTATAATTACTAGCATTACAAAGTGTAAACATTATGAATCAAATATACTTATGCATGTACTTTGATGTTAGCAGTCATTATCTTTATAGTACAGTAACCCTTTAAACATAGATTTGTGTTCCTTTGCATAAAGGGTCAGCGAAAGTGATTTTCATGTTAAACTTATTTTTGAGTTAATTATTAACAGTTAAAACATAACTGAAAGCACAACTGAAAGGAAGGGGAAGATTTCAATTGCAACACAATTATTGAAGCCTTACCAAGACAGCATAATGAATGTTATTGCAGTTGAAATCTTTTTACTTCCTTTCAGTAGTGCTGAACTTCAAATGTTTTATTTTTTTAGCTATTTGAAATGGTGGAAGGGATTGAATTTGTTTAACCTCTTATCCCACTATTTTTTACACCCTCTATTCCATTCTATGAACATTTGGTACTCCTTAGTGCCAGTACTCACAACAGATATAACAGATATGTAATTAATCTACCAAACCTCCTCCATGTTGAGAAAGCCACTAAACAAGCAAGGCAATGACTTCCTACAAACAAAATGTTATTGCACAGAATATGTAATACGTTAAAGGATGTAAGGTACTTTAATCCAAAAAAAAAGTTTTTTAAGATATCATATAGTAAATATAGAACCATATCCTTAACGCCTATACCTAAAACATAACATGAGTATAGGCACACTTGGGAAAATATTCTCTCAGTGAAGGTCGTATAGATACCGAGGATGACTAAGAGAACTAGTGAAAATAAATAACCAAGAAGGGGGTACTTAGAACACATGTTATTATATATTACTGCTCCTTTTGCTATGATGGAATAAGATTTATTAAAAAGTATGGTGTTGAGTGTTCATGCTTTTCTGTTGCATATATATTTGGTTTGCTTTGATGGCAGATTCACTCACCCCCCATTCCCCATCCTCAGTGTTTTCAGCCATGTCTTCTATTTTATTATAAGCATTCAGACTAAAAATGGAAGGTCTGTGTCCCTATAACATGGTTTAATATATATATATATATATATATATATATATATATATATATATACTCTTGTATGATTATGCCCACTGCTCTCTATATAAACATAGATTGTTTTGTATTGAGTTCAGTAATTTGTGGGCAAAAGGAATGTACATCCTCTGAATACTTGCTTAAAAATACATAAAGGAGAAAAGAAAACATGGAGTACATTTACATGTCTGAAACTTGCCACGGGACCAGTTTTTCCCACTGAATTTCTCAGTGATTCCCATTACTGCTAAGGATTCTGGTTAGTGACATGCAAATAAGGCTCAAAATATACCATGCTATTTTCCCTCTAGCCCACCTAACATTGGTTCCAAAAACTATTTTGAGAGTTCTCTGCCCCTTTAAGTATACAATAATAAACTTTACAAATCACATACTGTACAGTAAATACACTGATATTTCTGGAGCACTACCCATTACTGGTTAAACTGGATTGGATTTTGCTAGCATAAGATAAATTTTGCTAAAAATAAAATGTTACAAAGGGAGGAGCGATCAACACAAATAAGGATGTCTACTTTACTTACTTTTGATTTCATCACACTCTATATGTCATCTTAAAATGCAGATTTAGGGAGTGCAGTACTTAGTGGGAGTCACTCAGTATTTATTCAGCCTTTGTGGAGCACCCAAAAGAAATGTATCAAAGTCTCCAAGTTGCAAAACTGGTCTAATAATAATTAAGGCAGATATTTTTTTTTTATTGTGCTACATCTTCCCGAAAATGTAAAATGCAACAAGAGATGACATTGGAAGATTTATGAGTAATGTGATAAAGTAGTACTTTACTACTTCACTACTCCTTCTGTAAAATAAAATACAGCTAAGGCATTTGCTTGGGATAAGCATAAAGCTACCACAAGGCACTTATTTTTGTTGATCATAGGGGATTCCATCTCAGACTGCAAATCTGCCTGTAGATTGCAGTGGGAGGGTAATTCTACTGGGGCTTGCTCTTCTATTAAGTTATATTATCAAGTGGTTGGAAAACTAGAGCCGGATTCAATTGCAAGCCCCCAACAGGCCATATGTCTGCGGGCATGCTGCGTGCTACCGTTAGTCTCCAATTCTGGTGCTATTCAATTGAACAAGCCTGCAAGTTATTGTCCGAAAGCCGACTATGTAAACCATGCACTCGTGCGTAGCAGTTCAGGGCGGGAACATGATCAATTAAGCAAGGCCGTAACCTACCATTTCGAAACAGCCAAAAGAAAATGAGACTGTCATTATTACGGCAGCAAAACATGGAGGTTACATTTCAATCAATTATGTTCAGGGCTCTGATATGCGATCAGACTCGCAAATCCTCAAAATACGAAATTATAAAAATGAATGCCTAATACTGTTCTAATCCATATGGGTGGCCTGATATGTATTAACTCATTCATACCAGAGATCAATTTAGCCCTGAAATGACACATAAAAATACATTTCTATTTCCTGCCGACTTGCGGGCTTGAGACTGTTGTGCAATTAATTATAATGTCTGTCATCGCTTTCCCCATTATTTACAATGCAGTATTGATTTATTATTTGCATTTACAGTACTGCAGACAGGGGTTAAACCACCTTGCAGGATTTTCTCCTACATTTGCCATTAACGGGTGTGAAACCATTTGCGGGCTTGGGGACCTGGAGCAATTGAATATCGATTTGCGATTTTAGCGAGCGTAACTCTTGCGGACGGGAAAGATCAAAGGCTTTGGGAGGCTGTAAGTTCTGGGTTTAACCATCGCAATGTTTTCAAGTCTTAACACGTAAACCGGCCAGAGCCCGAAATAAGACACCAGTTGGATAGCAAATTAACTTACAGCCTCACTTACAGGCTCCGGTAACTTACAATTGCTCAATTTAAATCGGGTTCTTCGTTTCTAATTTAAAAAAAAAAAGGAAATAGAAAAACAATGGTGCAACCTATTCATTGCACATAATGGACCACTTTAATCATATATGCTTTTTTAATAACGTCATAGAAACCTAAACATTTTTAGAAAGCAATAATCAGTTATACTTTGGGTTAGATTTCCTTTACTGAGCTGCTTCTTTCAGTTGTTGTTTTAAGAAGATGAGATTTCCATTAGTCCTACTTAAATCACTGTTCTTTTCAGCTGCCACTATTCTATTGGACAGAAAGAAGTCTGAGAAGGCAGGTAAGCAGAAACTAAATTGGTACATACTACTGCAGTTGTGGCAGTGCATTTAGACACTGAGCGTTGAATTTAAAGAAAGTGGCGATGTGTAATCTGATTGCAACACAATCCAGTGTGGATAACTAAAGGAAATAGGTGGGAATCTCTAGCTGTCACTCAGTTTTGGGACACGCATATTTATACTGAGTCATCAGTGAGTCATTCTCTCAGTTGCCAGAGGCTTGCAGTGACGTATACTGCGCTAACTCAGACACATTGAACGTTTCCAGTCAATGATCCAATAAATGCACAATTTCAGAATCCATGTCAGTTTCATTTTAGCTCCTCTGTGGTGCCACGTTTCAAGAGAGCTAGAAGAACCCTTCTCTACATTCAAGGTCACCTCCCACTTGTACAAATAAATAAACAGAAATGGTGGC
Source organism: Discoglossus pictus (assembly GCA_027410445.1). Classification (NCBI taxonomy): domain Eukaryota; kingdom Metazoa; phylum Chordata; class Amphibia; order Anura; family Alytidae; genus Discoglossus; species Discoglossus pictus. The sequence continues at coordinate 63,156,338 of CM050171.1, forward strand.
TCCCACTACAGTACAATTTCCTATAGTAGCTAAGAAACTTCATTTCTACCATTGTATATTTCTTTAGTTTCCCTGAGCTAAGGCATTATTCTATATTTTCTATTTATTGCAAGCATTACTGCCACATGTTATTCATGCAGTTGAACACATTTATGCAACAAATATGGTGCAATGAGTGGCTTGTGTTGAAAAAAAATAACAGAAATGTTGGATCTATCCTGTTATAGTTACGGCATAGGTCCGCCGCTAAATAGAGCTGCCGCTGTTAGAGAAGTTCTACGTTTAGAATAACGGCCTAATCCTTAAACTAACCCTAACCCTTTACCTAAGCCTGGTCTCTATGATATGGCACTGGAATATTGGCAGTGCCATCTAGCAGTTGGTCACCGCATGGCAGCAGTGAACTGGTGCCGTAACCATAACAGGAAAGGACTGAAATGTGTAAATGCAGTTATTGCATCAATGCAAAAAATATACAATCTGGCACCAGATTATATCACTTGTTCCATACAGCCTCATCTTTTCACAATCAGGTGTAAACCACCTTGGGTCGTATTTACCAAATTAACAAACTCCTGGAGGAGTGAGATCTTAGTTTATAGGCCCAAAAGGAATAACATAGGAATGGAATTCCCAAGAAATATGGCTTATTATGCAACATCATCACATGTCCTCTAGTTCTTACATCTACCTTTCTTCCAAAAGCACCTCCCTCCTATAATTTGTTGAATCCTTTATTAAATCTGAATATTTGTATATCATGTTAATGTGCAAAAATACCCAATTTATCCAATTAAAAGACTTTTCCACCCAGAAATAATAGTGCAAAAATATTTACTTATAATTCGGTTACATTGTTAATGATCTATTTTACATATTTTAAGGGTATGTATTAGTATGTACTTCTAAGTATTAAGCAAACACAGTACAGCAACACAGCCCTCAAAGAGATAAGACACCTCCATTACCTAGTACAAGCTGAAAATGTACAAAACATAACACCCAGTGCATATTAATTATATTCCTCCTCTTTATTACATCACAATAGTAAGAGGAAGACATGAACGTATAAGAACATAATTAATTGTAGCACTGCACTATCTTTATACTTAAGAACACCAGTGATTTCCTGGTTTGGCATCCCACCCTCTCTTACAGGTGTAGGAGCCAGAATAATCCTGGGGGATATAGCTCATTGTATACACAAAGCTTATTTATACGTACAAACAGAGAAAAATCTGGGGGGGATTTGTCCCCCCATTTGCTACACCCATGCTCTCGTAGAAGTAAAACTGAGATTTCTTGCTGGAGTGTAATATTACATTTGTAACACAATTCCCTGTAATATAGAATGGCGCTTTCTTTAAGTGTTAAGGAGTATATTGTTCCATCGATGTATATAAACCCACTGACAGACAGCCATATACTTTATGTGAGTCTCTATAGCTTCTCTATGTGGGTGCTTTTTGGGCTTGAAGCAATGCAAATCCAACATACCTCAGAATATAGGATTCCCATGTCCTCAGTAGGATTACCGGTTCTTGGAGTAATAGCAGGTTATGAGGTTTGTGTCTTGATTCACTGGAGGGTTCTTAGAAGAGAAATTTAGAAATAAAATTCACAGAAAATTAAGAGAGATCCTGATATAGCAGAGACGATACCAAGTGTGAGACATACTAATGTGAAAGAATTGTCAGTAAGGACGCCCAACCCATAGGTGTCAACTTACTGACTATAATGACAGACTACAGCAAGTTACAACACACTCCTTACCATTCATTCCACACATACTGTATAACAAAGACCATGTGATACCTTAAGGAGAGGGCAACCTGTACAAACAGTTTATATATGGTACACTAATGCATTAATCACATCCTGAGCACAGAACAACGTTCAAAAATACATTTTTAGGAGCCAAACAATGCTTGTTGTTGTTCAATCCTTCAGTCATGCCCGACTCTTGGTGGCCATATGGACGCAGCACATAAGGCACATTGTTGTGCTATCCATTTGGTTTTCTTGCCAAGGATACTGGAGTGAGTTGCCAGTTCCTTCTCCAGTGGGCTGTGATTTGTCTGACCTCTCTACTATGACCTGCTCATCATGGGTAACCCCTATATGGTATAGCACACAGCTTTTTTGAGGTACACAAGCCCTTGCACCACGACAAGGTAGTGATCCAGAAGGGGAAACAAGGCTGTGTGCGTTTGCATTGTTCAGTCGTGTCTGACTCTCCGTGACCTCATGGACTGCAACACACCATGCTGATACACTTGGTATTCATGGGAGAGATACTGGAGTGGGTTGCCAGTTCCTTCTCCAGTTGGCCATAGCATACAGCTCATGGTATTCCTAGGTGATCTCCTATCCAAGTACTGACCCGACCCTGCATGGCTTCAGAGTGGTGTGACCTCTTGGTTCCCTGACTGGAATCAAACCCATGTTGCAGCGGTGAAAGCGCCGAATCCTAACCACTGGACTGGAACCGCAAACGAGACTATTTATATATAAAAACAATATCTTTAAAGGAAAGTTAATGCACATTATAAAGTTTATATTAAATGCAGGTTTCCCTTGCTACTATGTGCTTTTTAATATCTATCAATATTATCATATTTACTTTAAGTTCACGTTTTCTGCCAAGGGAAGGTAAACCCACTACAAGTATAACTATCCACAGCTATGACAGGAAGCCTATAAATCTTACCCTCATGTGTGTTTTTACAAAGTAATAATTAACAGCATAGCATTGTGGGAAATGCAGTCCTGTTTCACTGTAGTTCAGCAAAGAAAAACTGCCAATGTTGAGGGAAGATATTAGCTAAAACTAGGTAACATTGGAGTTTGCACTGGTATAAATGTAAATGTGACACGCTAAATTATTATATATCTCTCACAGCGGGGGTGATAAACCACAAGAACATGTCCACATAATAATCGTCACTCAGACTTTATATTATTACATCTTATTATTATTCAAACCTATTCAAGGTGGGCACGCTCTTCTATCACCCCTGATCTTTTGGAGAGTTAGAGGATTTTTTTCATGTATTTTATAATTTAAGTACCCAACTTGTATCTTTCCTGTTATAGTTACAGCATAGGTCAGCCGATGCAGTGTGGCGGGCAACCGCTAGATTGCACTGCCGATATTTTGCAGCGCTGCCGATATGTTAGAGAAGTTCTAAGCTTAGAATGGTAGCCTAACCATAACCCTCACCATAACAGTTTTGACTCTATGATATGGCACTGGAATATCGGCAGCGCCATCTAGTGGTTGGTCACTGCAGCAGCGGAGTGGTACTGTAACATAACAGGAAAGGAAACAGCCCACCGTATGCCCCAGAAGGGCCTAGCCCACTATATGCCCCTCCTCTACCCCTCGCATTCATCAATCACATAAAAAATGTAGGTCAAAGCCCACTCCCCCTCCACTTTGCTGCTCCGTGGGTTACTTTACACTCATAAGAAATATTAGAAGCTCTGAGGGCTAGGTTTTTCTTTTTTTTTTGCTTTGTTATAATGTTTTTTAAATCTATTTTTTACAAATATTGGAAGACCAAATACCTGGTTTATTGGTTATTACTTTAAATTTAATAAAGAAGCCGTGGGCAGCTTGTACCCACATTGATGTGATGTATGATTATTTATGGGTATGGGGGTAGGCGTGGTTTTGCGGTAGTCCCAAATACGGCTGTATGGGGTCATATATTTCTGTACACGTAGTTCCTGAAAAAAGTATCTGTCTGGCCGATTAACTAATTAAAAAATGTTGTGCACCTTATATCCAGCACATACACTATATCACAGAACATGGGTGTCCAAGTTCGGTCCTGGTGGGCCGCACAGAGACCTGGATTTGAGGATATCCCTGCTGCACTCAGGTGAGACTATCGCTTCTTCAGTCATGCTGATTAACTCACTTGTGCACAGAAAGGAAATCCTCAAATCCAGGTCTGTGTGCAGCCAACCATTGGACACCATATAACTTTCACTCTGCTCCACATCAAACATCCATTAAGGGCAGTGGTAATACAGGTTTTTAAGTTAAAGTTCAGCTTGGGAAATACCGAAAATCAACCCCACTGCAGGCTGAAATACCTGTATGCCGACCGTGCAGTAATAACATTATAAGATTGGGTGTGGTCTTACTCTTAAAGTCAATGGGCGGGAGAGGTACATCTCAAGGAATGCTTGTTCACCAACCCCCATCAAAGCAAACAAATATCAATTGAGTGTTAAAAAATGGTAAAAGGCCCAATGAAGAGTCGCATTAATAGCATGCTACTTTGAATACCTTCACATGCATGGCCAACATTTTTAAGAAATATAAAAGAAAATGTCACAATCCCTTGCTCCCTCCAATTAATATCTCATGAACTGCAGCAGGCCTTATAATGGCGGGGACTGTATCATTGTGTTTCCATTTTGTTTTGTGATGTGAAGGGAAGATTGTTTGTGAGGAGTGAAGATTTCTAGAGGTGATTACAGAGGAGAGGTCTGGTGTGATGACAAGAAGAGTGTGTGATATATGACCAGAATAGGATTACTGAATGGTGAATTGTAATGGAGTATTCACCAGTAGAAAGGCAGATGCAACGGGAGATCTACAGTGCCTTCCAAAAGTATTCACCCCCCATTTTTCATGTTTTGTTGCCTCACACCTGGAACAAACATGGATTGTTTGAGGATCTGCATCATTTAATTTACAGATCATGCCCACAACTTTGAAGATGTTTTTTATTTTTTTTTATTGTGAAGCAAATAACAAATAGACCAAAATAACAGAAAAAGTCAATGTGCATAACTATTTACCCCTCTTAAGTCAATACTTTGTAGCCTCAAATCACCCACAGTGGTACAGGTTTTGATCAAGAATATCCCTGTATTTAGCACCATCCACCTCAACTCTGACAACTCTGACCAGTTTCCCAGTCCCGGCTGCCGTTAAAAAATCCCCACAGCATGATGCTGCCACCACCATGTTTCACTGGGGATGGTGTTCTTTGGGTGATGTGATGGGTTTGCACCAGACATAGTGTTTTCTTTGATGGCCAAAAAGTTCAATTTTAGTCTCATCAGACCAGAGCACCTTCCTCCATACATTTTGGGAGTCTCCCACATGCCTTTTCACAAACTCAAAAATCTGCCATTTTGTTTTCTGCTGAAAGTAATGGCTTTCTTCTGGCCACTCTGCCATAAAGCCCAACTCTATGGAGCGTACGGCTTATTGTCGTCCTATGTACAGATACTCCAGTCTCTGCTGTGGAACTCTGCAGCTCCCCCAGGGTTACCTTAGGTCCCTGTGCTAACTCTCTGATTAATGCCCTCCTTGTCCAGTCCGTGAGTTTTGGTGGGCGACCGTCTCTTGGCAGGTTTGCTGTTGTGCCATGTTATATCCATTTGGTAAGTATAGATTTGATGGTGCTCCTGGGGAACATAAAATATTTGGATATTTGTTTATAACCTAACCCTGACATCTCAACAACATTGTCCCTTATTTGTTTGGAGAGTTATTTGGTCTTCATGGCAGTGTTTGGTTAGTGGTGCCTCTTGCAGTCTCTGGGGCCTTTCAAAAAAGGTGTGTATATGTAATGACAGATCATGTGACACACAGATGGACATCATTTCCCTAATTATGTGACTTCTTAAGGTAATTGGTTGCACCAGAGATTTTTATGGGCTTGATAACAAAGGGGGTGAAGACATATGCATATGCCAATTTTCTGTTTTCTATTTCTTTAAAAAATAGTTTTATGTATATATTTTTCTCATTTCACTTCACCAACTTACACTATTGTGTTCTGATCCATCACATAAGATTCCAATTAACAAAACATTGAACTTAAAGCTGTAGTATAACAAGAAAGAAGTGAAGGGGAGAAAGCGCAATAGATACTCCTAGTGCGGATTACTTTGTGCCTCTTTGTAGTATTAGACAATATACTTCTACGGAGTTGTTTCTCACCTTTGGTGACCTCCAAAATGTGAGGTACTTAAAAGCTGGATGTGATTCTCTCTCACAGGTAGGTGTCAGAAGGGATGTTTCAAGACCTCTTCATGGTTTTCGTAGTGCACCCCAATATACAGTGTGCTTCTATGATCTATGAGGTGTACTTGAAATTACCTCTGTTAGGTGCCAGGTATACTGACAAAAACAGTCATTTCTGTATATCTCTATTTAAGAGTATGCACCAATGATTCTATATATATGTATATGTTCATGTGTGTCTATGTGATCTAAGTTTAATGGAAAGATACACACATACTCAATTCCTTGAAAATATATACTTTTATTATGACATAAAAAACATACTGGCCAATGTAGGAATTTGACAAAATATCCTAAAAAATATAGGTACAATTAAAAGGGAAAAATTGGTAAAAAACACAATATAAACCGTGATGTCATAAAAGACACTAGGTCTCAATGTTTATCAGTAGAAAAGTACCGTAAAAATGTGTATGCATGTAAATGGTAGATCAAAATGACAAAATAGGTAAAAAGTCAAGGGGGTGAATACTTTTGCAAGGCACTGTATTAGAATATTCACCAGTTGAAAATGACGGTTTGAAAAGAGAAGTAGTGGTTAATTGCTTGGGAACTCTCAGAGTGCAGTCCAGTGGAGAGAAGGTCACCAGGATCTATCCTATTATGGTGTTGGGACAGGCCTGCCGCTGCAGTGCGGCCTCCAAACGTTAGATGGCGCTGTCGATATTTAGCAGCGCTGGCGATATGTGAGAGACGGTCTAAGATTATAATGTTAACTTAACCCTTGAACTAACCCCAACCTAAGCCTTGACTCTATGATATATCACCGGAATATTGGCAGCGCCATCTAGTGGATGCTCACCCCCACTGCTGCTGCCTTGTGCTGCGCTACTATAAGAGGATAGATTACAAAATAAAGATGGTTGAAACACACATATTCCCTTATATGCTATATCTGGGAATCAATCAAGGTTTATACACTAACTGGTGACTTTCCCATCAACAATGATGGCATAAGAATTTGAAGCCCTGCAATGCTGTTGTTTGCCACAAAATGCGAGGCTATCCCCACCCCTCTAACTTGCAAGGCCTCGCGATGAGCACCTTTGGCACCCAGTGTGAACCTCTCCCCTCCCTCTATTTATGGGCCTCGCAATGAGTGCCTTTGGCGCTCATCATGGGCCCTGCAATGAGCGGCTTTGACGCTCATTGCAGGCCGCGTCATGCGCTGAGCGCATGCGCAAGCCCATAACATTCCGAGCATTACAGATAAACTCTCTCACCCCTTTTTCTTTCCCCTCTCTTCCTCCCATGTGTCTTTTTGCCCCCCACTCCCTCCCATGTGTCTTTTTGCCCCCCACTCCCTCCAGAGTGTCTCTTACCCCCTCTTCCTCCCGTGTCTCTTTTCCCCCCTCTCCCGCCCCTTTGTCTCCCCCCCCCCCCCACCTCCCCTGTCCCTCTTTGGCACCCTCTCCCTCTGTCTGTCATTTGGTGTTTACAGGTTTGCAAACATCTGCGGGCTTGGCGGCGGTTAAATCCGTAACTTTTTTTCAAGCCCGCAAGGTTTGAATCTTAAATCGCTATTGCTCAAAGTCTTGCGGGCTGGAAAAAAAAGTTAACCACACCATTTTTTTCAGGCCCGTAACTCGGAAGCCGTTGGGAGGCTGCCAAAAGATGCCAATTGAATAGCAAATTAGTTTTCAACCTCCCAAGCGGGCCTTGCGAGTTTAACCGTCGCCATTCTTTTTTCAAGCCCGTAACTCGTAAGCCGATTGGAGCCTCTCCCCCCATCTACCTTGCGAACCTCTCCCCACCCCCCAACTTGCCGGACTTGCGATGAGCGACTTTGTTGAATTTGTGCTTTGGGTTAGGGTTTAGGTTTAGAGTACTGGCAAATGTTAAGCTAATTTACTATGTAAAGCTTATCATCTGCCACTACTCTAGCCCTAAACCCTATTTCTAACCCTACTGGCCTCCTGCCCGCCACAGCAGAGAAAAAGTACCAACATTAACATAATAATAATTTCTACCTGAACACAATTATACAGGGGATATCTAACTGATGAAGCCGCAGAATAAGCGAGGAAACATGTTTTAGTATTCATACGTATATTTGTCCAGCAGTAGGGAAAGAGTGGATAAGATCCATATACAAACCAAATTTGAATCTATTTGTAAATACGAACCACCAAAAGCTTTATTACCTATAAGGACAGGGAAATATAGGCAAATAGGACTGAGAGCCCTTGCAGCTTTGAATGTAATCTTGATAGTATTAGGCTAAGACCATTCCGGAGCGCAGACTTCTTAACTTTTAGTCCAACCAGCCCTAGTATCCATAAGATAGACCAACATAATGGATTATGCATATCAGGAATCAGAGGCAGCTGAGGCATCATTAACAACAATTATAGAAGACTAGCGACTCGCCCGAAAAATGACAGCAATAAAATTGTAAGGCTGGGAATGCTGTTTTGCACACAATGTAAGGTTTTTGGTCATCAGAGCACATTCGGAACTCATTGCAAGCCCCACGCTGAGCGCCTTCAGTGCACATTGAGAGCCTCTCCCCTGGTATATTTTTGCTCCTCTGAACACTTATTGTGAGCCCTGTGCTGCACGCCTTTGGCGCTCATTGCGATCATCTCCTCTGCTCTACTTTTGGTTGTCTGAGCACCCTGTATTCTGATTGTGAGCCCCGGGCTGAGTGCCTTTGGCGCTCATCGCGTGGCTCGCAATGAGCGCCTTTGGAGCTCATTGCGAGGCTCTCCGTTTGTGTAGTTTTGGTGGTCTGAGCACCTTTGTCAGTCATTGCAAGGGGCGCACTGATTGACTTTGGTGCTCATTGCGAGCCTCTCCCCTTGTGTACTTTTGGTTTTATGAGCACATTGTGAGCCCCAAGCTGAACGCCTTTGTCGCTCGTTGGGATCCTCTCCCCTGGTCCTTTTGTTTTATATATATATATATATATATATATATATATATATATATATATTTTTTTTTTTAATGCTAATTAATTAATGAAATAATAAATTAATATACTTAACCTATTTGTAATTAATATATCCATCAATCAATATCCTGAAGAGCTAACAGGGGACGTGTATATGGCATTGATTTTTGGAACAGGGAGATGGAAAAAGATGCTTGGTCGGACCTCCTACTTCAAATTTGGGGCACTGCGCGTGCAATCTAAGGTGCCACCAGATATGAGTGTCACTGTGCACTGGCAAAAGTTGGCGGAGTAGATGCAATAGGCTTCACACACACGCCTGTAGGCAGGCAATTGCTATTCAATCTATTACAGTCAAAAAGGTGTTGTTTTATGTCACTGTACACTACGGTTGCACCAGATATGATGTATCACTGTGCACTGGCAAAAGTTGGCAGAGTAGATGCAATAGGCTTCACACACACGCCTGTAGGCAGGCAATTGCTATTCAATCTATTACAGTCAAAAAGGTGTTGTTTTATGTCACTGTACACTACGGTTGCACCAGATATGATGTATCACTGTGCACTGGCAAAAGTTGGCAGAGTAGATGCAATAGGCTTCAAACACACACCTGTAGGCAGGCAATTGCTATTCAATCTATTACAGTCAAAAAAAGTGTTGTTTTATGTCACTGAGCACAATATAAGCTGTGAGCCTGACACAGACAGGCAACTGAAATTAGATTACAGGAAAAAAATGGTTGTTTTTAATGTATGGTACACCACCAGGTATGAGTAGTGAAAATAAGCACAATATAAGCTGTTAGGTGTTAGCCTGTCACACACACACGCTGGCAGGCAGGCATATGCAATTAGATTACACAGAAAAAAATTATAAAATAAAATAAATGATGTTCTAGCCCTAAAAGGGCTTTTTGGGTTGCTGTGCTTGCAGCAGATATCAGATGAGTCCTTCAGGTCTGTAGTGGAAGCTAAATACACAGCCTGGCTATCTATTTCCCTATTAAATCTCCAGCAGCTACACTATCTGTCCTCTCACAACGAATGCAGCTTCAGAATGATTGGCTCTGGAAGGGAGTGTATGCTGCTGATTGGCTGGAATGTGTCTGCTGACTGTGAGGTGCAGGGTCAAAGTTTCCTCAATTATAAAGAATAGGGGGCAAACCCAAAAGCGCATTTGTTCGCCGTCCGATGCGAACGCGAACATGCCAAAATCGCCGCGAATAGTCCGCGGGCGAACTGTCCGCAACATCTCTATTGCTTAGGCGATTTTTGTCTGTGGAAACTCGGCAAATTGTGGTTAAATTGTCGTGCAACCTGACTACCAGACGTCATGCCTGTCCCACATGCCTACGTCATATGGGGTCTCACAACGCTAATCTACACCAGCACAAGGAGCGTATTTGGCGCTCCTTGCCTGCCCGCAACTGTGTTACTTACGGATTTTGGCGAGCCCGAGCTGTTGAGGACTATATGTCCTATATGTGAAGATGAACCAGAAGTCATTCCGTGCTATGCCTTATGCTAGATACTCAGGAGATCCAAACTAAAACAAAGGATAGTAAGACTTGACCTACAGGAACTTTTTTAAGTGTGCAATAAACCTTATGAGTGTCAAGTACAGTAACATTGTTAGATGTTGCTCTAATTCTCTTCCTTTTTTCTCCTTTTCTTCCTTCCTAATTTCACTCATATGCTGTGCTTTAAAATCTTTTTTTCACCCAAAGCAAAATTATAAAATCTCTGTAGGGAAGGAATTAATGAGGAGTACAATTGGTTATTTGATAGTTTTAGAAAGATGTATTGTTGAAGTGGGGCATGCTCTCTCACTTCATAGAACAGTCTTGGGTCTGCCCCCAGGCAGCATGTTGCCCACCGCTACTACAGAGACAGCCAGTAGGACACGGTTTAATAAACAGGAGCAAGAGGCTACAAAGAAGAGCAGAAATAAGAAAAAGAATATAATAAATGAGTGCAAACATTTCTAATCCATGGGCATTACCAGCATTACGTCTGGCAACCATAAATGTGGACAGGGTGAAATCAGAGTAATTATAATCCAATAAAATACAGTATAATGCACAATAAAATAATAAGATTGTTATTTTAAAAATATATTAATTGCGTTTCGATTTTTAACCTTTCAATTTTTTACCTGTTCTGCTAGACTTTGGTTAGACCAAGGAAGACCCCACTTGTTGTTCCGGTCTCTCCACGTCCTGTAGTTGCTTCTGATGGCTGCTCTCTGTTAGCAAATGTCTATATAAACGGGAAATTAAGGGGTTAGGAGGATCTGGCTCTGCTGTTACCTCATTGTTCCTGCAGCGAGTCACTTCCCTAGTGCAGTACAAACCACAAATTTAAAAGGGCAGCACTCAGTTAAAATAAAATTGAAGTGACTATTTAATAAAATAAAGTTGATGGATCTCTTTCCGCTTTCACTATCCACTACCCACTAACCCCAACCAATCTCTGTCTCTCACTCACCCTTACTTATTCACTCCAGTCTCTGCTGATCTGTCCTAGTAACCCCAATATAGGGCCATAAAGGCTTGTAAGTCCAATGTGAAGCATGTAACAGCTGCAGGGTCGAAATTTGCCCTACTTATGTTGCTATTAAATTAGAAAGGGCTGCGAGTTACGAGCGAGAGAGGCTATTTCGTAAATTAGTTCTCGGCCGTCGGAGTTGCGTGCTCATACGCAAACAATTAAGCAATTACATAGTTACGGGTTCAGATGGAGCCAATGGAAAAAGAGATAGTTATCGTTACGTCACTGAAAAAGGGGAGGTAGATTTCGAAGTCCTACGTGCTTCAATTACATTTTGCGATAGGACCCACATTCCAGATATAATGCAATATTAATAAAGCAGTAAATATGATATTCTATTACAGTATATTTCGTAACACATTGATTGCCGGGATCGATATAACACAAAATATAAACATGAAATAAAGTATTTTTTGGGGCCGATTTGTGAGCTTGAGAATGTTGTGCCATTATCTCTAGGACTTAACATCACTTTCCCTGTTAATAAAAGTACAGTAGACAGTAGTATGTTTTATTTGATTAAGAAGTGCTACATACTGGACTTTATCCCCCTTGCAGGTGCTCTAGAGCACACATTGGCTTTTGGGCTCGATTTGCGTGTTACGTGCTTGCTTGCGAGTGACCACGTTGCAATTTAATAGCTGAATTAAACAATTAGCGGTTACAGGCATTACAGATTAAAGCATTTAAGTGCATAAAGTTCAATGTTGCTCAGCACATAGCATATTATTGGCTGCCCTGCGTGTTAAGTACGCTGCGAGCAACGCTATGGGGCATCTTAGCATGCAAATAGCCCTAAGATAACAGATAAGGGCTACATTTTAAAACGTAGCCCCAATTTAATTGGGCTGATAGTTTCTCTGCACTACACTCTAATGCTCTTCTACTCCAGCTAGGCACGTTTGTGTACATCCTGTGCAATGTGCACGTGGTTTTCCTCTGACTACCAGTTTTCTCACTAGCTGGCTATCTTCTATTATGCCTTGACTATGAGTGACAAGGCTCTATGCCCAGTATCATCCATACATTTTAAAATACATTTATAAGCAATGACAACATACTTTGTGGGCGCAGCGGTAGTAGACCTTTCCAAGTTTGGGCCCTGCTACTATTCATTGGGCTACTGAAAGTACCATCACTGCCTGGCACAACTCGTTTGAAAACTAGCAGATGAAGTTGGTGGAGCTTAAAATAAACAACTTGCCAACCTATCAGCTTTTACTATTTATGTTTTTAAAGCTCCTCTTTTTAAATTCAAGTTAAATACTAAAAATACATTTTAACATTCATTTGTTGTTATTTTTGTTCAGTTTTTCAGTTGTGTCCGACTCTCTGTGACAATATGGATGCAGCGTGCCAGGCACATATGTGTCTGGTTGTGCTCATCCATTTGGTTTTCTTGGCAAAGATACTGGAGTGGATTGTCAGTTCCTTCTCCAGTGGAACATGATTTGTCTGACCCCTCTACTATGACCTGCCCATCTTGGTTGACTGTACATGGTATAGCTCACAGCTAAATGTCAAGACACAGAGACCAGGAGTCCATGTACCCCTAATTCTTCTGCTTCAGCTTACCGGGACAATCTGCAGGTTGGAGAAGCAGAAAATTAAGATCCATTTAGTTACGATAGCTCAGAATACAAGAAATACTCATGCAACTTGGTTTAGTGCTGAGACATTAATTTATTTTCCTACAAATAAAAATCCTAAATAATCCATTAAACTAATGGCTGCTTTACCATGCAAAGGATTGACAAAGCAAATTAGGTATTTAATTTATCAAATACTTGATAAATATGTGTTTCTAATGTTTGGCGCTCATCAATAATAAACTACAAGTTAGGATTTCCAAGGCTAGTTAGTGCTCTCTATATTGTCACAATTGACTGCACACACTTATGTATTGCAGTTGTGCCTTTACTGCAATTATTGAGAATTGCGTGGCTCTTGAATGTGTCTGTTACAAGAAAGTGTCACGGCTCTCCAGCCATAAACCTTTATGGTGGTTAGTTAATATAGTTTAACTCTCACAATGAAAAATGTAACCAAAAATAAATAGCCTCACCCTTACAAGGCAACATGGTTTAGGCAAACTGGTTTTTCCAGTTCTTGTATTTTGCTATCACACAACAACTGAGTCAGCATCTGCTCAGTTCTTGTATATTCCACAAATTAAAAATTAAAATGTATTCAGCTTGAATATCTGCTTTTGAGAATGTAACTTTGTAGAATCCAGGAAACACTCACTGGTAGTTTCAACTACTCAATAATCTAATTTCCCATGGGAATAAAGCTTACTTCATAATGTCCCTCCACTACATACACACGTGGCTGGATTTATAATTAGCTGAACAGGGCAGCTGCCTTGGGGTGCCTCCCTGGGATGGTGCCTCATTTGCATAACAACGCATTTTCATTTCACACATATACCCTGCCTTTTCTAGGCAGGAGCAATGAGCACGTTGGGAGAGGGGGAGGTGGTGGGTGTGATGTGGCAGGCTTGCAATGTGCTGCACTATAGTAAAACAAACAGGGCATGGGAGCTCATGCCTCTTACTGCCCGTCTACCACCACTGCTTCTTTCTCCTTCTGATCCTGAATGCACCATAATCTGACTGTCTTCACTCAAAAACACAGCATGCTCCTGCTTCTCTTGTTTATGGGTCCCCAGAATGGACAACTAGGTTTCCACCTTGTCAGAGTTGGTTAGAAAGTAAACACTAGTGAGTCTTGCCCTTGTCTGTAAGATGAATCATTCTTTATATTATGAGTTGAATAAAAAAAGTCTGAGATTTTGTTGTAATGTTGTTATTGTGTCGTTCAGTTGTGTCAGACTCTCCATGATCCTATGGACAACGGCACACCAGGCACAAATGTTATGTCTATGGCTGTGCTTATCCATAAGATTATCTTGGCAAAGATACTGGAGTGGTTTGCCAGTTCCTTGTCCAGTGGATCATGGTTTGTCTAACCTCTCTGCTATGACCTTGGATAACCCTAAATGGTATAGATCTTTGCTTCATTGAGGTACACAAGCCCTTTCACCATGACAAGGTAGAGATCGAGGGGAGTTTAGTAAGGTAGTTACATAGTAATTGAGGTTGAAAACAATAATTCCCTTCTTCCATACCACTCCTACATACTCATATTTTGTTTCCCTTTGCAGTTGCTGTTAAATACGGTAGGGGGCTGTTCACAAGCACTCCTAGATGCCTTTCTGTCTCCGATCCCCTACATTTGTTCCATTTAGATTATACATTGCATGGTTATTTTTCCTTCTCAAATTCATAACTTATTTCTACTTAATCTGATCTACCATTTAGCTGTCAATTCTTCTAATTTATGCAAGTTAATTTGTAGTGAAAGTACATCACTTTCTGAATGAATTGCCTTGCAGAATTTAGTGTCAACACCAAATACTCAAAGACAGGGGAAGTATTAGAAGACAACTATGATGATGGTCAGCACTATATACATTTAAAGGTTGTTTTAAATTTTTAATTTAGTAAAAATGGCTGCCCATTATCAATTTTAGTTGTTTAAAATGACATAAATATATTGTACTCTAGTGACCCTTTAATTGCAAAGCACAGCACTTTTTTATATTCAGTCAATCGGTAGGATCACATGAAATGTTATTTAAGATTTGTTACCTCATTACTAATCTCACTGAAGACATCTCCAGTTCACATGTTGTTCTGTGAAGTTTCTTTTTTTTCACTAAAGAGATCTCTCCAATCATTCTTCAACGTTAAAATGACGCTTCATTTGTTAACATAGAAACCAGAAGGGTCTCTCAGAGATTTTAGCCTTATGCATTAGTTGTAGTATTAGAGCACTCAAGTATGTGGGTTGGATTTTTCAATGGATTACATTTTCACCAAATAATGTAATTGGTCTTCATACATGAAGTTTAGAGTCTCCTAATAACATATTGTCGCGACCCAGAAACGAAGGGTTCAGATACTCCTAATTCTCCTGCTTTAGCATACAGGAGCAATCTGCAGGATGGGATTTTATATTCATCTCAGAAAGCACCCAGCAATTCAGATCAGAACATCATTCATGGAGAAGCAGACAAATCAGATGGGCAACACCATTCAACTAGTGTAGTGTATTTTTCCAAACACATTTAAAAGACTAAAAACAATAAACCCACATTCCCTCCTCCCCCCTTTCTTTATCCAACCCCTTCTGTTTTTTTCCTCTGCTGTCAGGAGGGGTGGGTCTATCTAAAAGGTCAAGTTTATCAACTTTTATGACTATCTGAGGCCAGAGAGAGTGGATGCCTGGCCGCTCTGAGGGGCCATATATCCATACAAATTATTTCAGAAACTTATCCCTATGTTCTCCCAATAACAAACATGGCAGAAAGAGTATCTTGGTTAGTTACCGGTAAAATGACATTATTACATAGCATATAACATCACAGTAACCCCAACATTCGTTATTGTGGCTCACATTACATTACACATAAAAGCTATACGTCACAGTCCTTACAAAATTCTCATGTCCAATTTCATAGCCTTTGATATTAGCAACCCAGTGTGTTAGAGTCCCAAATGACAGGGTTGCTTGTGGGGTTCAGGGGAGTCCCAAAATCATGACACATATATTTTTTATTTTGTCTTGATACATTACCACATTCTAAGCATGTGTGGTTTGCTTATTCTATTGACTAAGTTAATACCTTGGACAATTCTGTTTACCAAATATCAGTATCTAAATAAGTTAGTAATCTACAGTGTTCTACTGTGTATTCTATACTATGAGCCTTGCTAAATTATTTTTTTCTAGTGTGAAAGATAATAAAAATACATATTACATTTGTTCTCCCCCTAAACAAACTGATAACTAATGTGAGCTAGAAATTAGTTATGACGTCGACATAGGATATTGATATAAGACATTTATTAAAACAAAATTAGTTTTTATCCAATGAGACACGGCAAAATTAAATTGAAATAAGGCATAGCTGATACTTAAAGGACTAACAAAGTTATTTATTCTTATTTAATCTAGCATCTCTGGTTTAAATGGAAACAAAAGTATGCCTGTGTGATTGTTCACTCACCAACAACTCAAGAGGGAATTAATCATTTATATATATACTTTGGCACATACTGTATAAAATAACCTAATGACTAACATGTTACAATGAATCTAATTGCAACAATTAAGGGTTACAGTTTGAAGAACAAAATAATCCTCATTGGGCAAACTGAATTACTTCCACAAAAGAAGACACAATTTAAAAGCCAAAAGATCTGGTAAAATAATATACATTACATTTAGTCAACAATCCATTAACAACTAGGTAGACCTGGTTTGCCTAATTTCAAACAAAGAAAATGAGGATCAGTTCATTCAGACAGTACCCAAAGATGTAAAAACGGAGAAAATAATGAAATAAATCAAAAATACCAGCTGATTTAGGAAACGGATCGAGATGCAACAACTTGCATCTGGTGGAAGTACCAGGGACAAAAAAAAAACTTAAATTTGTTAGCATTGAACTACGAGAAATATTCAAAACACTGACTAAAATATAACCTCTCATATTCTGTCAAAAAATCTTCCAAAAGAAGCTTTTATTTCTTCCTTTCCAAGACTAGTTCTTTAGATTACACTGTACAATTTTCTGAAGAGTTCTTGCAAGCAGAAGAGCTTATTAACCCCCGGCATGTTCAGGACAAGGAATAAAAAAGGGTTAAATGTTGGCATGCCTGCTTTAAAAAGAGAATTTATTTTTAAAAAGGGAACCCTCTGGTAGCTCCTCCCTTTCCATCATTGAGTGCAGACTGAGGTGAACAAAAAACTATGAGCTGGAATCACATATATAGTTGTGAGCGTACGAGTCGTTGCTCACGCTTGCGGGCTCGCGCAGCGAGCCCGCAAGAACTGCGTCCCTCGCGAAGCGAGGGACGCAGTTCCCCGCAAATGCGGGTCCTCGCGAAGCGAGGGCCCGCATTTGCGGTGATGGAGCATCCCAACGTCCCCGCAAATGCGGATCCTCGCGAAGCGAGGGTCCGCATTTGCGGAGGTGGAGGCTCAACGTCGGCTGTATAACACACACATACACACACACAACTTTTTAACAGAATAAACTCAACCGCCCAGCCAACAAAAACCCAACAACGTCCCCGCAAATGCGGATCCTCGCGAAGCGAGGGTCCGCATTTGCGGTGGTGGGAGCATCCCAACATCGGCTGTGTTAACACACACATACACACACACACAACTTCATAACAAAAAAAAACTCAAAGTCGCCTCACACCCGCTTACACCCAGACACACAGACGCAAGAATTAACAAAAAAACAGTAAAAAAGGCCCCTCACACGCTCTTAACACACATACGCACGACTTAGAAACAAAGACACTGCGTCGTACACGTAAAAGCTAACCGCGTCTATCGCAAACAAATACGGCAACATCGCAACAAAATACGGCCGCATCGGAAATAAATGCGGCCGCGAAAGACCCATTCCAACCGCCGCGCATCAAAACATCACAAACACAAGAAAGAAACACAACAAACACATAAAAAGCTTACTTACAGCACGGGGGGGCATCCGTCACCTCCAAAAGTTCATTTACACGTCCATTTAAGTCAAAACAAAGAGTTTAAACGGCCGAAAATCGGCTAAGCGAGAGAAAAAATGGCCGCCGAACAAAACGAAAACGAGGCTCCAGACGTAACTACACTACACTTACTCGCAATAATGAAACACATACTATGCGGAACGGATCACACTCATATTAAACACCATTTTAACCACTACTACGCACAAAATGGCCGATGGAACGCAAATTGTAAGCTGGAACGCAAATAGCGCATGCGTATTGCGTTCTAACGGTCTAACTTTCCAGAATGTTCTACAAGTTTATAAATACTGCCTATTTGACAGAGAAAAATACATTTCTCCTCAGGTGATGAACAGAGTGACTTCAGACATAACTGCTGCTGTTACTTGAGAAGACAATTCTTTCCTAATTTACTACTTTACATTGTGCAAATTACAACTGAGAGGTAAGCTATAATGTATTACATTTTATTATCAAGACAGGACATAAAAAAAAAAAAAAAAAAAGAAAAAGAGGTTTATGTATACTGACATGTGACACGCACATTTATGTGTATAATGTATAGTGACATGTGACATGCACATTTATGCGTATAATGTATACTGACAAGTGACACGCAGATTTATGTGGATAATCTATACTCACATGTGACACGCACATTTATGCGTATAATGTATAGTGACAAGTGACACGCACATTTATGCGTATAATGTATAGTGACATGTGACACGCACATTTATGCGTATTGCCCCTGCAACAAAATTATCTTAAAACAAACTAATTAAACAACTACATTTAAATTACATTAGAAAAAAATACGTTGGGACTATTAAAATATGAGTCATGTATACTGATATGTGACACGCACATATATGTGTATCATCTATAGTCACATGTCACACACACATTTATGTATGTTGGCCACAAATAAAAATTAAGGTTAATTTAACAATTAAAATATGATTCATGTATAGTGATTTGTCACACGCACACAAAAAAATTACTTTCAACTATGGAAATGTGCTTCATGTATGTGACATATGTGTGTAGCACACACCAAAAAATAATGTTAATTCAAATTAATTACAGAAGTATAATTCAATGAAATTAATTTACTGCAATTCAATAGATCACCTAAAACTCAATCTTTCTACTTTTTTAAATATTCAAACAGACTCTGCATCAACAGCGTCTCTCAACAATTTGCACCGTGCACTGTGAAGCACAATCCCTTTTAAAGAACACCAACAAAGAAGAAGAGGTAAGATACAAAAATACTTTAAATGCTGAAAAGGCCATGGTATGTTAAATACAAATAAAAAATTCTATAATTCACTATTTCATTTTATTTTTCAAACAGACACTACAAGAAGACCGGCGGATTAAGATTGGCAGGAGGGGACCCTCTGTCATTCCACACTTCAATCAAGGTAAAGTATTTAAGTATAAAAAAGAACCGAACCATGAGCCTTATTCAATTGTGAGTTGGCTAATTGAATAGGGCTTTATATAAGCACATAATAGGTCTTCACTAACTAAAAACTTCTGTCAAAAAATATTTTATGTGCTTATATAGAGCCCTATTCAATTGGTCAAAACGCAATTGAATGATTCAGGACCTAAATATGTTTAATGGCCGAGGGCCTCATTCAAATGTGATTGTTTAACAATGTATAACCATTAGAAAAAACACTACATAAGTATAACAAAAGTGGTGCCCATCAAACAGGATTGTACGAAAACTCACACAAACACATAACAAACTACATTTACATTCTTATTTTTATGTTTAACAACCTATAAGCCTTAGAAAGAAGCCTAAATAAGCATACCAACATTGGTGCCCACCAAACAGGATTGTATGAAAACTCACACAAACACATAGCAAACTACATTTAGATTCTTATTTAATGTTTAACAACCTATAAGCCTTAGAAAGAAGCCTAAATAAGCATACCAACATTGGTGCCCACCAAACAGGATTGTACGAAAACTCACACAAACACATAACAAACTACATTTACATTCTTATTTTATGTTTAACAACCTATAAGCCTTAGAAAGAAGCCTAAATAAGCATACCAACATTGGTGCCCACCAAACAGGATTGTATGAAAACTCACACAAACACATAGCAAACTACATTTAGATTCTTATTTAATGTTTAACAACCTATAAGTCTTAGAAAGAAGCCTAAATAAGCATACCAACATTGGTGCCCACCAAACAGGATTGTATGAAAACTCACACAAACACATAGCAAACTACATTTAGATTCTTATTTAATGTTTAACAACCTATAAGCCTTAGAAAGAAGCCTAAATAAGTATACCAACAGTGGTGCGCACCAAACAGGATTGTATGAAAACTCACACAAACACATAGCAAACTACATTTACATTCTTATTTTATATTTAACAACCTATAAGCCTTATAAAGAAGCCTAAATAAGCATACCAACAGTGGTGCGCACCAAACAGGATTGTATGAAAACTCACACAAACACATAGCAAACTACATTTAGATTCTTATTTAATGTTTAACAACCTATAAGCCTTAGAAAGAAGCCTAAATAAGCATACCAACATTGGTGCCCACCAAACAGGATTGTATGAAAACTCACACAAACACATAGCAAACTACATTTAGATTCTTATTTAATGTTTAACAACCTATAAGCCTTAGAAAGAAGCCTAAATAAGTATACCAACAGTGGTGCGCACCAAACAGGATTGTATGAAAACTCACACAAACACATAGCAAACTACATTTACATTCTTATTTTATGTTTAACAACCTATAAGCCTTAGAAAGAAGCCTAAATAAGCATACCAACAGTGCTGCGTACCAAACAGGATTGTATGAAAACTCACACAAACACATAGCAAACTACATTTAGATTCTTATTTAATGTTTAACAACCTATAAGCCTTACAAAGAAGCCTAAATAAGCATACCAACACTGCTGCGCACCAAACAGGATAGTATGAAAACTCACACAAACACATACCAAAGTACATTTACATACTTATTTTATGTTTAACAATCTATAAGCCTTAGAAAAAGGCCTAAATAAGCATACCAAAAGTGGTGGACACCAAACGGGATTGTAGAAAAACAAAGAAATAATGTCATTTTTTAGTTCATACAAATACATTAAAATAATATTACATTTTCATTTTTATTTTATATCAGATACTGCGTCAAGAACATCGGAACAGGAGTTTCAACTGAGGACCACACCAGCGGACGAGGACTTTCAACAGAGGACCAGACCATTGGACGAGGACTTTTAACAGAGGACTACACCATCGGACGAGGACTTTCAACAGAGGACCAGACGATTGGACGAGGACTTTCAACACAGGACCAGACCATCAGACGAAGGCTTTCAACACAGGACGAACAAAGATTCTGCTTCAAATCAAACTTCAACCAAGGTACAGTATAACAAGTAAAAAAAGAGAAAAATTAATTAATATTCTTCTTTAATGTTTAACCACCTATAAGCCTTAGAAAATAGCCTACAGAAGCATACCAAAATTGTGGCGCACCAAAAAGGATTGTAGAAAAACACAGAAATAATGCAATTTTTTCATTAATACAAAGACATTCAAATAACATAACATTTTCATTTTTATTTTATAACAGATACTGCGTCAACAACATCGGAACAGGAGTTGGAACTGAGGACCACACCAGAGGACGAGGACTTTCAACAGAGGACTACACCATCGGACGAGGACTTTCAACACAGGACCAGACCATCGGACGAAGGCTTTCAACACAGGACCAACAAAGAATTTTGCTTCAAATCAAACTTCAACCAAGGTACAGTATAAAAAGTAATATCTATCATCTATCTCTTATTTGTCTTTTAGGGCCAATAATCTTTAACAGTAAATACAAACTTCAATGTAAACTTAAAAAAAAAAATTGGCATAGTCCAAAAAAGTCTAAAAACACAGAATATATACAATTTGTCATTGTAACATTCCAGTGCTAAACCCTAATTTAATTGCCATTTGACAAATTGAATAGTGCTGTAAATAAGGACATAACATCTTATTGAAAATACCTTTTTAGTTACTGAAACACTTGCTTTTGGATACATGTTTAATAAATAAAAATTTCTTTAAATAATTATCTGATGGCCTTATTTAGACTTTGATTCAATTGACCGCATTGAAATTGATTAAGTATAAAATGTTAACACACTATTGATAACTATTTGTCATGAAAAACAACTTAACATCTCAAAATAAACTAATGGTACATTATTTTATTTTTACAGATTAACATGGCTGATAACGAGAGTAAACAAGAAAAGAAAAGACGCCAAGCCAGAGAACGACGACAGAGAGCAGACAGCCAGCAGACACCGGAGAAGAAGGAAATTCGACGAGAAAAAGAACGCAAAAGAATTGCAAGCAAAAGACTGTCACTTGCAGAAATTAAAGATATGTCAAAAAAAGCAACAAAGAAAATAAAGCATTTACAACCTGTTGCTCAAACATCAGATGACATTTTACCAGAAAAAATACAAGAGATACCAAAAAAAGCAACAAAGAAAACAAAGCATTTAGAACCGTTTCATGAAACATTACATGACATTTTACCTCAAACAATACAACATATACCAAGAAAAGCAACGAAAAAAACAAAACATTTAGAACCTGTTGTTGAAACATTATATGACATTTCACCTGATGAATATGAAAGTCAAAATCCTATATGCTTTGCAAATTGTCCTCTACTCAAGTCTTTAGCAGTAGAGGTTCATAGTTGTGGGGACATGACTACTCAATGTCAGTTTTGTGAGGCTTATTATTTTAAACAGGAGAGACCCAGAGATGGACAATTTATTAGTTGTTGTCAAAAAGGCAAGTTCAAACTTCCAGAAAGGAAAGAATTTCCAATTTATTTACAAAATATTAAGACTGAACCTACTTTTCCAAACTACAAAAATTTTAAGACAAACATAAGATCCTACAATAGTGCCATATCCTTTGCATCCATGGGGGCAACATTAGCTGCTAATGTACCAGGACATGGTCCTTACTGTTTTAAAGTCCAAGGACAAATTTATCATCGCACTTCCCATTTACATCCAGAGGAAGGAAATAAAAGAAAATTCGCTCAACTATATGTCCTAGATACAATGGAAGCTGTTGACCAACGTATGCAGATGGAAGAAAATAAAAAATGCTTACCCACTGTTTTCATAGAGCTAAATAACATTATGGACAACAATCCCTACAGTAAAGCTTATAAAAAATTGGCAGAAGTAGAAAATGAACAACTACTTCATTCACAAACACATCAATTACCAATGCCGAAGGTTAATATGGTGCTTAAAAGAGACAGACATACTGATAAACGTCGTTATAACTTGCCAACAACAAATGAGGTTGCAATGGTGTTTCAGAATGATGAAGGAGAACCACCATTTCAAAGAGACATACGAATATATCCTAGAAATGAGGACCAACCGTTTATTAATATGAGTATCTTAAGTCCAAATTTAGATCCAATGACATATCCCATCTTTTTCCCACACGGAGAAGCAGGTTGGCAACCAAAATTAACTCTTCCCAGTTACCCAAATGCTAAAGCCAGAATCCGAAATAATGTTTCTATGCTTGAATTTAAAGTAGCTCAAATTGCCATTCGCAATGTATTTAATCCAATTTTATGTGGTGGGAAACTAACACAACAATGGATTATTGATTCATATTTGCAAGTTGAGGCAAATAATTTAAACTTTATCAAATATCAACAAGATAAACTACGTGTAGAACAATATTCTGGACTCATGGACTATGTTGCTGACGTGGCTACAAGCAGAGACATGACAGCTGGCAAAGCCATCATTTTACCATCTTCCTTTCAAGGATCTCCTCGGAATATGAGAGAAAGATACAATGATGCTATGGCTATTGTGACAAAATTTGGCAAACCCGATTTATTTGTGACATTTACATGTAATCCACAATGGCCAGAAATTACACTAAATCTACTTCTTGGACAAACTGCTTCAGATCGACCAGATTTAGTAGCCAGAGTTTTTAAGATTAAATTAAATGAATTAATACGTGACTTCACTATAAATCAGTTATTTGGCAAATGTCTTGCTTATGTATATACCATTGAATTTCAAAAAAGAGGCCTTCCACATGCACATCTTCTAATAATACTTCAAGAAAAAGATAAATTAGATACTTCAGACAAAGTGGATGCAGTCATTGTTGCTGGACTACCAGATCCAGAACTATATGGTAGACTATATGAGATTGTTACTCATCGCATGATTCATGGACCCTGTGGTGACCTTAATCCACAATCACCATGTATGGAAAATAATAAATGTTCCAAAGAATTTCCAAAAGATTATAGAGACAAAACCTATGCCAATTGTGATGGATATCCACTTTATAAAAGAAGAGAAGGAGATAGTGCCATTATTCGTGGAAAAAAAGTGGACAATAGATATGTAGTACCCTACAATCCACATTTACTCATGAAGTACAACGCCCACATCAACGTAGAAGCCTGCACTTCCATCAAATCCATTAAATATGTCTACAAATATATTTACAAAGGTTACGATGCAGCTACTGTAGTCGTCAAAAGTGCAGACAACCCTGAAAGTAGTGAGTTAGTACATGATGAACTTGCATCTCATGTAGATGCTCGCTATGTCAGTGCGCCAGAAGCTATGTGGCGGCTTTTAAAATTTGAAATGCATGATAGATCACATGCAGTATATAGGTTAGCAGTACATTTGCCACAACGACATTTAGTCTATTTCCATGCTGGAAATGAAATGAATGCATTGGCCCAAAGTGAAGATCGTCACACTACACTAACTGCATGGTTTGCATTAAATTCCACTGATGCTGAAGCAACACAATACTTATATATTGAAATTCCATATCACTATGTTTTTGTGAATGGATTATGGAGACCAAGAAAAACCAGAGGCAATAAAATTATTCCAAGAATTTACACAGTCAGTCCAAGAGATGTTGAACGTTTTTGCTTACGGATATTACTTTTAAATGTTCCTGGAGCACAAAGTTTTGAACACTTAAGAACTGTTAATGACATTGTATATGAATCCTTCCATTTAGCTGCAAGACATAGAAACTTACTCGCTGATGATACAGAGTGGGAAAGATGCTTAGAAGAAGCAGCACAATGTCAAATGCCACGACAGATGAGAGAACAATTTGCTTTTATTTGTATCTTCTCAAATGCTCCAAATGCATTAGCTTTGTGGGAGACTTTTAAAAGTAATATGGCTGAAGACTTTATGCGACGATACAATGAACCCATTGCACACTTAAAAGCGTTAATGGAAATCCAAGAAGTCTTTTTAACTCATGGATTAAGTTGTGCAAGTTTTAATTTGCCTGATCCAGGTCTTATAGATGACATTAACTTTGAAGACTATGACATTCAACTACAAGCAGAAAGAACAGAAGAAAGACTTGCAACTTTAAATACACTACAATTGCAAGCATTTCATGCCATTAAAAATGCTATAGATGATGACATGGTGACAGAGCGTTATTTCTATCTTGATGGACCTGGCGGATCAGGAAAAACATATTTGTACAATTTATTAATGAGTTCAGTACGAGCACAAGGAAAAATAGCAATGGCGTTTGCCACTACTGGAATTGCTGCACTTTTATTAGAAGGTGGAAGAACTGTTCATAGTGGATTTAAACTGCCAGTGCCTATTTTAGAAAATTCTGTGTCAGATATTCGCATGACATCCTTACAAGCAAAGAAATTGAAGAAATGTAAATTAATTATAATAGATGAGGCCACAATGATGTCATGCTATGCCCTCCAATGTATTGACCGTTTGCTTCGTGAAGTCATGGATAATATTTTTCCATTTGGTGGAAAGGTAATGTTGTTGGGTGGCGATTTTAGACAAACATTACCTGTTGTTGTACATGGAAATCGAACTGACATTATCGAAACATGTATAAAGTCAAGTACAGTATGGAAACATTTTACCCATCTTCAACTGCAACAAAATATGAGATCAGAAGGCCAAACTGATTTCAATGATTGGCTTATTAAAATTGGAGAAGGCAGAACAGAAAAAATACTACATTTACCTGACGACACTGTAGAGATCCCACCTCATATGATTTGTCAACAAGATATTATATCGGCTATATTTGAAGGGAGCATAAATAACGAAGAATATTCCGAGCTTGCCAACCAAGTCATACTGACGTGTAAAAATAAAGATGCATTAATCCTCAATAATAAAATCTTAAAAAAAATTTATGCACCACAAAGAAATTATCACAGTGCTGATTCTGTACTTGCTGATGACAATGAAAGTCAGGCTAACTTTTCGACTGAATTCATAAACTCTTTAACTCCTTCTGGAATGCCACCACATATTTTGCAGCTAAAGAAAGGTGCAATTATCATGTTACTGCGAAATATGAATCCCAAAAAAGGCCTATGCAATGGCACAAGATTAATTGTTCAACAATTAAAGGACCATTTTATAGATGCTGAAATTTTAACTGGGACCCATAGAGGAGAGAGAGTTTTCATACCAAGAATAGATTTAGCACCAAGTGAAAGTAGTCTCCCTTTTATACTTCAAAGAAGACAATTTCCCATTATTATGGCATTTGCCATGACCATTAATAAATCACAAGGTCAAACTTTCAAATCTGTGGGAATTTTCTTGGAAGAACCAGTTTTTGCACATGGCCAATTGTACGTTGCGTTGTCAAGGTGCAAAAATCCACAGGCTATTAAAGTTTACATTGAAAACAATGAAAGTCAAGGTGATTTATTAGAAGATGGACGTATTTTTACTAAAAACATTGTCTACTATGAAGTACTATAACTTTGAAGGATACTAATTAAAGATGCCAAGATTTTTTAAAAGCATTGCAAAATACATAACAATTGGTTGTTTCATTCAGTCATAATTAATGGAAGTCATGTTTATGAATGATTCGCCTCACAAAATACTTGCCTTGCATTGTTAGTAAAAATTATGTTAAAATGTTAAGTCACTATGTTAATGTTTCTAATGTTACAAGTTTAAAAAATATATTTTCAAGTTATTTCATTCAACATATTACAAAGTGGATGTTAAGAGGTCAAGCACCTTTTAAGTCACAATGTAAATATTGTCTGTTATCTTAAGATTACTACCTACATTAATGTTTATCGACAATTTATGTGCTCAGTAATAAATTAGTTTAATTAGGTACGTTTTAAGAAGAGTTTGACTGTATGCCTTCCTCTACATTCAATGTATATTCAAGTTAACAATTATTGTGATAGAAATTCAATTTTAATACTGATTAATTTAAATGTCAATTGATTTTACATTCAAATGTTAATACTTTTAATAAAAAATTACTTTACAAAATGTATTCACTATGTTCCTGTTTATAATGTTCAAAATTATACCAATGTTTTGTCAACTTCTAAACTTACATAAAAAATAAAGTTCAAGTTTAAAAATATATACTTTGATGGTTATTGTTTACATATATTTTAAACTTCATGTTAAAATTTGCAACGTTTAAAAAAGGCTTTTTACTTTTGGCTTTCCTATTCATTCAATATATATTCAAGTTAACAATTCTTCAGATACTAATTACATTTTAAAAAACCATTACATCAACATTTTACAAAAATACACGTTCATATTAAAATACTTACAAGTGTCAAAAATATATGTTAATAACTAAACAACTTGACAAACATATACATAACATTGCCGTCATTTTTTGACGGGCAAGTCGCTAGTCACATATATAGTTGTGAGCGTACGGGTCGTTGCTCACGCTTGCGGGCTCGCGCAGCGAGCCGCGGCCCTTGCGTAGCGAGGTCACTGGGCAAGGGTTTGCAAGGGCCTCAGTTGCTGGCATGGAGCGCCGAAGGCACTCCATGCCAG
Source organism: Discoglossus pictus (assembly GCA_027410445.1). NCBI lineage: Eukaryota > Metazoa > Chordata > Amphibia > Anura > Alytidae > Discoglossus > Discoglossus pictus. Next base: position 63,184,383 of record CM050171.1, read on the forward strand.
CAACTGAGGCCCCTCGCGAAGCGAGGGACTCAGTTGCTGGCGAGGTCACTGGGCAAGGGCTTCAAGCCCTCGCAAACTTCACATCGCTACTCAAAAAACACGACACACAAATTACGACACTCGCTAAATTTTACGAGGAACGCAAACAACCTACGAAACACGTTACCACACATTACGACCTCGCAAACATCGGACGCCACACGCCGACATACAAACATTTAAAACACAATACATACACACAGCACATACATAAAAACCTTACCTACACCAACAGGGAGCACCCAGGACCTCAAAAATGCAACTTAGACCTCGATTTTACTCGAAATAAAAGAGTTTTGAGACTAAAAAAAAATCTAAGCGACAGAAAAAATGGCCGCCGAACAAAACGAAAACGAGGCTACAGCACTCTAAACTCGCAAAACACCACAACAAACTCGCAAAACACCACAAGAAACTCGCAAAACGCCACAAACCACCTACGGATATTCATACCACACAGTGCACACATTCAGCATGCTTACACAGCAGCTCCACACCACTAATGCTGCAGCAACATCAACACAGATTGCCAGCTCTTCATCACAATGCTTCAAAATAGGTACAGTATATTCATTTAGTAATGTATTACATATTTCATTATTAGACACCAAACAGCATTAGCTACCTTACAATTTCATTGCCGTCATTTTTTGACGGGCAATTCGCTAGTCTGTCATAAAAAACAACATGCTTTAAATGTGGGGAAATCCCACAGTCTAACTTCTGAACTTAACCCCTCTGAGCTGAGTCGACCAGGTATCTTGGGAATGGATCTGAGCAAGTTCTGGACTGAGTCTGAGCCTACATATTGTGATTGCTACTAAAGGGATATGTAAGTGAGCTGGATTATGAATGCATCTGATAGAGGGGAATAAGTAGTGTATGAAAAAGTTCAGTTTACTTACAAAATTAAGTCAAATACAGCTGTTCACATCCACAGGACGCTTACATAAGCCAGGTACACACAGGAAATACAGCAGGGTACATATTTTGACCTTTCTGGTACAGAGCACAGAAAGTAACTGTGATACAATGTATTTGCCTGATTCTAAATTATAATGTTATGGTAATTCAGTTGGGATTTTCTATAGGTCTACACGATCAAATGCAAATGACAAAAATAAAAAGGACATTTTGCTAACTTCAAGGTAAACTAATTCATGTTTATTTTGGGATATTTTCATGCAATTCATGATATTTTCCTCTATCAGATGCATTCATAATCCTGCTCACTTACATATCCCTTTAACAGTCTTAGCCCATTTCAACTGAGAAGGGGAACAGTGACATGCAAGTCCTGCCATGCAAGTGGTTTAGGATAGGCTTCACAGATTTCTATTTTTATACTCTGTCTGAGTTGAGAGACTATATCCTGCTTTGAGGGAAGAAGTATAATATCCTCCTTCGTAATAAAGTCTCCTGTGGGTTTCCCTTGGTGGAATTTGGTGGCCATGGTTGGAGACAAAGGACTTAGGGCCTCATTCTATTAACTGCCGTAAAATGGCCGCAAAGCTGCGATTCCTTGCGGCCATCTTCCGGCCCCGTGTAGAGCTACTGCTACCTTGCTATTCAAATGGACGGCGCCGCAAGGATATACCCCTTACGGCCGGCCGCACATCATGCAAACGGCCGCAAGCATTTTTCCTGCGCCCGTAAATCTTGTTTTCCGGCCTCAAAGTCAGAAAACTGTAAATGCAAATATAAATTCAAGATGGCACTGTAAAGCTCCGTAAATGCTAGGAATCATAATGGGGGACATGAGGATTAATAGCAACACCCTCTCAAGCTTGCACATCACCCAAATCCGATATATCATTTACAGTGTATTTTCCGTCCCGTAGTCCCGCGGGCTCGTCCTTGTTAAAACCCGTACGGGTTCGGAGGTTGAGGGCCGCAAACAAAGCATTGTAGAAGCCATTATATATTCAATCCAGCACTTCAAAGAACTGTAAATGATGGGGAACATAATGGGGGGCATGAAGATTAATAGCAAAACATTCTCAAGCTTGCACATCGCCAAATTGTACTTTGATTTTAAAAATCCGTCCAAGTCCCACGGACTTCAATGATCAAGCCCGTAGCTCGTTATTCAAACCCATGCGGGCTTGCATGATAGATAAAACAAGATTGAACATGAAGTTAAATATCTTTATTTGCGGATTTGAGAGTAGGGGAATGTTGAGCTATTAATTCTAAAACCAAACATCACTTTCACTTTTAATAAAAGTACAGGATGGTTTTTCTATGCTACGACTTGTAAGTAAGCCCTTTACGACCCGTGGGTCTATTTTACCCATTTACGGACTTGACGGGGGCTAATCCCGCAGCCTTTGCGGGTCTGAGGTGCTCCAAGCCCTTGGGACTTTGTCCACGGACATTTGACATGAATTAAACTAAAAATTATTTTCAGATTTGAGTGTAGGGGAATGTTGTGCTATGAATGCTAACACCTCCAATCACTTTATCGTCTCATCAAAGTGCAGGATGGCTTTATTATGTGCTTAATTGGGTGCTAGCGGGACCTTTTTGGTGCAAGTAAGCTTTGGCTCGGTTTTAGATAATAACGGCCATGACGAGAGGGTTTACATAGCAATTGAATAGCAACCGTGGCTTTCTTGCGGCCGAAACTCTTGCAGACGTGTAAGATTAAAGGCTTTCCTGCTGCGCGTGCGGCAGCAAGGTATAACAGGGCGCTGGCCGCAAGCCTGCCGGAGCCCACGGCCACAAGGGAATAGAATAGGCAAATAACCTGCGGCCGGTCCTTGCGGCCACGCATCTCCTACGGCCGTTAATAGAATGAGGCCCTAAGAATGCGGAGGATCAAGAGTGGTGCATGGTCTGTCCTTGACTTTAATATATTCCTCCATGAGAAATCACAATTCTACGCTAGTACAGGTTTCGATTGGGCTTTGTGCTTTAGGGTATGAGATATGGGCCCCAGACAACTCATGTGTAAAGAGGGTGAGAAATGATAGAACAATATTTGGCAAAAAGCTATAATTTGGGCAGGTTCCAATATTGGCGCTCAAGGAAGGAGTTCTATCAAAGCATGAGTCACTTGGGGTTAAATGCATTTCTGTAATCATATGTTATCTTCAGTATCTGATCACCATCACCGTTATTTGTTTGCTTATTTAGAATTGTCCCTTAGAGTTGATTGTACATTAGAGTTCCACCTTTAGCTTCAGAGAAAGTAGTTCACTCTTTCACTTCTCATTTTCCTCTTTGTACAATAATGTGGGGTGGAGGGATTTCCAATGTCATAATTCACCTTGGGTGGAAGACATTCTTCGGTTGGCAGTGCTCAGTTCCTCATAATGGAGAACTCATGACTTATAATAGTCCAATGTGATAATGAAATAGATACCAACAAAAATAGTAGCAATGTTACTTTTAAAAGAACACAATGCCCAGTAACAAAAAGCTAGTAACACGGGCAAAGGGTACTTGCTGTTCTTGTGTAATTTACAACAAATTCTTAAATGAGGTTAATGTGGAAAAATAAAGCTGTTACTCTTACCAGGGACTTGATGTGCAAATTGATGTTTTCTATCATCCTTTGCAGAAAATGTTGACATTGAAAGCTGGGTACTGGAGGAAGCCTCTGTGCCACCATTTTCAACATGTAATTTCCTAGTCCTACATACTGCACTGGAAACATGATTCAGTACATTATAATAATAATGTTGCTTTATTTATCTTCGGTGTATATTTCAGTATAACAGTGTAAATTATATTTTTTAATACCAGCCACACGCTTAAGGGAGGCAGTAACCTCAAAACAGCTGTCTGTGGGTAGGTTTCTTGGCCTGTACATAACCCATCCTGGGCATTGCTTAAAGCTGTGTAATACAGCAGGCATATACCTACAATGTTTGAAATGGTATTGGATTAAAGAGCTAAACCATTGTAGACACATTTGCATGTCCCTGCCCAGGTTCCCAGAATGCAGTGCAATATCTGTATTTCTTGGAATTCCGAGCAGGAAATAACTAAATTTAAATTTATTTTAGACGTTCAAATGTGAGTACAAATGTACTATTTATTTACTTAATTAATTAAAATGATAAATATGTATTAAAAAACCAATATTAACAGCTGTTTATGCCATGGACAGAAAACATTTGTGGGTAAAAGCTGCATGTTTTAAGATATTCGTTATGAGAACAGGAATTCATTTTGTGTTTGTTACACATCCAGAAATCTAAGTGCCTTCCACACACAACGTCCATTAATGCATTATGGATCCCTCAGCAGGGGAATCTTTTTTTTTCTAATTAAAAACTAGCTGTTTGAGTTTTTCCTGCTGAATTATGCTCTTAGGTATCCTTAAAGTTTTCAAACATTCAACCATACCTAGTAACTCTGGAAAATACTTTGTCCTGATAGTGGTACATTTTCCATTGTGTAGGCTGATGCTCTGATACTTTTTAGAGTAAGATCCCATGCTGATCATCAATTATTTTGTGCCCAATGTCATGCAGACCTGGCTTGCTAATGAAGCAGGTTTAGGTGAGTTAAAAAAATTGTAAAGGGTGATGGAAGGTTACCGGTACACGTTTTACATTTTAAAACAAACTACTTAAGTGTTGCATTTATACGCATAATGTTGTCAATAAGTGTGTGAAAGCTCTGTTTTTACTCATTGAGACCTTTCAAATAGTCCCTTCAAAGGTCCACCCCTTTAGCTAATGCATAAAATGTTTCTATAGTACTAGCCAATGACAGTAACTCTGTCTAAGTCACATGCTACTGAATTACTGAGGAGACACAGCCTGTCATTGGCTAGTAATTTTAGTGAGCTACAGGATGAGGACTGTTAGGAAGGTTTCAGTAAGTAAAAAGATTTAAGCACTTGTTAATAAAATGATTGTTAAATATGCAAATAAACAGTTTGATTTAATATTAAAAACAGGGAACCTTCCATGTCTCTTTAACAGTGTTTGTTTTACCTTTTGTGCATGGATTCCTCTATTAAATATGCACATGTCTTTTTCCAATATATGTTTTATGCTGTATCTAGCAACACAGAGCTCCTATATCTATCAAGAATACATTTTCAAGAAACAACAATAAAGGGGAATGTCAATATTTTTTCTTTAGTGCATCTGAAAAGAGGGGATTTTAAAATGTGTCACAGTATTTTCGTTTTTCAAATGACGCTCTGAGTGGCTTGCCCCTCTCAGCCAATGAGTAATATAGACGTAAGAGCTCTGTGTGACCTTCATACTATATACTATGTTCATTTAGCTTCAAGGAAGTTTAGACACAATGCATTTAATATATTTCTTGCAAAACAAGTTCTGTTATGTTTAAGGTGATCTTTTAAATGCTTGAAATGCCATCATTTTGTGGTGCTTTTTGTGCTATAATGTCACTTTAAATGATTCTGGGGGACTCAGGAAAGGTTTGAAAACCAGTTGCAAGTGGTCTCTGGTACACTTAAATCTTTCTTCTGCTTTTCGTAGTTACGGCAGTGCCCTGGTTTGTGAGTGATCCATAAAATCTTATTAGCATAGAGTTTTGATGTCAGGGAGTAACTCGTAGTTTATTGTCAGTACAAAACTCAAGTTCTGTATCCCTTTAAAGAATTATAGTATGTTCATTATAAAGAAATAGCAATTTTTCTTGTAGTTAGTATGCTGTAATAAATGATGCTATGCACATTATGATCATAAAGAGCACTGGGAATTTTAAACCTTTCAAAATATGCAATATCAATGTGACCGTCACAGTTGGACAAAATTCAGAATATTGTGTTATAATTTATTAAGCATGTAAATGTAGTTAAGGGATAATTTGGCGTTCTGTATGTGCAGAAACTCAACTTAGAGGTAATTAGCTAGGTATTTCTAAAACAGCATATAATTAATAAATGGCCAGCATACTTTGAAGCTTTATATGACAATAAAATCTCTCATTTACTAAAGTGAGACATTTGGATAAGTCTTATAGGACCCCTCCAGTTCCTTATCACCTTGAGGGGAATTACTAAGATCTGACATCTCTAAGTTGAGTGCATCTGACCAAATATTTATAAAATGTTGGCAAAAGATAGTTATAACTTATTGCACACTGAAGATGCAGGAGTTATTTTACATTCGCTGCTGTAGAGTGGTCTTACCATTTTTTACTTGCATGCTAAATGCTGTTTTTTTTGTATATATTTAAGTTACTATAACATACTCCAATTTCTTTTGGTTAAATGTAATTTAAAGGGTTACAAGTTTTTTTAAATTCTTTTGTGTAATCAGTAATATAATTATGAGTAATTTTCTACATAGATTATGATTTGGTTGAGGGATGGCAAGGAAAATTAAATGTCGATCACATTGCACATCCCTATGACCAAATCCTCTACTGTCCTTCCTCCAAGCTACAGTTCTCCTGAATGTTCAGAAATCAAATGAGTAAACCAGCTCACATGGCATTCAGGTTCCCTACCCAATGCATATATGTTTGACAAGCTTGTGTCCGACTATCATAACTAACAGGAAAAGAGTCATAAAGTTTACTTTTATTTGCAAATAAATAAAGGTTGATACCACTCCTGAACCCTGCAGGCCACCATGATATTTTGTTGGAAGTTGTGCGTTTGGGAGGTGCATTTACATTTCTTAAGAGCAGTTCTTGCATCTGTTGATTCAGACTTCCTATTTCTTGGCCTTTGAGTTGGAAGGGTGTAGTGCGAATTTTAATTTTATCAAATTAACTAACAAAAATCATTGGCCTCTATCTGTTCCCTCATCCCCCAATCCTCCCTCAACTTACAGATGTAGAACTACACTCGCTCTCAGGAAATGATGTAACACACACCAAATAGACTTTTTTCTCGAAAATTTTTTTTATGTCCATGGTTCACACAGCTACTAATGTTCAGTAATCAGTTTATTACATACTTCAGAAACAAGTGTCGTTTTGCTTGGACTGCACTGGTCCAGTAACTATCAGACATGTATTTAGATTTCATGCTACTATATCCCCACTCTGTTATGGGCTACCCTTCTCACTTATATTACTTTTTTTCACCTCCTCAAATTATCCTCCCTTGCTTTTTTACTATTCACTTGCTTCGCAGCTTTGATATCTGTACTTGCTCCTTTTTTAGTTGTATGCTAAAAAATCTCAGACATAGCTGTTTGCATGCTGCCCCATAAAATAAACATGGACCTATGTGGCCTGCTTATAAATACATTGCACTCTCTTACTTAAATGACCACCAGTGCTCTTACAATAGAGGTTCCAATTGTTTATTTGGTACCTGATTATTATCATTACTGTTATTTGTAATGAGCCAACATATTCCATAGAGACATAGAAGGATTGAGTACAAAGAAAAAATAAATACAATAATAAACACATAGCAAAAAGTAGAGAGCCCTGTCTTTGAGTTTAAATTATTACATACATGGTGCTTTTTTCAAGTATAAGATTTAGAAGCTACATTGATTTTTTTTTTTTTTATTGCTAAAAAGTTATTAACTAAAGAAGAGAAATCCTATTATTTGGGCAGTACTTTGGTGGTTTTTAACATTGAACAACATTTTGTATATAATCTTACCTCTCACTACTAGAATTTTTTAGCTTTATTGATGTCATATCTTATAACTGTTACTGCCAGAAAGTTACTTCTGTGGTTTTTTCACATCTTTGCTTTTACTGCTATTTTTATGCAGAACCTCTACAAAGGAATTAGTGTCGCTCAAAAATACCGAGTGCTACATGACCCTCGAAATAGGAAGCTCAAAGGACTTTTTCGTTTAAAGTAATTGGTTCTCTGTGAATTATTTAGAATTGCTAAAAGGAGAATATTCACCAGGATTTTGTTGGGTTTAACATTAACCAGATATTAGTTTAACAGTTAAAGTTTCTTACACGCTAGCATTGGATTTTGGATTTCCTCATATGTCCAGAGAAAGATAGTATAAGGGAGTAGTGACTGTATAATATGTTTTATATATTTTCAGATCTGTAAATCTGTGTGTAACGTCAGAGGTGTCTAACCTTCACCAATCAGCGCCAGCCTGGTGTTGATTGGCTGCTTGATACCCCAGGATTACACTCACAATCAAAGTACTAGGACAGGGGGAAACACTGGAGACCAGGGAGCCTGTAGGGATAGGGCAGGAGGAACAGTGGGGGCAAGGTAAAAAGCGGGCATAGGAGTGGGAATGGGACACTGGGAGGAGACAAAGTGAAGAATGTTTACTGTATTCACCCCCTACACAGTACACTCATAGCATATTGGCAGGCTGTGAAAAAAGCAAAGAACAGCAGCTGCGCCACTTCAGCTCACTTCCCCTTCTCTCACTCTATCCCCATTTCCCATATGTTCCTCTTTCTTTCCCCATTTTCTCTACTTTATTTCTTCACCTCCTAACCCTTCCCAACTTCTCTCACTCTCTTTCCGCTACTTTCATTTTTCTTTGCTCCCCTCTCTCTATACCCCTCTGTCATGATCTGCTACTTCAATTGGACTTGGTAAGAACCTGGTTCAAACCTATACAGCAGAATCATGTGGTCATTGTACACCTCTGATAGCAGAAGATGGACCAAACACTGGTACCACGCCCCTTAGCTTGGAATTAGGATTAATGCACAGGATCACACTTACACATTGTTTTATGTCCAGACACAACTGTCATACCTTTATTAATTGTCACATTTTATACAATTTTCTGGCACATAGGCTGGCCAATCACAGTAAGCCCCATCCTTAGGTACATAGAAGAGGGACCAATTAACATAATAGACTGCCCCTGCTTACTTGGGAACCCTGTACATCTGATGAGATCAGGGCTTTAAGCTTATCCTGATGATTGTATTACCTATCACTATTTCCTGTAAACACTCAGGCTGTTTATCTGCTCAAGACCCCTGTGTTTGTTTATTTAGGTGAGCTATCGCCAGATAACAACACTGTAACATAATCAAAATACATACAATATATATGTAATTTTAATCAAAAGTAATAAAAAATACATAACTATAACGATAAAACAGGGTAACTTCTTGACAGCTCAGGACCAGGCCATGGTCCAAACAGTCCAGTCAGGCCCTGGGCATGAGACCCTTTTTCGCCACATCTCCTTTCTTCACCTCCTAGCCTTCCCCAATGTCTCACTACCTCCCCCTTTCCTTTTTCTTTGCTTCTTCTGTCTCTCCACCCCTCCTTCACCACATCTCATTTCTTCTCCTCCTTCTCTGCTCCTGTCCCTCCTGCTCACTCTCTCCTCTTATCGGTCCTTCTCTTCCCTTCCTCTGTTCTCTCTCTCCTCCATCTTTCTCCCCCTCCTGTTTCCCTCACATCTGCTCTGCCCCGCTCTCCCACCAACTTTGAGTCTCAACCACCCTTCCTTTCCTCTTCTCTGCTCTTCTCTATCTCACTTCATTTTAACCTTTCTGCCCCTCTGTTCTACTGTGCCCCACTGCTTTGTCCCTGCCCCCCACCACACTGCTCCTCTCCCTTTGCTTTGACCATTTCTCCACCAGTCCTATCCGTCTCTAACTCTGTCCTTTGATTCTCTCTCTCACTTCTTTTCCACGATCTCCTCCTTTCTCTGTTCTTCCTCTCCCCCACCTATGTTCTCATCTATCCTCTCCGTTCTGCCCTATCATCTCAATCAATCTCTCTCTTCCGTCTTGTTTGTCTCTCTCCTCCTCCTCTGTCCTTCTCTCCCCATCCTCTCTTCTCCTCTATCCTTCCTCCTCTCTCCTCCTCCTCCCCTGTTCTCCTCTGTCCCAGCTTCCATGCCCCCTCCATCCTGCTCTTTCCCTCTTCCTCCTCCTGTCACTCTCCCTCGTATGTTCTCATCTCTCCTCCACACTTGGTCTCTCTTTCCCCATTCTTCTATCACTCTCTTCTGTCCCTCTATCCCCTTTTCCGTCCTTTATTCTCTCTTTCTCTATTCTTCTCTCTCGTAACTGCTAGGCACCTTTTCACTGCAACTTTATCATTCTCTTACCCCATCCCCCCCTTTCTTATATTCTTTTTTCTCCCTCCTCCAGTCCCTCTCTCCTTCCTCCTGTTTTCCTGCTTCTCCTCCTCTATCCCACTCTCTTCTTCCTCACCTATTTCGTATCACCACTCTGTACCTCTCCTTCCCTTGCTTTCACGCTCATCCGGTTCTTCTCTTTACCCTGCTCTTTCTCTCTCCCCACCCATGTCATTCACTCCTCCTGCGATACCCTTCCTTAGTCCGTCTCTTAAACCTCTTTTATCCCTCTCTCACACTCAACTCTGTCATTCTCTCCCCTCTCTTCTGCCCCACTCTTACCTCCTCCTCCATTCTCTCTCCCTCTCCTCTCTTCCCCGCTCTATCCTTCTCTTACCCTCTCTCCTCCTGCTTTTTCCCTCTTCCCCTTCTCCTTTCTTGTCTGCTGCTATTTCCCTTTCTCCCTGAAAGTATCACAACTTCTGGCAGTTGTGGTACTTTTGACTGCAGTTGATTCTATGCATTATAATCATAGTAGGAACAAATGTAGATGAGCAGCACAATTCAGCCAATCGGGGAGGAGCTATCTCATTCCTGCTCCTAAAGCACTCAGTACTGCTGATTAGTGATGTCGCGAACATCAAATTTTCGGTTCGCGAACCGCGGACGCGAATTCCATCAAATGTTCGCGAACGGACGAACATTTGCGAACCGCCATAGACTTCAATGGGCAGGCGAATTTCAAAACCCACAGGGACTCTTTCTGGCCACAATAGTGATGGGAAAGTTGTTTCAAGGGGACTAACACCTGGACTGTGGCATGCCGGAGGGGAATCCATGGCAAAACTCCCACGGAAAATTACATATTTGATGCAGAGTCTGGTTTTAAGCCATAAAGGGCATAAATCACCTAACATTCCTAAATTGTTTGGAATAACATGCTTTAAAACATCAGGTATGATGTTGTATCGATCAGGTAGTGTAAGAGTTACACACGCTTCACAGTAACAGACCAATCTCCCCGGTTAATGTACCGCAAACAACCGCAAACAGTCCCTTTGCACAACCGCAAACTCCCCATTTGCACAAGGTTGGATACCAAGCTAGCCATGTCCCGTTCCTTGTCCTCACTGATGTCATTGAAGGTCTCTTCCTCCACCCAGCCACCAAGGGTCCCCGAAAGGGGACAACAAGCCCCCTGGGACGCCTGCTGTGTTTGGTCTTCCACCTCCTCAAAGCCACCTTCCTCCTCTGACTCCTCTTCTTCAGACTCCCAGAGTCTGGGGGCTTCCACTGCCCAGCATGGACTATTATACACAGGTCAGAGTCTGGGGGCTTCCACTGCCCAGCATGGAAGATTATACACAGGTCAGAGTCTGGGGGCTTCCACTGCCCAACATGGAAGATTATACACAGGTCAGAGTCTGGGGGCTTCCACTGCCCAGCATGGAAGATTATACACAGGTCAGAGTCTGGGGGCTTCCACTGCCCAGCATGGAAGATTATACACAGGTCAGAGTCTGGGGGCTTCCACTGCACAACATGGAAGATTATACGCGTTGCCCCTGTCTGCGTTATTATAAGGTGTGTACTGTTAAGTAGTACTATTCCTATCAGTTTAATCCCTGTTACGTCCACTATTAGGGGATGTGTATATGGCATGGATTTTTGGAACAGGGAGATGGAAAAAGATGCTTGGTTGGACCTCCTACTTCGATTTGGTGCACTGCACGTGCAATCTAAGGTGCCACCAGATAGGAGTGGTGTATTAAGTTGTACTACTCATTCCTATCAGTTTAATACCTGTTACGTCACCTATCAGGGGACGTGTATATGGCATGGATTTTTGGAACAGGGAGATGGAAAAAGATGCTTGGTCGGACCTCCCACTTCGAATTTGGGGCACTGCACGTGCAATGTAATGTGCCACCAGATAGGAGTGGTGTATTAAGTTGTACTACTCATTCCTATGAGTTTAATACCTGTTCCGTCACCTATCTTTCTTCCCAATAGCACATTCTATATGTCATCAACCGGCCTGTGTGTATTTAGAGAACCACACTTTAAGGCCCTTAACCTGGGACAAGGTGGCTTGGCTATCAGAATTGCCTCAGAGCCTTAAAAACTCGCCAAACCCCCTAATCAGACACTCACTATCATACTGGAAATGGGCCATGAAACACACAGGTTTGTTCCCTGGATCCACCCAAATGACCCCAATTCTTGACCACCCTCAGGCCCTGAAACACATGAGCACAACATCACAACACTGGTGGAGGTCAAGGAAACTAGATAGACTGGGAGACTGGTTAGTAAAGGGCCAGATGCTCACCTATGAGGAACTTAGGGACAAGCATGAGCTACCGCTGTCAGAACATTACAATTACTGTAGGCTGAGGCATTTCACACACTCCCTGACCCAGAAACAGGGGACACCGGTCTTAAATTGGTTCTCCAAAATTTGTAAAGATAAACCTCTATCAAGGGGGATTATTGGGTCGCTTTACAAATATAAAACATTTGTTTCTGGTTAAAGCGACACTGGGGGAAGGACCGGAGTGGGGGAGCCCTGGAGACCCTTCAGAAGCAACCGGCGGCAAAATCATCCCAGGAAAGGAGAGGTTGCTCACTGAAGCCTGCCCTAGGGTAACCCAAGGGTGATTGCCCAGGTTAGATATTGTAAATAATAAGCTAATACTGCTGGAGAGATGATAGCTAATAGGACTTTGGTGTTCCCTGCAGATATACTCTTTACTATTGTCTGTTTTACCATGTTTTAGGTATCTCTTAAATTGCAATCACAGTAAAAAATAAGAAAAATTATTAACCTAAAAAGTAAAAATAAGAAGGAATAACCAGCTAACTTTCACAAAATGTCTTTATTGTAAATATGTATTTTTGCACAACTGTTATGCAAGACTGTTCAAAAATACTTTATTTTTAATTACATGCTGTACGCCTTCTGACAATAAAAGAATTTAAATGCAAAAATTAGGTATTGTTGCAGCGACCAGAAAAATTGATGTTAGTTTGTGGACCATTATTAGCTCAAGGCAGCTCATCTATCAGGCCTTTTTTAATCCAATGTATCGCCCACTGTCAGACCCTTCGGGATCTATCCCTCATTCATCTTAATAAAGGTGAGGTAATCTAGACTTTTTTGACCTAGGCGACTTCTCTTATCAGTGACAAAACCTCCTGCTGCACTGAAGGTCCTTTCTGACAGGACACTTGAAGCGGGGCAGGACAGAAGTTCTATGGCAAATTGGGATAGCTCAGGCCACAGGGCAAGCGTGCACACCCAGTAGTCAAGGGGTTCATCGCTCCTCATAGTGTCGATATCTGTAGTTATGGCCAGATAGTCTGTTACCTGACGGTCGAGTCGTTCTCTGAGGGTGGACCCCGAAGGGCTGTGGCGATGCATAGGACTTAAAAAGCTCTGCATGTCCTCCATCAACAACACGTCTGTAAAGCGTCCTCTCCTTGCCGGCGTGGTCGTGGGAGGAGGAGGATTATGTTCACCTCTTCCGCTGTTAGATTGCCTTTGTGCTGTGACATCACCCTTAAACGCTGGGTAAAGCATACTTTTTAGGTTATTTTGGTAGTACTGCATCCTTTCCGACTTGTGGTAATTCGGTAACATTTCAGGCACTTTCTGCTTATACCGGGGGTCTAGTAGCGTGGACACCCAGTACAGGTCATTCTCCTTCATCCTTTTTATACGAGGGTCCCTCAACAGGCACGACAGCATGAAAGACCCCATTTGCACAAGGTTGGATGCCGAGCTAGTCATGTCCCGTTCCTCGTCCTCAGTGATCTCACTGAAGGTATGTTCTTCCCCCCAGCCACATACAACACCACTGGTACCAGATAGGTGACAACGAGCACCCTGGGATGCCTGTTGTGGTTGGTCTTCCTCCTCCTCCTCAAAGCCACATTCCTCCTCTGACTCCTCTTCCTCACAATCCTCTTCCAGCGTTGACGCAGGTCCAGCAAGCGATGCTGATAAGGCTGTTTCTGGCGGTGATGGTGACCACAACTCTTCCTCTTCCTCTTCACGCTCATTTACGGCCTGATCCAGCACTCTTCACAGGGCACGCTCCAGGAAGAAAACAAATGGTATGATGTCGCTGATGGTGCCCTGGGTGCGACTGACAAGGTTTGTCACCTCCTCAAAAAGACGCATAAGCCTACAGGCATTGCGCATGATTTCCGCAGAGGCTGTCCTAGCACCCCGGTCATACAAATACTCATTAACGGCCTTTTCTTGTTGGAGCAGGCGGTCGAACATTAGGAGTGTTGAATGCCAACGTGTCATGCTGTCGAAATTCAAGCGACTCGCTGGCATGTTGTTTCGCCACTGGATATCTGTGAAGTGCGCCATGGCCGTGTAGGAATGCCTGAAATGGGCACACACCTTCCTGGCCTGCTTCAGGACGTCCTGTAAGCCTGGGTTCTTATGCACAAAGCGTTGTACAATCAGATTACACACATGTGCCATGCAAGGCACATGTGTCAACTTGCCCAAAATCAATGCCGCCAACAAATTTCTCCCGTTGTCACAAACCACTTTGTGAATCTCCAGTTGGTACGGAGTCAGCCACTGATCCACCTGTGCGTTCAGGGCGGACAGGAGTCCTGGTCCGGTGTGACTCTCTGCTTTCAGGGAAGTCAACCTCAAGACGGCGTGACACTGCCGTATCCGGGATGTAGAATAGTACCTGTGGAGCTGGGGGGGTGCCGTTGATGTGGAGCAAGACATAGCAGCAGCAGAAGAGGACTCAGCCGAGGAGGTTATGGAAGAGGATGGAGTAGGAAGAGTAGAGGAGGTGGCAGCATGCCTGCCTGCAAGTCGTGGCGGTGTCACCAACTCCTCTGCAGAGCCACGTATTCCATGCTTGGCAGCCGTCACCAGGTTTACCCAATGCGCAGTGTAGGTGATATACCTGCCCTGACCATGCTTTGCAGACCAGGTATCCGTGGTCAGATGGACCATTGCCCCAACACTGTGTGCCAGAAATGCCATTACTTCCTTTTGCACAATCGAGTACAGGTTGGGGATTGCCTTTTGTGCAAAGAAATTTCAGCTGGGTACCTTCCACTGCGGTGTCCCAATAGCTACAAATTTTTTGAACGCCTCAGACTC
This sequence comes from Discoglossus pictus, assembly GCA_027410445.1. Taxonomy (NCBI): domain Eukaryota; kingdom Metazoa; phylum Chordata; class Amphibia; order Anura; family Alytidae; genus Discoglossus; species Discoglossus pictus. Next base: position 63,199,503 of record CM050171.1, read on the forward strand.
CACCAGCTTGTATGGTAAAAGCTGGCGGGCTAAGAGTTCAGACAAGCCAGCTGTCAGTTGCCGGGCAAGGGGGTGACTTTGTGACATTGGCTTCTTACGCTCAAACATGTCCTTGACAGACACCTGACTGTGGGCAGATGAGCAGGGACTGCTCAGGGCGAGACACGGAGTGGCGGGTGGTTGAGAGGGGGCAAGCAGGGCAGCAGTGGTTGACGTGGCTGAAGATGCTGGACCAGGAGGAGGATGGCGGCTTTGACTTTGTGTGCTGCTTGTACTCATGTGTTGATCCCATAGGCGTTTGTGATGTGACATCATGTGCCTTCGCAAAGAAGTTGTACCTAGGTGGGTGTTGGACTTCCCACGACTCAGTTTCTTTTCGTACAGGTTGCAAATGGCATCACTGTTGTCATAGGCAGACACACGTAGAAATTGCCACACTGCTGAGCTCAGCAATGACCGCATTCTGGTGGTGGCAAAAGCATGCGTTGACTGGCGTGCTGTCTGGCTGACCCCGGGTGCCGATGCATGCTGTCTGACTGTGCCACTAGCTACTTTCGACGACCTCCCGCTGCTTCCAACTCATCTCCTCCTCCTCTCTGTCTCCCCATCTGAACTTTCCTCCTGTTCTTCTCTTATAGTGGGCATCCACGGACGCATCATCATCATCAACCGCTTCACTTGTATCTGACAACTCAACAAAGGAAGCAGCACCGGGTACAACATCATCATCATCATCAGACCGTACGTCCATGTGTGTAATGCTGCCTGACTGGGACATATCCCTTTTATCTACATCCTCTGGCACTAATGTTTGTGCATCACTCATTTCTTCGAACGGATGTGTAAATAACTCTGCTGACGGATCAAGTGAAGCGGCTGTAGTGCTAGTGTTGGTGGTGGTGGCAGGCGGGCGAGTGGTAACTGGAGAGGTGCCCGAAGCTAAGTTGGAGGAGGATGGTGCGTCTAGGTTCCGAGCAGAAGCTGTAGAAGATTGGGTGTCCTGTGTTAGCCAGTCAACCATGTCCTCAGAACTGTTCAAGTTCCGGGTACGCTGCCTCTGAAAACTGGGCATTATTCTAGGGCCAAAGGGAATCACAGCACCACGACCACGACGGCCCCTGCGGGGTGGCCTGCCTCTGCCTGTAATTTTTTTTTTACGATTAGTGGTACTATGCATGCAAGCTACTGTTACACCAGATATGAGTGTCACTGTGCACTGGCAAAAGTTGGCAGACTAGATGCAATAGGCTTCACACACACGCCTGTAGGCAGGCAACTGATATTCAATCGATTACAGTCAAAAAAGGGTTCTTTGATTTCACTGTACAATACGGTTGCACGAGATATGAGTGTCACTGTGCACTGGCAAAAGTTGGCAGACTAGATGCAATAGGCCTCACACACACGCCTGTAGGCAGGCAACTGATATTCAATTAATTACAGTAAAAAAAAGGTTATTTTAATTCACTGCACACTACGGTTGCACTAGATATGAGTGTCACTGTGCACTGGCAAAAGTTGGCAGACTAGATGCAATAGGCCTCACACACACGCCTGTAGGCAGGGAACTGATATTCAATCGATTACAGTCAAAAAAGGGTTGTTTTATTTCACTGTAAACTACGGTTGCACTAGATATGAGTGTCACTGTGCACTGGCAAAAGTTGGCAGACTAGATGCAATAGGCCTCACACACACGCCTGTAGGCAGGCAACTGATATTCAAACGATTACAGTCAAAAAAGGGTTGTTTTATTTCACTGCACACTACGGTTGCACTAGATATGAGTGTCACTGTGCACTGGCAAAAGTTGGCAGAGTAGATGCAATAGGCCTCATACACACGCCTGTAGGCAGGTGTAAGAAGTGTTGTTTTATTTCACTGTACACTACGGTTGGACTAGATATGAGTGTCAAAGTGCACTGGCAAAAGTTGGCCGACTAGATGCAATAGGCCTCACACACACGCCTGTAGGCAGGCAACTGATATTCAATCGATTACAGTAAAAAAAGGGTTGTTTTATTTCACTGCACACTACGGTTGCACTAGATATGAGTGTCACTCTGCACTGGCAAATTTGGTAGACTAGATGCAATAGGCCTCACACACACGCCTGTAGGCAGGCAACTTATATTCAATCGATTACAGTAAAAAAAGGGTTGTTTTATTTCACTGCACACTACGGTTTCACCAGATATGAGTGTAACTGTGCACTGGCAAAAGTTGGCAGAGTAGATGCAATAGGCCTCACACACACGCCTGTAGGCAGGCAACTGATATTCAATCGATTACAGTCAAAAAAGGGTTCTTTTATTTCACTGTACACTACGGTTGCACTAGATATGAGTGTCACTGTGCACTGACAAAAGTTGGCAGACTAGATGCAATAGGCCTCACACACATGCCTGTAGGCAGGCAACTGATATTCAATCGATTACAGTCAAAAAAGGGTTGTTTTATTTCACTGTACACTACGGTTGCACTAGATATGAGTGTCACTGTGCACTGACAAAAGTTGGCAGACTAGATGCAATAGGCCTCACACACACGCCTGTAGGCAGGGAACTGATATTCAATCGATTACAGTCAAAAAAAGGGTTGTTTTATTTCACTGTACACTACGGTTGCACTAGATATGAGTGTCACTGTGCACTGGCAAAAGTTGGCAGACTAGATGCAATAGGCCTCACACACACGCCTGTAGGCAGGCAACTGATATTCAAACGATTACAGTCAAAAAAAGGGTTGTTTTATTTCACTGCACACTACGGTTGCACTAGATATGAGTGTCACTGTGCACAGGCAAAAGTTGGCAGGCTAGATGCAATAGGCCTCACAAACATTCATGTAGGTAGGCAACTGATATTCAATCGATTACAGTAGAAAAAGGGTTCTTTTATTTCACTGTACACTACGGTTGCACTAGATATGAGTGTCACTGTGCACTGGCAAAAGTTGGCAGAGTAGATGCAATAGGCCTCACACACACGCCTGTAGGCAGGCAACTGATATTCAATCGATTACAGTAAAAAAAGGGTTGTTTTATTTCACTGTACACTACGGTTGGACTAGATATGAGTGTCACTGTGCACTGGCAAAAGTTGGCAGACTAGATGCAATAGGCCTCACACACACGCCTGTAGGCAGGGAACTGATATTCAATCGATTACAGTCAAAAAAGGGTTGTTTTATTTCACTGTACACTACGGTTGCACTAGATATGAGTGTCACTGTGCACTGGCAAAAGTTGGCAGGCTAGATGCAATAGGCCTCACAAACACGCATGTAGGTAGGCAACTGATATTCAATCGATTACAGTAGAAAAAGGGTTCTTTTATTTCACTGTACACTACGGTTGCACTAGATATGAGTGTCACTGTGCACTGGCAAAAGTTGGCAGAGTAGATGCAATAGGCCTCACACACACGCCTGTAGGCAGGCAACTGATATTCAATCGATTACAGTAAAAAAAGGGTTGTTTTATTTCACTGTACACTACGGTTTCACTAGATATGAGTGTCACGATGCACTGGCAAAAGTTGGCACACTAGATGCAATATGCCTCACACACACGCCTGTAGGCAGGCAACTTATATTCAATCGATTACAGTAAAAAAAGGGTTGTTTTATTTCACTGCACACTACGGTTGCACCAGATATGAGTGTAACTGTGCACTGGCAAAAGTTGGCAGAGTAGATGCAATAGGCCTCACACACACGCCTGTAGGCAGGCAACTGATATTCAATTGATTACAGTCAAAAAAGGGTTATTTTATTTCACTGTACACTACGGTTGTACTAGATATGAGTATCGCTGTGCACTGGCAAAAGTTGGCAGACTAGATGTAATAAGCCTCACACACACGCCTGTAGGCAGGCAACTGATATTCAATTGATTACAGTCAAAAAAGGGTTATTTTATTTCACTGTACACTACGGTTGTACGAGATATGAGTGTCGCTGTGCACTGGCAAAAGTTGGCAGACTAGATGTAATAGGCTTCACACACACGCCTGTAGGCAGGCAACTGATATTCAATCGATTACAGTCAAAAAAGGGTTCTTTTATTTCACTGTACACTACGGTGTCACTAGATATGAGTGTCACTGTGCACTGGCAAAAGTTGGCAGACTAGATGCAATAGGCCTCACACACACGCCTGTAGGCAGGCAACGAATATTCAATCGATTACAGTAAAAAAAGGGTTGTTTTATTTCACTGCACACTACGGTTGCACTAGATATGAGTGTCACTGTGCACTGGCAAAAGTTGGCAGACTAGATGCAATAGGCCTCACACACACGCCTGTAGGCAGGCAACTGATATTCAATCGATTACAGTAAAAAAAAAAGGGTTCTTTTATTTCACTGTACACTACGGTTGCACTAGATATGAGTGTCACTGTGCACTGGCAAAAGTTGGCAAAGTAGATGCAATAGGCCTCACACACACGCCTGTAAGCAGGCAACTGATATTCAATTGATTACAATAAAAAAAGGGTTCTTTTATTTCACTCTACACTACGGTTGCACTAGATATGAGTGTCACTGTGCACTGGCAATAGTTGGCAGATTAGATGCAATAGGCCTCACACACACGCCTGTAGGCAGGCAACTGATATTCAATTGATTACAGTCAAAAAAGGGTTATTTTATTTCACTGTACACTACGGTTGTACTAGATATGAGTGTCGCTGTGCACTGGCAAAAGTTGGCAGACTAGATGTAATAGGCTTCACACACACGCCTGTAGGCAGGCAACTGATATTCAATCGATTACAGTCAAAAAAGGGTTCTTTTATTTCACTGTACACTACGGTGTCACTAGATATGAGTGTCACTGTGCACTGGCAAAAGTTGGCAGACTAGATGCAATAGGCCTCACACACACGCCTGTAGGCAGGTAACTGATATTCAATCGATTACAGTAGAAAAAGGGTTGTTTTATTTCACTGCACACTACGGTTGCACTAGATATGAGTGTCACTGTGCACTGGCAAAAGTTGGCAGACTAGATGCAATAGGCCTCACACACACGCCTGTAGGCAGGCAACGAATATTCAATCGATTACAGTAAAAAAAGGGTTGTTTTATTTCACTGTACACTACGGTTGCACTAGATATGATTGTCACTGTGCACTGACAAAAGTTGGCAGACTAGATGCAATAGGCCTCACACACACGCCTGTAGGCAGGTAACTGATATTCAATCGATTACAGTAGAAAAAGGGTTGTTTTATTTCACTGCACACTACGGTTGCACTAGATATGAGTGTCACTGTGCACTGGCAAAAGTTGGCAGACTAGATGCAATAGGCCTCACACACACGCCTGTAGGCAGGCAACGAATATTCAATCGATTACAGTAAAAAAAGGGTTGTTTTATTTCACTGCACACTACGGTTGCACTAGATATGAGTGTCACTGTGCACTGGCAAAAGTTGGCAGACTAGATGCAATAGGCCTCACACACACGCCTGTAGGCAGGCAACTGATATTCAATCGATTACAGTAAAAAAAAAAGGGTTCTTTTATTTCACTGTACACTACGGTTGCACTAGATATGAGTGTCACTGTGCACTGGCAAAAGTTGGCAGAGTAGATGCAATAGGCCTCACACACACGCCTGTAAGCAGGCAACTGATATTCAATTGATTACAATAAAAAAAGGGTTCTTTTATTTCACTCTACACTACGGTTGCACTAGATATGAGTGTCACTGTGCACTGGCAATAGTTGGCAGATTAGATGCAATAGGCCTCACACACACGCCTGTAGGCAGGCAACTGATATTCAATCGATTACAGTAAAAAAAAGGGTGGTTTTATTTCACTGCACACTACGGTTGCACTAGATATGAGTGTCACTGTGCACTGGCAAAAGTTGGCAGACAAGATGCAATAGGCCTCAAACACATGCCTGTAGGCAGGCAACTGATATTCAATCGATTACAGTAAAAAAAGGGTTCTTTTATTTCACTGTACACTACGGTTGCACTAGATATGAGTGTCACTGTGCACTGGCAAAAGTTGGCACACTAGATGCAATAGGCCTCACACACACGCCTGTAGGCAGGCAACTAATATTCAATCGATTACAGTCAAAAAAGGGTTGTTTTATTTCACTGCACACTACGGTTGCACCAGATATGAGTGTCACTGTGCACTGGCAAAAGTTGGCAGACTAGATGCAATAGGCCTCACACACACACCTGTAGGCAGTCAACTGATATTCAATCGATTACAGTAAAAAAAGGGTTGTTTTATTTCACTGCACACTACGGTTGCACTAGATATGAGTGTCACTGTGCACTGGCAAAAGTTGGCAGACTAGATGCAATAGGCCTCACACACACGCCTGTAGGCAGGCAACTGATATTCAATCGATTCCAGTCAAAAAAGGGTTGTTTTATTTCACTGTACACTACGGTTGCACTAGATATGAGTGTCACTGTGCACTGGCAAAAGTTGGCACACTAGATGCAATAGGCCTCACACACACGCCTGTAGGCAGGCAACTGATTTTCAATCGATTACAGTAAAAAAAGGGTTGTTTTATTTCACTGCACACTACGGTTGCACTAGATATGAGTGTCACTGTGCACTGGCAAAAGTTGGCAGACTAGATGCAATAGGCCTCACACACACGCCTGTAGGCAGGCAACTGATATTCAATTGATTACAGTAAAAAAAGTGTGGTTTTATTTCACTGCACACTACGGTTGCACTAGATATGAGTGTCACTGTGTACTGGCAAAAGTTGGCAGACTAGATGCAATAGGCCTCACACACACGCCTGTAGGCAGGCAACTGATATTCAATCGATTACAGTAAAAAAAGGGTTCTTTTATTTCACTGTACACTACTGTTGCACTAGATATGAGTGTCACTGTGCATTGGCAAAAGTTGGCAGACTAGATGCAATAGGCCTCACACACACGCCTGTAGGCAGGCAATTGATATTCAATCGATTACAGTAAAAAAAGGGTTGTTTTATTTCACTGCACAGAATGGTTGCACTAGATATGAGTGTCACTGTGCACTGGCAAAAGTTGGCAGACTAGATGCAATAGGCCTCACACACACGCCTGTAGGCAGGCAACTGATATTCAATCGATTACAGTAGAAAAAGGTTTTTTTATTTCACTGCACACTACGGTTGCACTAGATATGAGTGTCACTGTGCACTGGCAAAAGTTGGCAGACTAGATGCAATAGGCCTCACACACACGCCTGTAGGCAGGCAACTGATATTCAATCGATTACAGTCAAAAAAGGGTTGTTTTATTTCACTGTACACTACGGTTGCACTAGATATGAGTGTCACTGTGCACTGGCAAAAGTTGGCAGACTAGATGCAATAGGCCTCCCACACACGCCTGTAGGCAGGCAACTGATATTCAATCGATTACAGTCAAAAAAGGGTTGTTTTATTTCACTGTACACTACGGTTGCACTAGATATGAGTGTCACTGTGCACTGGCAAAAGTTGGCAGACTAGATGCAATAGGCCTCACACACACGCCTGTAGGCAGGCAATTGATATTCAATCGATTACAGTAAAAAAAGGGTTGTTTTATTTCACTGCGCAGAATGGTTGCACTAGATATGAGTGTCACTGTGCACTGGCAAAAGTTGGCAGACTAGATGCAATAGGCCTCACACACACGCCTGTAGGCAGGCAACTGATATTCAATCGATTACAGTAGAAAAAGGTTTTTTTTATTTCACTGCACACTACGGTTGCACTAGATATGAGTGTCACTGTGCACTGGCAAAAGTTGGCAGACTAGATGCAATAGGCCTCACACACACGCCTGTAGGCAGGCAACTGATATTCAATCGATTACAGTCAAAAAAGGGTTGTTTTATTTCACTGTACACTACGGTTGCACTAGATATGAGTGTCACTGTGCACTGGCAAAAGTTGGCAGACTAGATGCAATAGGCCTCCCACACACGCCTGTAGGCAGGCAACTGATATTCAATCGATTACAGTAAAAAAAAGGGTTGTTTTATTTCACTGCACACTACGGTTGCACCAGATATGAGTGTCACTGTGCACTGGCAAAAGTTGGCAGAGTAGATGCAATAGGCCTCACACACACGCCTGTAGGCAGGCAACTAATATTCAATCGATTACAGTAAAAAAAGGGTTGTTTTATTTCACTGCACACTACGGTTGCACTAGATATGAGTGTCACTGTGCACTGGCAAAAGTTGGCAGACTAGATGCAATAGGCCTCACACACACGCCTGTGGGCAGGCAACTGATATTCAATTGATTACAGTAAAAAAAAGGGTTGTTTTATTTCACTGCACACTACGGTTGCACTAGATATGAGTGTCACTGTGCACTGGCAATAGTTGGCAGAGTACATGTAATAGGCCTCACACACACACTAGCAGGCAGGCATATGCAATTAGATTACACAGAAAAAAATAATAAAATAAAATAAAAAGGGCTTTTTGGGTTGCTGTCCTTGCAGCAGATATCAAAAGAGTCCTTCAGGTGTGTAGTGAAAGCTAAATACACAGCCTGGCTATCTATTTCCCTATTAAATCAGCAGAAACAAATAATGAAATAAAATAAATGATGTTCTAGACCTAAAAATGGCTTTTTGGGTTGCTGTGCTTGCAGCAGATATCAAATGAGTCCTTCAGGTGTGTAGTGAAAGCTAAATACACAGCCTGGCTATCTATTTCCCTATTAAATAAAGTAGAATATATGTCCTCTCTCAACGAATGCAGCTATAGAATGATTCTAAAATGGAGGCTGTCATGCAGATGGAAGGCTCTGGAAGGGAGTGTATGCTGCTGATTGGCTGGAATGTGTCTGCTGACTGTAAGGTGCAGGGTCAAAGTTTCCTTAATGATAAAGAATAGGGGGCGGACCGAAAAGCGCATATGATCGCTGTTCGTTGCGAACATGCGAAAATCGCCGCAAATAGTTCTCCGGCGAACTGTTCGGGACATCACTACTGCTGATACATGGTGCCCCCATGCAGCTGCTCATTCTTCCTCACTGAAAAACTTGTCCATGACCTTATTGAGATCTATGCAGTTATTTCCTGTAGAGGCAGCAAATAATTTGGAGTAACTGGTGATATGAAATAGTCAAAATTTTAACCTGTTTAAGGTCCTTCTCCATATGGTCCTTCTCTATATCCATTTCGGCTGAGCTAAGTTCAGCAATTTTGACCAACAAATTCTGACCCACAAATATTACTGTACTAGTGACTTGCCCGTCAAAAATTACTGCAATAAAATTTGAAGGCTGGCAATGACGTTTGCCACACAATGCAAGGCTCTCCCCCTCCTCTAGCTTGTAAAGGCGCTCATCGCGGGCCTCGCAATAGGCACCTTTTTGCCACCCTCTACTTTACAGACGTCGAGATGAGCACCTTTCATGCCTCGCAATGAGCACCTTCGGCTCTACCTCCCATGTGTCTGTTTACCCCTCTCTCCCTCTCCCTGCCCTGTGTTTTTTTTCCCATTTTTTCCCTCCCCTGTGTCTCTTTTCCCCCCTGTGTGTCTCTTCACGCTGCCCCCCTATCCCTCCTGTGTTTTTCTCCTCTCTCTCCCTGCTCAAGTCTTGCGTGCCTCACGATGAGCACCGTTGGTCCTGCCTTTGGCCTCATTTTGAGCCTTTTCCCAAAAATTACAGGTTTACTGTACCATTTTTTCCCTCACTTAGTGGATTTTCCATCTCCTAAAAACACCAAATAAAACTTAAATTAGCTTGCAACCTCACTCACAGGCTCCCTGCCTCTCCCCCTGTGCTGTGTGTGAGGTTGTAAGTTAATTATTGAAGTAATTGGCATCTTTTGGCAGTCTTTCGACGGCTTACGAGTTACGGGCTTGAAAAAAATGGTGGCTGTTAACGTCATATTTTTTTCAAAGACTTGCGGGCCTCACGCTGATCGACACCTTCCCAACCCAGAAACCACAGGGCCACCAAGGGAAGATGAGGTTCTTCCGCGATATCAATGAAGGATTAGAGTGCTTGATGATTTTTCCGCCACAATCGTCTTCAATTGATGGAGAAAATAATGGAGCAGATGCAGTAGGAGAGAGGCTAGCGAGTTACTTGTGAAGTGTCCCTGGCCATAAGAGCTAGTGTCACTGCCCTGAGCAGTAATGGGTTGAAACTGTCCCACAACAGTTTTATGTTTTTAAATTTGATGAAGAGACTGGGACATCAACGTTTTTTTTTGCCGACTTTGAGAGGTAGTGCAAGCTGCATCAGATTGAGAAAGAAGAATGACAGAGTATTATCTGTGGAAGTTCAAAGACTGTACCAAAGCAACTAGGGACACTAGTCGTATGTAAGCATTGACATGCCTTCAATGGCTGATGGTGAGGTTTGGGAGTACACACCTTGGAGGAAATACCAGGTGACTGCTGGGACCCCGAACATCTCCACAGGGTTCCCTTGGGACTTATAAATTCTTATAAATTCTTTGACTCTGGCTAGTCAGTCCCAATCTTGGGAGAGCAAGAACCACCAAGAGTTTTGCTGTGATGTGTGCCAGTAGACATGGCATCTACGCTAGGATTGTTTATAGTACGGAACATCCTCTGGAGTACTATCTCAATGGCCACTCTAATACATTACTCAATGGCCGCATAAATCCTCCGATGACAAAGATGTAGAGTACTACCAGTGGCAGAGCTAGTGAATGACATTATTTTTTTTAATTCTTTTTTTAACATACAAAATTACATTCAAAATTACATACATCCATTATACAGTCTAAACACAAAACAGAATAAGAACAGTGTAACGTAAGAATGCTATTTAGACATTCAAATTCTATATTGAGAGAGGTTAAGACACTGACCCTCATTTTTTAAAACAGATAGATCCCATTTTAAAAACATTTATTCTTATCTTTAAGAGTATCTTTAGGAGATCTTTGGGCATAATCTCTTTTCAACAATCTATTCCTTTGCAGGTTAGTCAAAATTTGCCTCCATGTCGGGATTTTGCCCTCCTTCCAATTAAGTGAGACCAACCTCTTAACCACTCCTAGTAAATTAATAATTAAAGGTTTGCTAGTAGGGTCGAAACCCTTATGAAAAATATTAAATAAAGCCAATTCAGGAGACAGGTCCACATTAAGATTACAGATATTCGACAAATTGCAGATGCATTCTTTCCAAAGAGAGTGAATCTTTGGGCATTTCCAGCACATATGTGCCTGAGTTCCCACACTGCCACACGACCTCCAGCATTCTGCCGACTTTCGTACAGGATCTAGGTTGTGTGAATTATTTTTTTTTGACCCCCCCTGGCCACCCTTCAGTGTCATATATATCACATATTATAATTGTCTAACTACAAATCGTCGTCACGCTGTTTGCGTTGTCCGTACGACTTAGCGATAGCGTAGCAAGGCGAGCCGTTAAACCTGGAGCACTTACGAGATGCGGGACTTAGAAAAAAAAAGATACGAGACGCAAACAATTATGAGATTAGTAGCCGAAACAAAACCTTGAAAAAACACACTAACCACACCTAAAAAAATTACAAAAACATCACAGACAGCATGGGGCAACAACCAGGACGTCTGTGAGTAGGCTGGAACGCAAATTTAATTTGATTTAGACGATTTTCGCCACACCAAAATCGTCTAAGTGAGGAAAAAAAGGGCCACCGAAAAAAATGAAAACAAGGCTACGCGACCCTGGACCGCGCAAAACACTGCAAAACGTGTAACACTTTACACATCACACTACGACCTACAAAATACACTATTAAAAAAGCCGCAAAATGCTCACGAGACGCGTACCACATTAATAACATTACGACTATACAATGCTGCTTTGCACAATAAACCAACGGCTTTACCTCGTGCACGCATCCTATTTAGAATGCACAGTTCAAACATTCATTACACTTTATAAGCAGAGCACTAACACTCACAATGTATATTGTATGGAGACGCGAAATACAAACAGATTTTTTATTTATTGCAGAAATAATGAATTATTACTTAATACATTAATTGAATAAATCATTAATTATTACTTAACTACATATATATAGAAATATATATCTCTCTCAGAGGAACAAAAGTACACCACATGAGAGGCTCGCAATGAGCGCCGAAGACGCTCATTGCGAGGCATGCGATGAGCGCCAAAGGCGCTCAGAGCAAGTCTCGCAATCAGCTCCGAAGGTCCTCACAGTATAAAACGGTTTCATTTATGTCTCAGTATTCCCATTCAAATTTTATTGACCGCCATTTTTTTGACGGTTAAGTTGCTAGTATATATATATATATATATATATATATATGTACACATATATAAGTAAGTATATATATATATATATATATATATATAAAAAACGAAATGTTCTTCATTTCAGCAGCAGCACCATTTACCACCTCCCAGGCCCCCCTCTGCAGCACCATTCACACCCCCCCGGCCCCCTCAGTAGAAACATTTACCCCCCACCCAGGCCCCCCTCTGCAGCACCATTAACCTCCCAGGCCCCCTCAGCAGCACCATTCACCCCCCAGGTCCCCTCAGCAGCACCATTCACCCTGCCAGGCTCCCTCAGCAGCACCATTGACCCCCAGGCCCCCCTCTGCAACACCATTCACCCCCATCCCCCTCATCAGCCATATTCACCCCCCAGGGCCCCCTTAGCAGCAATATTCACAACCCAACTCCCCATGGCCTCTCAGCAGCATCATTTCCCCCCCCCCCCCCCCTGTAAAAAACACAGGCCCCCTATTTGCACCATTTTATCCCCCAACCCCCTCAATTTCTATATTCACCCTCAAAACCCCAGGGCCCCCTCAGTAGCAATATTCACTCCCCAACCCCCCAGGGCCCCCTCAGGAGCACCATTAAACCCCTCAAAATCCCCAGGATCCTTTGTCACGCTATGAACCCCCTCAGGACCCCTGCACTTCATTCACCCCCATCATCTTACTTGTGCACTGCAGTCCCTGTCCCGGATCCCATTGCTCAGAGGTGTGGTATCCTTCCCCTGACGAAGCTTCAAATTGTAGGGTCATGTGACATCACTAGGAATTCCCCTTCCCTGCAGTATGAAGCTCCGGGCCGGGGAAGGATACCCAACCTGCAAGCAATGGGATCCAGGACAGTGACTGCAAGGCAAAAGTAAGTGGAGGGGGTTGAATAGTGTGACAAGGGGCCATTGGGGTTTTGAGGGGGTGAATGATCCTGCTGAGGGACCCCTCACCGAGCAAGGGCCCTGGTGCAACACACCAGCTGCACCTGAGGTAGACCCGCCCCTGAGTACTACCATGATTGGTTGGAAATGGTCCAGCTACCCCCTGTCTATTGATATGGTATGGCTACTCCAGGTGGAGCTGGATCCTTTATTACATTAATCCACCCCAATGTTGTAAGTCCTGATTGGACAAACAGATTGATGTATTGGTATCTGGGTTCAGAAAACATTCCATATTCGTGGCCAGGGTCCACATTGAATGGAAATTAAATAGTGGTACCCGTGAGGCAGGGGTACTGCCAGCACTTTTGGGGGATGTTTTGTTGGGGAAGTTCCCATGGAATATGTGTGTCAACAAGTGGGCAAGTGAGGTTGATCACCAGGACTTCCTTGCAATCTATGCCAATAATTGATACTCCTTTTTAGCGTGTGGTCAGAAACCTGACTGGTACACTTGCCAAGCCTAGCAGATCGAGGAACCACTACATCCTGACTGCATTGAACTATGCCACCAGCTACCAGGAGGTTGTGGCACTTTCACACATCAATGCAAAGGTAGTAGCCATTGCCCTAGGGACTATATTCACTCTGGCTGGCTTCCCTAGAGCAGACGGATACTTCCACGTGCGGCATTGGAGCCATACTGGGTCAAATCAACGAACAATAGGAGAAGCATCCAGTGGCCTATATTAGCAGTAAGTTACTCCCCTATGAAGGAAGCTATGCAGTCATATAAAATAGTGCTTGATGGTAGTCTGGGCATTAAAGAAATTACTTTACCTTTATGGGTGGGAGTTTACTGTGGGTACAGCCTGTTGCTCAGATGGAGTCTGGCACTATAAACATTTAATTTCTCAATCCAGTACAGCCAGGGGAAGTCATACCACAACGCAGATGGTTGTTCTGCCAAGAAAAGCAGGAGGTATTGACCTGGGGCAACCACTAGAAGAGGGGAGTGTTGTCAAGACCAAGGAAACCTGGGGTGAGCTCCCCCCAGAAAGAACGCTGATCTTCTCAATTTACCTGCTGTCGTGTTAGTTCACTTGTATTGATGTACGTGAGGGCGGCTGGCAATAAATGCCATTATAAGCACCTGTGGTCAACCTCACATAGTCAGCTTAATATCTTATGTTTTCCTAGTGCCAAGTATTCGGCCATCTCTAACTCAGTCTGGGCACGTAGGTCAAATAGCTGGTAGGGATCTACCTAACCCAAGTGACCTCATGCAAGCTTCATAGCATGGAATCCTCAATCCTAGGTTCCCCAGTATTCCCGATCCATGTGATAGCCACCCTGATTGGTCACACATAACAGGGAAAGGAAGATTGTATATGTCCAACCTTGTGCAATGTTTACCTTATGGTTACTGTGTTACTGTTCCCTATTGTGACAGTTCTACAAATATGCCTGTAATGTCCCAATAAAGTATTCCCTGTCATGGTTGAATTACAAGACATAATATTGTGGTTCTTCTGTAAGAGATAACAAAATACTGATAATGTATATCAGTGCTGGTGAGAGTATCACCTTCTGCTGGTTGTACCAGCTCAAGTGTCAAGAAAACCAACCCACAGAAGGTATAAGGACCTGACTGAAAGGAGTTCCTGATCATGGCCAGTCCAACTGGTCCCATATCTTGACAGTAGCCTACAACACTCCATACTTATTCCAGCCCCTTGTTTATAGTTTAAGAGGAAGAAGATTAATTTTACACATCCTTCTTATCTTAAAACTGTGTGCACATTTTATAATGGTAGGATGTAAAGCAGCTGTAATACAATTCTCATCTAGTTCCCTTAGGTTCCATTTAAAAGAGTTTAAATATGTAGCACCTCTTGGTATTCATGTTTTGTACAACATATGTATAATCTAGCTCCATCTTGGTCTTTCCATATCTTGAAATAAAAGAATTCTCACAGTCAAAACCTTTTAATTAGTTTGGCCTCTATTTCTATAAGATGAAAGTAGCTGGGAGTCCTATCCTTAAAAAGAAATGTGTGCTTTTGCAGAAGATATCAGAAACATGTTTACTGGGATGTTTAAGAGATAAGGATGTAAAAAATTAAGTTCAATAGTAACTTCAATTGACCTAATATAGACTCCCTTGTAAAAAATTGCCATGTTCCAAGAAAATGTATTGCTTGTGGTTTCATTTGTGTGGAATTGAATGAGTACTCTATGATTGTTTATGGGTTCAGAATTTACTGTCAAAAAACTGCATATACTAACATAAAATACATATACAACATGCTTGAAATGCTGTAGCTAGTAAAATGTGGGTGCTCTTTATTATGGCCCCCGACCAATTCTCACTTGTTTAGAGAACGATCCCTCTTTTCATGGGAAATCTTTCAATCCCTCTTAGACACCAAAATGTCTATCTTTTGAAGGAAACCCTTCATTTAAATGCAAAGCCTGTCTTTCAACCCTCATCTTGACACACTTTCTCTGGTTCTCCTCTTTATTTTTTTCTCAAAATCTAGAAGAAACATAGAGGCCTGGAGTGTCAGTTCTATATATGTCTGTAGAAGCACTGTGCACATATTAGGTGTGTGCAACTATGGTATTTTTCAAGAATATAACTGTCTCTAATTGGCCATTCAACATTCAGGTATGCTCTGTTAATAACATTGGACGATCAAGAAAAAACGTCAATGTGGGGGTTTATGACCCCTGTGACTACGCTGCTCCCTATGAGCCAAAAGTTCCCCTTAGCACCCGTGGGAATTCGTATCCCCTTCCCCCAACCCCCTTGTGCTTTGGGATGGGAGGCCCATTAACTCCTTTATCAACCCACACAGAATTAATACACCACCAATTTATATTCTGTTCTCTATACCCACTAAGTTTATATTCTCTTCTCTGGCTGGCTATATCAAAAGCCAACCAGATAAGGACAACACTATTATTAAAGACTGCTCTCATTGGCTGCTACTATAACCAATCAAAATAGGGGAAAACGAGCTTTCTGATTTAAAATATGATAGCCTTCTCTAACTAGTTACTGGGTAATCAAAGTAATTAACATTCAAATATTCAATTATTCTAATTGTCTGGCATTGGTAGACCCTTATTTTAGCAATTACAAGCCAAGAAAGCAGCACATACAGATGGTGTCGCAGTCAAAAAGCTCATATTTGGAGGAGGAGCTCTGTTGGTTTATATATTTTTGGAAGTGCACATTTTTAGTAGGTTTTAGTAGGCTTTAATGTAATGGGGCTAGACTCCCATGGAGCATAAGGTCCATTAGAATCCCTGTGGTTGAGGCTCGGATGTCATGAGGATTCATTAGGTTACCATAAGGATCCATAGGAACCCAATTGTAAACGTGTTACTGATAGGTACCATTGGAGTCCATAGAGATCACCATGGAGATAGAGGTACTATGGGGGGTCCATAGAGATCCCCATGCATATATAAAGGCCCCCATGGTAGGTGGTGATAGGGCCTTTGGGGGTCTGTAGAGACTACAATAGGGGATAGGGACTATCGCAGTCCATTGGGACAACCATGGGGCAATTCATTCTTAATTATTGTGGGCGAGGGTAGGGTAGGGAGTTGATGGACCCCCACCACAAAGCACAAGGGTACCTGGTGGGCTCATAGAGGTAGTGGGCTATAGACAGAGAGGTCATAACTCCACCACACACATCTATGTTTATTATATTTTAATTCCTTCTCTCCCACAAACGGTGCAAGGAAGGGTATAGGTTTACATTTGTTAAGTGCTGTTACTTAACAGCTCTTAGTAGGGGTTTAGCAGTGGTTGAGGGAGTATGAGTTTGCACGCAGGGTATAGTCTGTGAGTGCCCAGGAGGCTTGACCTCAACATGTGGGATTAGAGTAGATTTTATATGGGAGTCATATAATCGCACTTTGGGTAAAATCTCCCATAGAAGCAGGGAGCAATACGTATGTAACACTCACTTGTAAGGGATTACTCATAGGAGAATAGAGAAATAGAACAGCTCCCTGCAAAGAAAGTTCACTTACAAGACTTCCTACATGAGCCATCTAAATTAACCTTTTTATCAGTAAACTGATTTTCTTCTATTTCTTAGTCATAAACCAATAGCTAAGAGAAGAGATATTAATGTTATTTTTTTAATCTGGAATAAGAAAAGTACTTTATTATCTAATAAAGCCCAGTTGTTTATTTATGAAGTGGATGTTCATGCAAATGTCAATTAAATCATTTGACTATAAATGAATATTCATGCGGTTTTCCATTGCCTGTTGTATTCATGGCCAGGAGGAGACAAATAAATGAAATATTGAGGAACAATTTCAAAGCTTTTATATTTCCTACATAGAGACCAGTTTAAAGGAACACAAAATAGATAATCTCTGAATTGATTTTTATTTGAAGCATCTTTGGAACAACTTTACAATGTATAATTGTAGTTTCAAGTAAATAATCTGGATGCACAAAAGTGGTTGAAACTCTTATGGTATGTTCTTGCTCCATACCACAATAGTGCACTAATGTAGTATTGGTATTTCCATCAAATAAATGCTCTTGAACAAAAATGGTGCAATAGTACTAATTTCACTGATTCTTGCACTGGGACAAGCAGAAATCATTACCACCTTTGAGATGGCGAGGATTTGTTTTTACAGACATGAGGATTTCTGAAAATTGATGCACCTGGCAGCCATGTGTGCGTATACCCACATTAGGACTGGTACCTATACCCATACACATGTACTGCTTTCCAAAATGGCAGCAAAGTCAGTATAGGCATATACACACTGGCCTCTGGAGGTAGTTGCAAGTATACGCACTAATCTTCCCAGAGACAGTAGTGTCTTTTGCCAGTGATTCTCAACATTTTTTTTGGTCTGGGGATTGGCTAGTTATTATTATTATTATCTTTATTTATATCGCACCAACATATTCCGTAGCGCTGTACAGGGGTTTAGTACATGGCAAAAAACAAACTTAACACCTTATAAAGAATGGAGGGCCCTGTTTTTGAGCATATAATCAAATGAACATAGTGCTTGTTTCCAAGACACGGACACATGATTGAAAACTCGCAAACTTACAATCTAAGGGTTTAGGTGTGATACAAGAGGGTGACAGATGCAAAAGGGCAACATGAATGCAATTTGTTTAGTCAATTGGAGGTGTCCGTGTGTTGTACTGTAGATTGTGGGTGTGAATGTTATTAAGCTGTGGAGTGTGCAGTTGTAATTATAAAGGCTGGAGGTGATAAGATTTTTTTAAAAGGTGTGTTGTTAGTAATTTTTTAAAGGTTTTGAGGCAGGAAGATAATCTAATGGAGCGAGGCAAGGAGTTCCAAATAGTAGGGGCAGCACGAGAAAAGTCTTGATGACGGGAGTGAGAGGAGGTGATGAGAGAGGAGGAAAGAAGAAGGTCGTTAGCAGAACGAAGGGGGCGGTTGGGAGAGTATTTTGAAACAAGAGCAGATATATAAGGGGGTGCACTGTTGTTGAGGGCTTTATATGTTAGGGTCATGATTTTAAATTAGATTCGGGAAGCTATGGGAAGCCAGTGGAGGGATTGACAGAGAGGAGCTGCAGACACTGAGCGTTTGGTATTGAAGATGAGTCTAGTGAAGGCGTTCATTGTGGATTGGAGGGGAGACAGACGAGAGATGGGTAGGCCAGCAAGGAGTGAGTTGCAGTTGTCGAGTCAAGATATGATAAGAGAGTGTATTAGAATTTTAGCTGTGTCTTGTGTAAGATAATGACGAATTTTGGAGATGTTTTTTAGGTGAAACTGACAAGATTTTGTTATTGATTGGATGTGAGGAATAAAAAAAAGAGGGTGGGATCCAGTAGAACCACAAGACAACGGGCCTGGGAGGTGGGAGTGATGATGGTGTTGTCAACAGTGAGAGATATTTGAGGAGTGGAAGCTGTAGTAGAGGGTGGAAAGATTAGGAGTTCAGTCTTAGACATATTGAGTTTGAGTTGACGGGCGGACATCCAGGAGTATATGCAAGAGAAGCAGTTGGAAACTTGAGCTAAAAGAGAGGGGGATAGATTGGTGCAGAGAGGTAGATTTGAGTATCATCTGCATAGAGATGATACTGAAATCCAAAGGATTTTATGAGGGTGCCAAGGGAGGAGGTGTAGATGGAGAAGAGGAGGTGGCCTAGGACAGAACCTTGGGGAACGCCAACAGACAGAGGGAGAGGTGAAGAAGAGGTGCCAGAGAAGGAGACGCTAAATGTACGATCTTTTAGATAGGATGTGAACCATGAAAGAGCTGTGCCCTGGATGCCAAATGAGCGGAGAGTTTGGATTAGAAGAGGGTGGTCAACTGTGTCGAAGGCAGCAGCCAGATCCAGGAGAATTAGAATGGAGAAGTGACCCTTTGATTTGGCGGTTAGCAAGTCATTGGTGACTTTTGTGAGGGCTATTTCTGTTGAGTGTATTGGATAGGGGAGGGATTAGCAGTGATGGAATAGGATCATGTGGACATGTTTTAAGGTGAGAGGTTAATAATAATGTAGATACTTCATCCTCAGTTACAGGGTCAAAGAAATCCATAGTGGAGGAGGGATTGGGGAAGGGTAAGGGTTGGGTGTTGTCGGTTTGTGGAAAGGATGGTGGGATAGGGCCAAGCTGGGAGGAGAGCTAATTTCGGATGGTTTCAATTTTATTTTTAAAGTGGTTGGCAAAGTCATCAGCAGTTAGAGAGGAAAGGGCAGGAGGTGGGGGTGGGCAAAGGAGGGTGTTGAATGTATGTAGCAAATAAATGTTTAGGGTTGGAGGACAGGTTTGATATTAGTGATGAGAAGTAGTGTTGTTTGGCAAGATTGAGGGCAGAGAAGTAGGAGCGCAAGGTAAACTTGTAGTGGAGAAAGTCTGCTGAAGTGCGAGATTTCCTCCATAGTCGTTCTGCAGTGCGTGAGCATCTCTGTAGATAGCGTGTTTCTGTAGTGTGCCATGGTTGTGGATGAGAGCGAGGGCATTTGCTTGTGATTATGGGGGCAAGAGAGTCAAGGGTGGAGTTTAGAGTAGCATTGTACTGTGAAGTGGCGATGTCAGGGCAGGCAAGGGTGGTGAGGGGGTTGAGAAGGGGATTTAGTACATTTGAAAATTGTTGTGGGTTGAGTGCTTGCAGGTTTCTGCCTGTTCTGGTGGCAGGATTTAAAGAAGAGTGGTGAGCGGAAGATGAGGTGAGGTTGCAAGTTAGCAGGTGGTGGTCAGATAGGGAAAGTGAGGAGATGTCAAGGTTGGAGATAGTGCAGAGATTAGTAAAAATAAGGTCAATGGAGTGTCCACCACTGTGAGTTGCGGAATCTGTCCATTGTGAGAGGCCAAAGGAAGAGGTAAGTGCAAGTAATTTTGCAGTTGTTGGGGAGGTGGGTATGTCAGTGGCTATGCTGAAATCGTTAAGAAGGAGTGAAGGTATATTGGAGGAGAGAAAGTGAGGGAGCCAGGCGGCAAAGTTATCCAGAAATTGAGCGTGTGATCCAGGCGGGCGGTAGATCACAGCTACTCGCAGAGGGATGGGAGAGAAGATGCGGATAGCGCTGAAGTTATAGGGCCCATTGGGGGACCGCTAAAAGATGCCAATTGAATAGAAAATTAGCTACCAACCTCACTTATGGGCTCCCTGTCTCCTCCTACGTTTTTATGATTCAAGCCGATTTATGATTCAAATGTTTTACAAGCTGTGAGAGGGGGCCAAAGAGAGACTGGGGAGGGAGAGGGTGGGAAAGAGACACAGGGAAGGGAGAGAGGGTGAAGAGACAAAGGGGAGGGAGAGAGGGTGGAAGAGACAAAGCGGAGGTGGGGGTGAAGAGACACAGGGGAGGGAGATAAGGGGGAAAAACACATGGCAGGGAGAGGGGGGCAAAGAAAAACGGGAGGGAGAGGGGGGTAGAGACACTGGGGAGGGAGTGGGGGGAAATAGACACAGGGGAGTTATGGGCTTGCACATTCGTGCAGCGCATGCCACGGCCAGCTATGAGCGGCAAAGCCAAAGACGCTCATTACAAGGCCCCCAAGTTAGAGGGGGAGAGAGACTCGCATTGTGTGGCAAACAGCATTGCCAGGCTTCAATTTTTATTGCCGCAATTTTTTAGACTTTAAAAATACTGTTTTATTTCTATATTACTCTTATTGGCAGAGGCTTAATTAAGTTGCTCTAGTCAGGTAATGCCAATGCATATAGACATTAATGAGCCTATACACACACTATTCCACAGCACTGTACCAGGACCTTGAGGCACTCTGCTGCCCCCTGGAAAAATACTGCCCTAGGAATGGGCGTCGTCAGTGACCTAGGCACAAAAAACACTGGGTATTGGTCTATGTATGATGTAATGGTGACAAATGTTCTACTAATAATATGGTTGACAAGATTTATTAAGGTGCCAAGTATGAGTCTCATTAAGGTATTACCTTATGCATTACAATTAGTCATCAAGTGTGTACAAGATTCACCAGCACTTTGTGATTTGTATCAGAATATAGAATTTACTCAGAAAATTAAGTATACTATTATAATTATAATATCAACATTAGTCCTAACCGTGTGTATATACAAATGTTATCACATGTAATTATTGTACACACACATATAACTGAATTTTGAGTCTTAAAAATATATGGAAGTTTCCTTGTTTTTACCTTTTTCTAATCTAACACATGCTGCTTATATCAGACACATACATTACATTGAGTCATTCTACACACACATTTAGATTTATTTGAATAAAAAAACCTGCCAACAGAAATATTGCATTCAGGTATGTTTTTAACCCTATACTAACCTTTAAACCAACAGCAACACAATGTAGAAATCCACACAGCAATGTCTGAGCGCCGCCTTGCTTTTTTTGTGGAGTAGAAAAAAAAGATCACAAATCCCATGATGCTTTGCATCACAGACTGACTTCCCAGACATTGAAATAATGTTACAGCTGCCTGTGATTGGCCAAAACGAATTATAAATTTTATGAAAATGTAGCTAATGTTTTCCTCCTCAAAAACAAGTCCCAAAAAAGAAATTTGCAAAAGTCAGGGTCAGTTTATTTTGATATTTTGATATTTTGATATTTTATCATGCGGTGGCTCTCTGTATGTATATCAATGGCCGTGAGGTGGCTCTCTGCATGCATATCACTGGCCCATGTGGGGTCTCTCTATATGTATAACACTGGTCCATGTGGCAGCTCTTTATGTATATCACTGACCAATGTGGAGGCTCTGTATGTATGTATCGGTGCCATGTGGTGGCTCCCTGTACGTATATCACTGGCCATGTGGTGGCTCTCAGTATGTATGTATATGTGACATGTGGTGGCTCTCTGTATGTATGTCTGGCCCATGTTGTGGCTCACTGTATGCATATCACTGGCCCATATGGGGTCTCTCTATATGTATATCACTGGCCCATGTGGCAGCTCTTTATGTATGTCGGTGCCAGGTGGTGGCTCTCCGTACGTATATCACTGGCCCATGTGGTGGCTCTCAGTATGTATGTTTATGTGCCATGTTGTGGCTCTCTGTATGTATATCACTGACCAAACGTGGAGGCTCTGTATGCATGTATCTGTGCCATGTGGTGGCTCTCTATATGTATATCACTAGCCCATATGGCAGCTCTTTATGTATATCACTGGCCCATTTGGTGGCTCTCTGTATGTATATCACTGACCAATGTGGAGGGTCTGTATGTATGTATTGCTGCCATGTGGTGGCTCTCTGTGTGTATATCACTGGCCCCTGTGGTGGCTATCTGTATTTATAACACTGACCCATGTGGTGGCTCTGTATGAATAGCACTGGCCCATGTGGTGGCTCTCTGTATGTATGTATCTGTGCCATGTGGTGGCTCCCTGTATGTATCACTGGCCCCTGTGGGGTCTCTCTATATGTATGTCACTGGCCCATGTGGTGACTCTTTATGTTTATCACTGGCCCATGTGGTGACTCTCTGTATGTATATCACTAACCCATGTAGTGGCTCTGTATGTGTATTTGACCCATGTGGGGGCTCTGTATGTATATCACTGGCAAATGTGGTGGCTCTCTGTATGTACGTATCTGTGCCATGTGGTGGCTCTGTATGTATGTCACTGGCCCAGGTGGTGGATCTGTATGTATATCACTGACTCATGTGGTGGCTCTGTATGTGTGCATACTCTCTATATGTATATCACTGGCCCATGTGGCAGCTCTATATGTATATCACTGGCCCATGTGGTGGCTCTCTGTATGTATATCACTGACCCATGTGGTGGCTCTGTATGTGTGCATTGTATCTGACCCATTTGGTGGCTCTGTATGTATATCACTGGCCCAGGTGGTGGCTCTCTGTATGTATGTATCTGTGCCATGTAGTGGCTCTGTATGTATGTCACTTGCCCACGTGGTGGCTCTGTATATATATCACTGGCCCATGTGGTGGCTCTCTGTATGTGTGTATCTGACCCCTGTGGTGGCTCTGTATGTATGTCACTGGCCCATGTGGTGGCTCTGTATGTTTATCACTGGCCCATGTGGTGTCTCTCTGTATGTATGTATCTGACCCATGTGGTGGCTCTGTATGTATGTCACTGGCCCATGTGGTGGCTCTCTTTATGTATGTATCTGACCCATGTGGTGGCTCTGTATGTATATCTCTGGCCCATGTGGTGGCTCTGTGTATGTATGTATCTGTGCCATGTGTTGGCTCTCTGTATGTATATCACTGGCCCATGTGGTGGCTCTGTATGCATATCACTGGCTTATGTGTGGTCTCTCTGTATTCATGTCACTGGCCATGTGGTGGCTCTCTGTATGCATGTTACTGACCCGTGTGGTGGCTCTGTATGTATGTCACTGGCCCATGTGGGGTCTCTCTGTATGCATGTCACTGGCCCATGTGGCAGATCTCTGAAAGTATCTGACCCATGTGGTGGCTCTGTATGTATGTCACTGGCCCATGTAGTGGCTCTCTGTATGTATATCACTGGCCCATGTGGTGGCTCTATGTATGTATCTGACCCATGTGGTGGCTCTGTATGTATAACACTGGCCCATGTGGTGGCTCTCTGTATGTATCTGACCCATGTGGTGGCTCTTTATGTATATTACTGGCCCATGTGGTGGCTCTCTGTATGTATATCACTGACCCATGTGGTGGCTCTGTGTGTATTTCACTGGCCCATGTGGTGGCTCTGTATGTATGTCACTGGCCCATGTGGTGGCTCTGTATGTATATCAGTGGCCCATGTGGTGTCTCTCTGTATGTATGTATCTGACCCATGTGGTGGCTCTGTATGTATGTCACTGGCCCATGTGGTGGCTCTCTTTATGTATGTATCAGACCCATTTGGTGGCTCTGTATGTATATCACTGGCTCATGTGGTGGCTCTCTGTATGTATGTATCTGTGCCATGTGTTGGCTCTCTGTATGTATATCACTAGCCCATGTGGTGGCTCTGTATGTATGTCACTGGCCCATGTGGTGGCTCTGTATGCATATCCCTGGCTTATGTGTGGTCTCTCTGTATTCATGTCACTGGCCATGTGGTGGCTCTCTGTATGTATGTTACTGACCCATGTGGTGGCTCTGTATGTATGTCACTGGCCCATGTAGTGGCTCTCTGTATGTATATCACTGGCACATGTGGTGGCTCTCTGTATGTATCTGACCCACATGGTGGCTCTGTATGTATAACACTGGCCCATGTGGTGGCTCTCTGTATGTATCTGACCCATGTGGTGGCTCTTTATGTATATTACTGGCTCGTGTGGTGGCTCTGTGTGTATTTCACTGGCCCATGTGGTGGCTCTGTATGTATATCACTGGCCCATGTGGTGGCTCTCTGTATGTATGTATCTGTGCCATGTGGTGGCTCTCTGTATGTATATCACTGGCCCATGTGGTGGCTATCTGTATGTATATCACTGGTCCATGTGGTGGCTCTCTGTATGTATGTATCTGTGCCATGTGGTGGCTCTCTGTATGTAACACAGGCCCCTGTGGTGTCTCTCTATATGTATATCACTGGCCCATGTGGCAGCTCTTTATGTATGTCACTGACCCATGTGGTGGCACTGTATGTGTGTATTTGACCCATGTGGTGGCTCTGTATGTATATCACTGACCCATGTGGGGTCTCTATATAAGTATATAAATGGCCCATGTGGCAGCTCTTCATGTATGTTACTGACTCATGCGGTGGCTCTCTGTATGTATCTGACCCATGTGGTGGCCTTGTATGTATGTCACTGGCCCATGTGGTGGCTCTGTATGTATATCACTGGCCCATGTGGTGGCTCTCTGTATGTATCTGACCCATGTGGTGGCCCTGTATGTATATTACTGGCCCATGTGGTGGCTCTCTGTATGTATATCACTGACCCATGTGGTGGCTATCTGTATGTATATCACTGGCCCATGTGGGGGCTCTCTGTATGTATGTATCTGTGCCATGTGGTGCCTCTCTGTATGTATATAACTGGCCCATGTGGTGGCTATCTGTGTGTATATCACTGACCCATGTGGTGGCTCTCTGTATGTATGTATCTGTGCCATGTGGTGCCTCTCTGTATGTATGTATGTATATAACTGGCCCATGTGGCGGCTATTTGTATGTATATCACTGACCCATGTGGTGGCTCTGTATGTTTATCACTTACCAATGTGGAGGCTCTGTATGTATGTTACTGGCCCATGTGATGACTGTATGTATGTCATTGACCCATGTGGTGGCTATCTGTATCTATGTATGTCACTGACCCATGTGGTGGCTCTCTGTATGTATATCACTGGCCCATGTGGTGACTCTGTATGTTTATCACTGACCAATGTGGAGGCTCTGTATGTATGTATCTGTGCCATGTGGTGGCTCTCTGTGTGCATATCACTGGCCCCTTTGGTGGCTATCTGTGTGTATAACAATGACGCATGTGGTGGCTCTGTATGTTTATCACTGACCAATGTGGAGGCTTTGTATGTATGTAACTGGCCCATGTGATGACTGTATGTATGTCATTGACCCATGTGGCGGCTCTCTGTATCTATGTATATCACTGGCCCATGTGGTGACTCTGTATGTATGTCACTGGCCCATGTAGTGGCTCTCTGTATGTATATCACTGGCCCATGTGGTGGCTCTCTGTATGTATCTGACCGATGTGGTGGCTCTGTATGTATTTCACTGACCCATGTGGTGGCTCTCTGTATGTATGTATGTCACTGGCCCATGTGGTGGCTCTCTGTATGTATGTCACTGGCCCATGGTGTGGCTCTGTATGTATATCACTGGCCCATGTGGTGTCTCTCTGTATGTATCTGACCCATGTGGTGGCTCTGTATGCATATCCCTGGCTTATGTGTGGTCTCTCTGTATTCATGTCACTGGCCATGTGGTGGCTCTCTGTATGTATGTTACTGACCCATGTGGTGGCTCTGTATGTATGTCACTGGCCCATGTAGTGGCTCTCTGTATGTATATCACTGGCACATGTGGTGGCTCTCTGTATGTATCTGACCCACATGGTGGCTCTGTATGTATAACACTGGCCCATGTGGTGGCTCTCTGTATGTATCTGACCCATGTGGTGGCTCTTTATGTATATTACTGGCTCGTGTGGTGGCTCTGTGTGTATTTCACTGGCCCATGTGGTGGCTCTGTATGTATATCACTGGCCCATGTGGTGGCTCTCTGTATGTATGTATCTGTGCCATGTGGTGGCTCTCTGTATGTATATCACTGGCCCATGTGGTGGCTATCTGTATGTATATCACTGGTCCATGTGGTGGCTCTCTGTATGTATGTATCTGTGCCATGTGGTGGCTCTCTGTATGTAACACAGGCCCCTGTGGTGTCTCTCTATATGTATATCACTGGCCCATGTGGCAGCTCTTTATGTATGTCACTGACCCATGTGGTGGCACTGTATGTGTGTATTTGACCCATGTGGTGGCTCTGTATGTATATCACTGACCCATGTGGTGGCTCTCTGTATGTATGTATCTGTGCCATGTGGTGGCTCTCTGTATGTATATCACTGGCCAATGTGGGGTCTCTATATAAGTATATAAATGGCCCATGTGGCAGCTCTTCATGTATGTTACTGACTCATGCGGTGGCTCTCTGTATGTATCTGACCCATGTGGTGGCCCTGTATGTATGTCACTGGCCCATGTGGTGGCTCTGTATGTATATCACTGGCCCATGTGGTGGCTCTCTGTATGTATCTGACCCATGTGGTGGCCCTGTATGTATATTACTGGCCCATGTGGTGGCTCTCTGTATGTATATCACTGACCCATGTGGTGGCTATCTGTATGTATATCACTGGCCCATGTGGGGGCTCTCTGTATGTATGTATCTGTGCCATGTGGTGCCTCTCTGTATGTATATAACTGGCCCATGTGGTGGCTATCTGTGTGTATATCACTGACCCATGTGGTGGCTCTCTGTATGTATGTATCTGTGCCATGTGGTGCCTCTCTGTATGTATGTATGTATATAACTGGCCCATGTGGCGGCTATTTGTATGTATATCACTGACCCATGTGGTGGCTCTGTATGTTTATCACTTACCAATGTGGAGGCTCTGTATGTATGTATCTGTGCCATGTGGTGGCTCTCTGTGTGCATATCACTGGCCCCTTTGGTGGCTATCTGTATGTATAACACTGACCAATGTGGTGGCTCTGTATGTTTATCACTGACCAATGTGGAGGCTTTGTATGTATGTCACTGGCCCATGTGATGACTGTATGTATGTCATTGACCCATGTGGTGGCTATCTGTATCTATGTATGTCACTGACCCATGTGGTGGCTCTCTGTATGTATATCACTGGCCCATGTGGTGACTCTGTATGTTTATCACTGACCAATGTGGAGGCTCTGTATGTATGTATCTGTGCCATGTGGTGGCTCTCTGTGTGCATATCACTGGCCCCTTTGGTGGCTATCTGTGTGTATAACAATGACGCATGTGGTGGCTCTGTATGTTTATCACTGACCAATGTGGAGGCTTTGTATGTATGTAACTGGCCCATGTGATGACTGTATGTATGTCATTGACCCATGTGGCGGCTCTCTGTATCTATGTATATCACTGGCCCATGTGGTGACTCTGTATGTATGTCACTGGCCCATGTAGTGGCTCTCTGTATGTATATCACTGGCCCATGTGGTGGCTCTCTGTATGTATCTGACCGATGTGGTGGCTCTGTATGTATTTCACTGACCCATGTGGTGGCTCTCTGTATGTATGTATGTCACTGGCCCATGTGGTGGCTCTCTGTATGTATGTCACTGGCCCATGGTGTGGCTCTGTATGTATATCACTGGCCCATGTGGTGTCTCTCTGTATGTATCTGACCCATGTGGTGGCTCTGTATGTATATTACTGGCCCATGTGGTGGCTCTCTGTATGTATATCACTGACCCATGTGGTGGCTCTCTGTATGTATATCACTGGCCCATGGTGTGGCTCTGTATGTATATCACTGGCCCATGTGGTGGTTCTCTGTATGTATCTGACCCATGTGGTGGCCCTGTATGTATATTACTGGCCCATGTGGTGGCTCTCTGTATGTATATCACTGACCCATGTGGTTTCTATCTGTATTCATATCACTGGCCCATGTGGTGGCTCTCTGTATGTATGTATCTGTGCCATGTGGTGCCTCTCTGTATGTATATAACTGGCCCATGTGGTGGCTATCTGTATGTATATCACTGACCCATGTGGTGGCTCTGTATGTTTACCACTGACCAATGTGGAGGCTCCGTATGTATGTATCTGTGCCATGTGGATGCTCTCTGTGTGCATATCACTGTCCGCTGTGGGGTCTCTCTATATGTATATCACTGGCCCATATGGCAGCTCTTTATGTATATCACTGACCAATGTGGAGGTTCTGTATGTATGTCACTGGCCCATGTGATGACTGTATGTATGTCATTGACCCATGTGCTGGCTCTATTTATGTATGTATGTCACTGACCCATGTGGTGGCTCTGTATGTTTATCACTTACCAATGTGGAGGCTCTGTATGTATGTATCTGTGCCATGTGGTGGCTCTCTGTGTGCATATCACTGGCCCCTTTGGTGGCTATCTGTGTGTATAACAATGACCCATGTGGTGGCTCTGTATGTTTATCACTGACCAATGTGGAGGCTTTGTATGTATGTCACTGGCCCATGTGATGACTGTATGTATGTCATTGACCCATGTGGTGGCTCTCTGTATCTATGTATATCACTGGCCCATGTGGTGACTCTGTATGTATGTCACTGGCCCATGTAGTGGCTCTCTGTATGTATATCACTGGCCCATGTGGTGGCTCTCTGTATGTATCTGACCGATGTGGTGGCTCTGTATGTATTTCACTGACCCATGTGGTGGCTCTCTGTATGTATGTATGTCACTGGCCCATGTGGTGGCTCTCTGTATGTATGTCACTGGCCCATGGTGTGGCTCTGTATGTATATCACTGGCCCATGTGGTGTCTCTCTGTATGTATCTGACCCATGTGGTGGCTCTGTATGTATGTATCTGTGCCATCAGGATGCTCTCTGTGTGCATATCACTGTCCGCTGTGGGGTCTCTCTATATGTATATCACTGGCCCATATGGCAGCTCTGTATGTATATAACTGGCCCATGTGGTGGCTATCTGTATGTATATCACTGACCCATGTGGTGGCTCTGTATGTATATCACTGGCCCATGTGGTGACTCTGTATGTGTGTATCTGACCCATGTGGTGGCTCTGCATGTATGTCACTGACCCATGTGGTGGCTCCCTGTATGTATGTCACTGGCCCATGTGGTGGCTCTGTATGTATATCACTGGCCCATGTGGTGGCTCTCTGTATGTATGTATCTGTGCCATGTGGTGGCTCTCTGTATGTATGTCACTGGCCCATATGGCAGCTCTGTATGTATATCACTGGCCCATGTGGTGGCTCTCTGTATGTATCTGACCGATGTGGTGGCTCTGTATGTATTTCACTGACCCATGTGGTGGCTCTCTGTATGTATGTATGTCACTGGCCCATGTGGTGGCTCTCTGTATGTTTGTCACTGGCCCATGGTGTGGCTCTTTATGTATATCACTGGCCCATGTGGTGTCTCTCTGTATGTATCTGACCCATGTGGTGGCTCTGTATGTATATTACTGGCCCATGTGGTGGCTCTCTGTATGTATATCACTGACCCATGTGGTGGCTCTCTGTATGTATATCACTGGCCCATGGTGTGGCTCTCTATGTATATCACTGGCCCATGTGGTGGTTCTCTGTATGTATCTGACCCATGTGGTGGCCCTGTATGTATATTACTGGCCCATGTGGTGGCTCTCTGTATGTATATCACTGACCCATGTGGTTTCTATCTGTATTCATATCACTGGCCCATGTGGTGGCTCTCTGTATGTATGTATCTGTGCCATGTGGTGCCTCTCTGTATGTATATAACTGGCCCATGTGGTGGCTATCTGTATGTATATCACTGACCCATGTGGTGGCTCTGTATGTTTACCACTGACCAATGTGGAGGCTCCGTATGTATGTATCTGTGCCATGTGGATGCTCTCTGTGTGCATATCACTGTCCGCTGTGGGGTCTCTCTATATGTATATCACTGGCCCATATGGCAGCTCTTTATGTATATCACTGGCCCATGTGGTGGCTCTCTGTATGTATATCACTTACCCATGTGGTGGCTATCTGTATGTATATCACTGGCTCATGTGGTGGCTCTTTGTATGTATGTATCTGTGCCATGTGGTTCCTCTCTCTATGTATTTATCTGGCCCATGTGGTGGCTATCTGTATGTATATCACTGACCCATGTGGTGGCTCTCTGTATGTATGTATCTGTGCCATGTGATGCCCCTCTGTATGTATATAACTGGCCCATGTGATGGCTATCTGTATGTATATCACTGACCCATGTGGTGGCTCTGTATGTTTATCACTGACCAATGTGGAGGTTCTGTATGTATGTCACTGGCCCATGTGATGACTGTATGTATGTCATTGACCCATGTGCTGGCTCTATTTATGTATGTATGTCACTGACCCATGTGGTGGCTCTGTATGTATATCACTGGCCCATGTGGTGACTCTGTATGTATATCACTGGCCCATGTAGTGGCTCTCTGTATGTATCTGACCCATGTGGTGGCCCTGTATGTATATTACTGGCCGATGTGGTGGCTCTCTGTATGTATATCACTGACCCATGTGGTGGCTCTGTATGTATATCACTGACCCATGTGGTGGCTCTGTATGTATATCACTGGCCCATGTAGTGGCTCTCTGTATGTATCTGACCCATGTGGTGGCCCTGTATGTATATTACTGGCCGATGTGGTGGCTCTGTATGTATATCACTGGCCCATGTAGTGGCTCTCTGTATGTATCTGACCCATGTGGTGGCCCTGTATGTATATTACTGGCCGATGTGGTGGCTCTGTATGTATATCACTGACCCATGTGGTGGCTCTGTATGTATATCACTGACCCATGTGGTGGCTCTGTATGTATATCACTGGCCCATGTAGTGGCTCTCTGTATGTATCTGACCCATGTGGTGGCCCTGTATGTATATTACTGGCCGATGTGGTGGCTCTCTGTATGTATATCACTGACCCATGTGGTGGCTATCTGTATTCATATCACTGGCCCATGTGGTGGCTCTCTGTATGTATGTATCTGTGCCATGTGGTGCCTCTCTGTATGTATATAACTGGCCCATGTGGTGGCTATCTGTATGTATATCACTGACCCATGTGGTGTTTCTGTATGTTTACCACTGACCAATGTGGAGGCTCCGTATGTATGTATCTGTGCCATGAGGATGCTCTCTGTGTGCATATCACTGTCCGCTGTGGGGTCTCTCTATATGTATATCACTGGCCCATATGGCAGCTCTGTATGTATATAACTGGCCCATGTGGTGGCTATCTGTATGTATATCACTGACCCATGTGGTGGCTCTGTATGTATATCACTGGCCCATGTGGTGACTCTGTATGTGTGTATCTGACCCATGTGGTGGCTCTGCATGTATGTCACTGACCCATGTGGTGGCTCTCTGTATGTATGTCACTGGCCCATGTGGTGGCTCTGTATGTATATCACTGGCCCATGTGGTGGCTCTCTGTATGTATGTATCTGTGCCATGTGGTGGCTCTCTGTATGTATGTCACTGGCCCATATGGCAGCTCTGTATGTATATAACTGGCCCATGTGGTGGCTCTCTGTATGTATATCACTGACCCATGTGGTGGCTCTCTGTATGTATATCACTGGCCCATGTGGTGACTCTGTATGTATGTATCTGACCCATGTGGTTGCTCTCTGTATGTATGTCACTGGCCCATGTGGTGGCTCTGTATGTATATCACTGGCCCATGTGGTGGCTCTCTGTATGTATCTGACCCATGTGGTGGCCCTGTATGTATATTACTGGCCCATGTGGTGGCTCTCTGTATGTATATCACTGACCCATGTGGTGGCTATCTGTATTCATATCACTGGCCCATGTGGTGGCTCTCTGTATGTATGTATCTGTGCCATGTGGTGCCTCTCTGTATGTATATAACTGGCCCATGTGGTGGCTATCTGTATGTATATCACTGACCCATGTGGTGGCTCTGTATCTTTACCACTGACCAATGTGGAGGCTCCGTATGTATGTATCTGTGCCATGAGGATGCTCTCTGTGTGCATATCACTGTCCGCTGTGGGGTCTCTCTATATGTATATCACTGGCCCATATGGCAGCTCTTTATGTATATCACTGGCCCATGTGGTGGCTCTCTGTATGTATATCACTGACCCATGTGGTGGCTATCTGTATGTATATCACTGGGTCATGTGGTGGCTCTCTGTATGTATGTATCTGTGCCATGTGGTTCCTCTCTCTATGTATATATCTGGCCCATGTGGTGGCTATCTGTATGTATATCACTGACCCATGTGGCTCTGTATGTCACTGACCCATGTGGTGGCTCTCTGTATGTATGTCATTGGCCCATGTGGTGGCTCTCTGTATGTATGTCACTTGCCCATGTGGTGGCTCTGTGTGTGTGTATCTGACCATGTGGTGGCTCTGTATGTATGTCACTGACCCATGTGGTGGCTCGCTGTATGTATGTCACTGGCCCATGTGGTGGCTCTGTATGTATATCACTGGCCCATGTGGTGGCTCTCTGGATGTATCTGACCCATGTGGTGGCCCTGTATGTATATTACTGGCCCATGTGGTGGCTCTCTGTATGTATATCAATGACCCATGTGGTGGCTATCTGTATTCATATCACTGGCCCATGTGGTGGCTCTCTGTATGTATGTATCTGTGCCATGTGGTGCCTCTCTGTATGTATATAACTGGCCCATGTGGTGGCTATCTGTATGTATATCACTGACCCATGTGGTGGCTCTGTATGTTTACCACTGACCAATGTGGAGGCTCTGTATGTATGTATCTGTGCCATGTGGATGCTCTCTGTGTGCATATCACTGTCCGCTGTGTTGTCTCTCTATATGTATATCACTGGCCCATATGGCAGCTCTTTATGTATATCACTGGCCCATGTGGTGGCTCTCTGTATGTATATCACTGGCTCATGTGGTGGCTCTCTGTATGTATGTATCTGTGCCATGTGGTTCCTCTCTCTGTCTATATAACTGGCCCATGTGGTGGCTATCTGTATGTATGTATCTGTGCCATGTGGTGCCTCTCTGTATGTATATAACTGGCCTATGTGGTGGCTATCTGTATGTATATCACTGACCCATGTGGTGGCTCTGTATGTTTATCACTGACCAATGTGGAGGCTCTGTATGTATGTATCTGTGCCATGTGGTGGCTCTCTGTGTGCATATCACTGGCCCCTGTGGTGGCTATCTGTATGTATAACACTGACCCATGTGGTGGCTCTGTATGTTTATCACTGACCAATGTGGAGGCTCTGTATGTATGTATGTCACTGGCCCATGTGATGACTGTATGTATGTCATTGACCCATGTGCTGGTTCTCTGTATGTATGTCACTGACCCATGTGGTGGCTCTGTATGTATATCACTGGCCCATGTGGTGACTCTGTATGTGTGTATCTGACCCATGTGGTGGCTCTGTATGTATGTCACTGACCCATGTGGTGGCTCTCTGTATGTATATCACTGACCCATGTGGTGGCTATCTGTATGTATATCACTGGCCCATGTGGTGGCTCTGTATGTATATCACTGGACCATGTGGTGGCTCTCTGTATGTATCTGACCCATGTGGTGGCCCTGTATGTATATTACTGGCCCATGTGGTGGCTCTCTGTATGTATATCACTGACCCATGTGGTGGCTATCTGTATTCATATCACTGGCCCATGTGGTGGCTCTCTGTATGTATGTAGGTGTGCCATGTGGTGCCTCTCTGTATGTATATAACTGGCCCATGTGGTGGCTATCTGTATGCATATCACTGACCCATGTGGTGGCTCTGTATGTTTACCACTGACCAATGTGGAGGCTCCTTATGTATGTATCTGTGCCATGTGGATGCTCTCTGTGTGCATATCACTGTCCGCTGTGGGGTCTAGCTATATGTATATCACTGGCCCATATGGCAGCTCTTTATGTATATCACTGGCCCATGTGGTGGCTCTCTGTATGTATATCACTGACCCATGTGGTGGCTATCTGTATGTATAACACTGACCCATGATGTGGCTCTGTATGTTTATCACTGACCAATGTGGAGGCTCTGTATGTATGTTACTGGCCCATGTAAAGACTGTATGTATGTCATCGACCCATGTGGTGGCTCTCTGTATGTATGTCACTGACCCATGTGGTGGCTCTCTGTATGTATGTCATTGGCCCATGTGGTGGCTCTCTGTATGTATGTCACTTGCCCATGTGGTGGCTCTGTATGTGTGTATCTGACCATGTGGTGGCTCTGTATGTATGTCACTGACCCATGTGGTGGCTCGCTGTATGTATGTCACTGGCCCATGTGGTGGCTCTGTATGTATATCACTGGCCCATGTGGTGGCTCTCTGGATGTATCTGACCCATGTGGTGGCCCTGTATGTATATTACTGGCCCATGTGGTGGCTCTCTGTATGTATATCAATGACCCATGTGGTGGCTATCTGTATTCATATCACTGGCCCATGTGGTGGCTCTCTGTATGTATGTATCTGTGCCATGTGGTGCCTCTCTGTATGTATATAACTGGCCCATGTGGTGGCTATCTGTATGTATATCACTGACCCATGTGGTGGCTCTGTATGTTTACCACTGACCAATGTGGAGGCTCCGTATGTATGTATCTGTGCCATGTGGATGCTCTCTGTGTGAATATTACTGTCCGCTGTGTTGTCTCTCTATATGTATATCACTGGCCCATATGGCAGCTCTTTATGTATATCACTGGCTCATGTGGTGGCTCTCTGTATGTATGTATCTGTGCCATGTGGTTCCTCTCTCTGTCTATATAACTGGCCCATGTGGTGGCTATCTGTATGTATATCACTGACCCATGTGGTGGCTCTCTGTATGTATGTATGTATGTATCTGTGCCATGTGGTGCCTCTCTGTATGTATATAACTGACCCATGTGGTGGCTATCTGTATGTATATCACTGACCCATGTGGTGGCTCTGTATGTTTATCACTGACCAATGTGGAGGCTCTGTATGTATGTATCTGTGCCATTTGGTGGATCTCTGTGTTCATATCACTGGCCCCTGTGGTGGCTATCTGTATGTATAACACTGACCCATGTGGTGGCTCTGTATGTTTATCACTGACCAATGTGGAGGCTCTGTATGTATGTCACTGGCCCATGTGATGACTGTATGTATGTCATTGACCCATGTGCTGGCTCTCTGTATGTATGCATGTCACTGACCCATGTGGTGGCTCTGTATGTATATCACTGGCCCATGTGGTGTCTCTGTATGTATGTCACTGACCCATGTGGTGGCTCTCTGTATGTATGTCACTGGGCCATGTGGTGGCTCTGTATGTATATCACTGGCCCATGTGGTGGCTCTTTATGTATATCACTGGCCCATGTGGTGGCTCTTTATGTATGTCACTGGGCCATGTGGTGGCTCTGTGTGCATATCACTGTCCGCTGTGGGGTCTCTCTATATGTATATCACTGGCCCATATGGCAGCTCTTTATGTATATCACTGGCCCATGTGGTGGCTCTCTATATGTATATAACTGGCCCATGTGGTGGCTATCTGTATGTATATCACTGACCCATGCGGTGGCTCTCTGTATGTATGTATCTGTGCCATGTGGTGCCTCTCTGTATGTATATAACTGGCCCATGTGGTGGCTATCTGTATGTATATCACTGACCCATGTGGTGGCTCTGTATGTTTATCACTGACCAATGTGGAGGCTCTGTATGTATGTATCTGTGCCATGTGGTGGCTCTCTGTGTGCATATCACTGGCCCCTGTGGTGGCTATCTGTATGTATAACACTGACCCATGTGGTGGCTCTGTATGTTTATCACTGACCAATGTGGAGGCTCTGTATGTATGTCACTGGCCCATGTGATGACTGTATGTATGTCATTGACCCACATGCTGGCTCTCTGTATGTATGTCACTGGGCCATGTGGTGGCTCTGTATGTATATCACTGGCCCATGTGGTGGTTCTCTGTATGTATCTGACCATTTCGGTGGCCCTGTATTTATATTACTGGCCCATGTGGTGGCTCTCTGTATGTATATCACTGACCCATGTGGTGGCTATCTGTATTCATATCACTGGCCCATGTGGTGGCTCTCTGTATGTATGTATCTGTGCCATGTGGTGCCTCTCTGTATGTATATAACTGGCCCATGTGGTGGCTATCTGTATGTATATCACTGACCCATGTGGTGGCTCTGTATGTTTACCACTGACCAATGTGGAGGCTCCGTATGTATGCATCTGTGCCATGAGGATGCTCTCTGTGTGCATATCACTGTCCGCTGTGGGGTCTCTCTATATGTATATCACTGGCCCATATGGCAGCTCTTTATGTATATCACTGGCCCATGTGGTGGCTATCTGTATGTATATCACTGACCCATGTGGTGGCTCTGTATGTATATCACTGGCCCATGTGGTGACTCTGTATGTGTGTATCTGACCCATGTGGTGGCTCTCTGTTTGTATGTCACTGGCCCATGTGGTGGCTCTCTGTATGTATGTCACTGGCCCATGTGGTGGCTCTGTATGTATATCACTGGCCCATGTGGTGGCTCTCTGTATGTATGTATCTGTGCCATGTGGTGGCTCTCTGTGTGCATATCACTGGCCCCTGTGGTGGCTCTGTATGTATATCACTGGCCCATGTGGTGGCTCTCTGTATGTATCTGACCCATGTGGTGGCCCTGTATGTATATTAGTGGCCCATGTGGTGGCTCTCTGTATGTATATCACTGGCCCATGTGGTGACTCTGTATGTATGTATCTGACCCATGTGGTTGCTCTCTGTATGTATGTCACTGGCCCATGTGGTGGCTCTGTATGTATATCACTGGCCCATGTGGTGGCTCTCTGTATGTATCTGACCCATGTGGTGGCCCTGTATGTATATTACTGGCCCATGTGGTGGCTCTCTGTATGTACATCACTGACCCATGTGGTGGCTATCTGTATTCATATCACTGACCCATGTGGTGGCTCTCTGTATGTATATAACTGGCCCATGTGGTGGCTATATGTATGTATATCAGTGACCCATGTGGTGGCTCTGTATGTTTACCACTGACCAATGTGGAGGCTCCGTATGTATGTATCTGTGCCATGTGGATGCTCTCTGTGTGCATATCACTGTCCGCTGTGGGGTCTCTCTATATGTATATCACTGGCCCATATGGCAGCTCTTTATGTATATCACTGGCCCATGTGGTGGCTCTCTGTATGTATATCACTGACCCATGTGGTGGCTATCTGTATGTATATCACTGGCTCATGTGGTGGCTCTCTGTATGTATGTATCTGTGCCATGTGGTTCCTCTCTCTATGTATATAACTGGCCCATGTGGTGGCTATCTGTAGGTATATCACTGACCCATGTGGTGGCTCTCTGTATGTATGTATCTGTGCCATGTGGTGCCTCTCTGTATGTATATAACTGGCCCATGTGGTGGCTATCTGTATGTATATCACTGACCCATATTGTGGCTCTGTATGTATAACACTGACCCATGTGGTGGCTCTGTAAGTTTATCACTGACCAATGTGGAGGCTCTGTATGTATGTCACTGGCCCATGTGATGACTGTATGTATGTCATTGACCCATGTGCTGGCTCTCTGTATGTATGTATGTATGTCACTGACCCATGTGGTGGCTCTGTATGTATATCACTGGTCCATGTGGTGACTCTGTATGTGTGTATCTGAGCCATGTGGTGGTTCTCTGTATGTATGTCACTGGGCCATGTGGTGGCTCTGTATGTATATCACTGGCCCATGTGGTGGCTCTGTATGTATATCACTGGCCCATGTGGTGGCTCTCTGTATGTATCTGACCCATGTGGTGGCCCTGTATGTATATTACTGGCCCATGTGGTGGCTCTCTGTATGTATATCACTGACCCATGTGGTGGCTCTCTGTATGTATTTCACTGGCCCATGTGGTTGCTCTGTATGTATATCACTGGCCCATGGGGTGGCTCTCTGTATGTATCTGACCTATGTGGTGGCCCTGTGTGTATATTACTGGCCCATGTGGTGGCTCTCTGTATGTATAGCACTGACCCATGTGGTGGCTTTCTGTATGTATGTCACTGGCCCATGTGGTGGCTTGCTGTATTTATATCACTGACCCATGTGGTGGCACTGTATGTATATCACTGGCCCATGTGGTTGCTCTCTGTATGTATCTGACCCATGTGATGGCCCTGTATGTATATTACTGGCCCTTGTGGTGGCTCTCTGTATGTATATCACTGACCCATGTGGTGGCTCTCTGTATGTATATCACTGGCCCATGTAGTGGCTCTCTCTATGTATGTATCTGTGCCATGTGGTGGCTCTGCATGTATGTCACTGGCCCATGTGATGACTGTATGTATGTCATTGACCCATGTGCTTGCTCTCTGTATGTATGTATGTCACTGACCCATGTGGTGGCTCTCTGTATGTATATCACTGGACCATGTGGTGACTCTGTATGTGTGTATCTGACCCATGTGGTGGCTCTGCATGTATGTCACTGACCCATGTGGTTGCTCTATGTATGTATATCACTGACCCATGTGGTGGCTATCTGTATGTATATCACTGGCCCATGTGGTGGCTCTCTGTATGTATGTATCTGTGCCTTGTGGTGCCTCTCTGTATGTATATAACTGGCCTATGTGGTGGCTATCTGTATGTATATCACTGACCCATGAGGTGGTTCTGTGTGTTTAACACTGACCAATGTGGAGGCTCTGTATATATGTATCTGTGCCATGTGGTGGCTATCTGTGTGCATATCACTGGCCCCTGTGGTGGCTATCTGTATTTATATCACTGACCCATGTGGTGGCTCTGTATGTATATCACTGGCCCATGTGGTTGCTCTCTGTATGTATCTGACCCATGTGGTGGCCCTGTATGTATATTACTAGCCCTTGTGGTGGCTCTCTGTATGTATATCACTGACCCATGTGGTGGCTCTCTGTATGTATATCACTGGCCCATGTGGTGGCTCTCTGTATGTATGTATCTGTGCCATGTGGTGGCTCTCTGTATGTATAACACTAACCCATGTGGTGGCTCTGTATGTTTATCACTGACCAATGTGGAGGCTCTGTATGTATGTTACTGGCCCATGTGATGACTGTATGTATGTCATTGACCCATGTGATGGCTCTCTGTATGTATGTCACTGACCCATGTGGTGGCTCTCTGTATGTATGTCACTGGCCCACATGGTGGCTCTCTGTATGTATGTCACTTGCCCATGTGGTGGCTCTGTATGTGTGTATCTGACCATGTGGTGGCTGTGTATGTATGTCTCTGACCCATGTGGTGGCTCTCTGTATGTATGTCTCTAGACCATGTGGTGCCTCTGTATGTATATCACTGGCCCATGTGGTGGCTCTCTGTATGTATCTGACCCATGTGGTGGCCCTGTATGTATATTAGTGGCCCATGTGGTGGCTCTCTGTATGTATATCACTGACCCATGTGGTGGCTCTCTGTATTTATATCACTGGCCCATGTGGTGACTCTGTATGTGTGTATCTGACCCATGTGGTGGCTCTGCATGTATGTCACTGACCCATGTGGTGGCTCTCTGTATGTATGTCACTGGCCCATGTGGTGGCTCTGTATGTATATCACTGACCCATGTGGTGGCTATCTGTATGTATATCACTGGCCCATGTGGTGGCTCTCTGTATGTATGTATCTGTGCCTTGTGGTGCCTCTCTGTATGTATATCACTGGCCGATGTGGTGGCTATCTGTATGTATATCACTGACCCATGTGGTGGCTCTGTGTGTTTAACACTGACCAATGTGGAGGCTCTGTATATATGTATCTGTGCCATGTGGTGGCTATCTGTGTGCATATCACTGGCCCCTGTGGTGGCTATCTGTATGTATAACACTGACCCATATGATGGCTCAGTATGTATGTCACTGGCCCATGTGATGACTGTATGTATGTCATTGACCCATGTGGTGGCTCTCTATATGTTTATCACTGACCAATGTGGAGGCTCTGTATGTATGTCACTGGCCCATGTGATGACTGTATGTATGTCACTGACCCATGTGGTGGCTCTGTATGTATATCACTGGCTCATGTGGTGGCTTTGTATGTATGTCACTGACCCATGTGGTGGCTCTCTGTATGTATGTCACTGGCCCATGTGGTGGCTCTGTATGTATATCACTGGCCCATGTGGTGGTTCTCTGTATGTATCTGACCCATGTGGTGGCCCTGTATTTATATTACTGGCCCATGTGGTGGCTCTCTGTATGTATATCACTGGCCCATGCGGTGGCTCTGTATGTATATTGCTGGCATATGTGGTGGCTCTCTATATGTATCTGACCCATGTGGTGTCCCTGTATGTATATTACTGGCCATTGTGGGGTCTCTCTATATGTATATCACTGACCCATGTGGTGGCTCTCTGTATGTATATCACTGGCCCATGTGGTGGCTCTCTGTATGTATGTATCTGTGCCATGTGGTGGCTCTCTGTGTGCATATCACTGGCCCCTGTGGTGGCTATCTGTATGTATAACACTAACCCATGTGGTGGCTCTGTATGTTTATCACTGACCAATGTGGAGGCTCTGTATGTATGTTACTGGCCCATGTGATGACTGTATGTATGTCATTGACCCATGTGATGGCTCTCTGTATGTATGTCACTGACCCATGTGGTGGCTCTCTGTATGTATGTCACTGGCCCACATGGTGGCTCTCTGTATGTATGTCACTTGCCCATGTGGTGGCTCTGTATGTGTGTATCTGACCATGTGGTGGCTGTGTATGTATGTCTCTGACCCATGTGGTGGCTCTCTGTATGTATGTCTCTAGACCATGTGGTGCCTCTGTATGTATATCACTGGCCCATGTGGTGGCTCTCTGTATGTATCTGACCCATGTGGTGGCCCTGTATGTATATTAGTGGCCCATGTGGTGGCTCTCTGTATGTATATCACTGACCCATGTGGTGGCTCTCTGTATTTATATCACTGGCCCATGTGGTGACTCTGTATGTGTGTATCTGACCCATGTGGTGGCTCTGCATGTATGTCACTGACCCATGTGGTGGCTCTCTGTATGTATGTCACTGGCCCATGTGGTGGCTCTGTATGTATATCACTGACCCATGTGGTGGCTATCTGTATGTATATCACTGGCCCATGTGGTGGCTCTCTGTATGTATGTATCTGTGCCTTGTGGTGCCTCTCTGTATGTATATCACTGGCCGATGTGGTGGCTATCTGTATGTATATCACTGACCCATGTGGTGGCTCTGTGTGTTTAACACTGACCAATGTGGAGGCTCTGTATATATGTATCTGTGCCATGTGGTGGCTATCTGTGTGCATATCACTGGCCCCTGTGGTGGCTATCTGTATGTATAACACTGACCCATATGATGGCTCAGTATGTATGTCACTGGCCCATGTGATGACTGTATGTATGTCATTGACCCATGTGGTGGCTCTCTATATGTTTATCACTGACCAATGTGGAGGCTCTGTATGTATGTCACTGGCCCATGTGATGACTGTATGTATGTCACTGACCCATGTGGTGGCTCTGTATGTATATCACTGGCTCATGTGGTGGCTTTGTATGTATGTCACTGACCCATGTGGTGGCTCTCTGTATGTATGTCACTGGCCCATGTGGTGGCTCTGTATGTATATCACTGGCCCATGTGGTTGTTCTCTGTATGTATCTGACCCATGTGGTGGCCCTGTATTTATATTACTGGCCCATGTGGTGGCTCTCTGTATGTATATCACTGGCCCATGCGGTGGCTCTGTATGTATATTGCTGGCATATGTGGTGGCTCTCTGTATGTATCTGACCCATGTGGTGTCCCTGTATGTATATTACTGGCCATTGTGGGGTCTCTCTATATGTATATAACTGGCCCATGTGGTGGCTATCTGCATGTATATTACTGACCCATGTGGTGGCTCTGTATGTATATCACTGACCAATGTGGAGGCTCTGTATGTATGTATCTGTGCCATGTGGTGGCTCTCTGTGTGCATATCACTGGCCCCTGTGGTGGCTATCTGTATGTATAACACTGACCCATGTGGTCGCTCTGTATGTTTATCACTGACCAATGTGGAGGCTTTGTATGTATGTCACTGGCCCATGTGATGACTGTATGTATGTCACTGACCCATGTGGTGGCTCTCTGTATGTATGTATGTCACTGGCCCATGTGGTGGCTCTCTGTATGTATGTCACTGGCCCATGTGGTGGCTCTCTGTGTGTATATCACTGGCGAATGTGGTGGCTCTCTGTATGCATGTCACTGGCCCATGGGGTGTCTCTCTGTATGTATGTCACTGGCCCATGTGGTGGCTCTCTGTGTGTATATCACTGGCCCATGTGGTGGCTCTCTGTATGCATGTCACTGGCCCATGTGGTGGCTCTGTATGTATATCACTTACCCATGTGGTGGCTCTCTGTATGTATATCACTGACCCATGTGGTGGCTATCTGTATGTTTGTATCTGTGCCATGTGGTGCCTCTCTGCATGTATATTACTGACCCATGTGGTGGCTCTGTATGTTTATCACTGACCAATGTGGAGGCTTTGTATGTGTGTCATTGACCCATGTGGTGGCTCTCTGTATGTATATCACTGACCCATGTAATGGCTCTGTATGTATGTCACTGGCCCATGTGGTGGCTCTCTGTATGTATATCACTGACCCATGTGGTGGCTCTCTGTATGTATGTCACTGGCCCATGTGGTGGCTCTGTATGTATATAACTGACCCATGTGGTGGCTCTCTGTATGTATATCACTGACCCATGTGGTGGCTCTCTGTATGTATATCACTGACCCATGTAATGGCTCTCTATGTATGTCACTGGCCCTTGTGGTGGCTCTCTGTGTGTATGTATGTCACTGACCCATGTAATGGCTCTCTATTTATATTACTGGCCCATGTGGTGGCTCTCTGTGTGTATATCACT
This sequence comes from Discoglossus pictus, assembly GCA_027410445.1. NCBI lineage: Eukaryota > Metazoa > Chordata > Amphibia > Anura > Alytidae > Discoglossus > Discoglossus pictus. The sequence goes on from CM050171.1 coordinate 63,243,378, forward strand.
GGTGAATGTGGTGGCTCTCTTTATGTATATCACTGACCCATGTGGTGGCTCTCTGTATGTATATCACTGGCCCATGTGGTGACTCTATGTATGTATATCACTGACCCATGTAATGGCTCTGTATGTATGTCACTGGCCCATGTGGTGGCTCTCTGTATGTATATCACTGGCCCATGTGGTGGCTCTCTGTATGTATGTATGTCACTGACCCATGTAATGGCTCTGTATTTATATTACTGGCCCATGTGGTGGCTCTCTGTGTGTATATCACTGGGGAATGTGGTGGCTCTCTGTATGTATATCACTGACCCATGTGGTGGCTCTCTGTATGTATATCACTAACCCATGTGGTGACTCTCTGTATGTATATCACTGACCCAAGTAATGGCTCTGTATGTATGTCACTGGCCCATGTGGTGGCTCTCTGTATGTATGTATGTCACTGGCCCATGTGGTGGCTCTCTGCATGTATATCACTGACCCATGTGGTGGCTCTCTGTATGTATGTCACTGGCCCATGTTATGGCTCTGTATGTATATCACTGACCCATGTGGTGGCTCTGTATGTTTATCACTGACCAATGTGGAGGCTCTGTATGTATGTCACTGGCCCATGTGATGACTGTATGTATGTCATTGACACATGTGGTGGCTGTCTGTATGTATGTCACTGACCCATGTGGTGGCTCTGTATGTATATCACTGGCCCATGTGGTGGCTCTGTATGTATATCACTGGCCCATGTGGTGGCTCTCTGTATGTATCTGACCCATGTGGTGGCTCTCTGTATGTATCTGACCCATGTGGTGGCTCTGTATTTTTATCATTGACCAATGTGGAGGCTCTGTATGTATGTATCTGTGTCATGTGGTGGCTCTCTGTGTGCATATCACTGGCCACTGTGGGGTCTCTCTATATGTATATCACTGACCCATGTGGTGGCTATCTGTATGTATGTATCTGTGCCATGTGGTGCCTCTCTGTATGTATATAACTGGCCCATGTGGTGGCTATCTGTGTGTATATCACTGACCCATGTGGTGGCTCTCTGTATGTTTGTATCTGTGCCATGTGGTGCCTCTCTGCATGTATATTACTGACCCATGTGGTGGCTCTGTATGTTTATCACTGACCAATGTGGAGGCTTTGTATGTATGTCATTGACCCATGTGGTGGCTCTCTGTATGTATATCACTGGCCCATGTGGTGACTCTGTATGTGTGTCATTGACCCATGTGGTGGCTCTCTGTATGTATGTATGTCACTGGCCCATGGGGTGGCTCTCTGTGTGTATATCACTGGCCCATGTGGTGGCTCTCTGTATGTATGTCACTGGCCCATGTGGTGGCTCTGTATGTATATCACTGACCCATGTGGTGGCTCTCTGTATGTATATCACTGACCCATGTGGTGTGTCTCTGTATGTATATCACTGGCCCATGTGGTGACTCTCTGTATGTATGTCACTGGCCCATGTGGTGGCTCTGTATGTATATCACTGACCCATGTGGTGGCTCTCTGTATGTATATCACTGACCCATGTGGTGGCTCTCTGTATGTATATCACTGGCCCATGTGGTGACTCTCTGTATGTATGTCACTGGCCCATGTAATGGCTCTGTATGTATGTCACTGGCCCTTGTGGTGGCTCTCTGTATGTATGTATGTCACTGACCCATGTAATGGCTCTCTATTTATATTACTGGCCCATGTGGTGGCTCTCTGTGTGTATATCACTGGTGAATGTGGTGGCTCTCTTTATGTATATCACTGACCCATGTGGTGGCTCTCTGTATGTATATCACTGACCCATGTGGTGACTCTATGTATGTATATCACTGACCCATGTAATGGCTCTGTATGTATGTCACTGGCCCATGTGGTGGCTCTCTGTATGTATATCACTGGCCCATGTGGTGGCTCTCTGTATGTATGTATGTCACTGACCCATGTAATGGCTCTGTATTTATATTACTGGCCCATGTGGTGGCTCTCTGTGTGTATATCACTGGGGAATGTGGTGGCTCTCTGTATGTATATCACTGACCCATGTGGTGGCTCTCTGTATGTATATCACTGACCCATGTAATGGCTCTGTGTGTATGTCACTGGCCCATGTGGTGGCTCTCTGTATGTATGTCACTGGCCCATGTGGTGGCTCTCTGTATGTATATCACTGACCCATGTGGTGGCTTTGTATGTATGTCACTGGCCCATGTGGTGGCTCTCTGTATGTATGTATGTCACTGGCCCATGTGGTGGCTCTCTGTATGTATGTATGTCACTGACCCATGTGGTGGCTCTCTGTATGTATGTATGTCACTGGCCCATGTGGTGGCTCTCTGTATGTATGTATGTCACTGGCCCATGTGGTGGCTCTCTGTATGTATGTATGTCACTGACCCATGTGGTGGCTCTGTATGTATGTCACTGACCCATGTGGTGGCTCTCTGTATGTATGTATGTCACTGGCCCATGTGGTGGCTCTCTGTATGTATGTATGTCACTGGCCCATGTGGTGGCTCTCTGTATGTATGTATGTCACTGGCCCATGTGGTGGCTCTCTGTATGTATGTCACTGGCCCATGTGGTGGCTCTCTGTATGTATATCACTGACCCATGTGGTGGCTTTGTATGTATGTCACTGGCCCATGTGGTGGCTCTCTGTATGTATGTATGTCACTGGCCCATGTGGTGGCTCTCTGTATGTATGTATGTCACTGACCCATGTGGTGGCTCTCTGTATGTATGTATGTCACTGGCCCATGTGGTGGCTCTCTGTATGTATGTATGTCACTGGCCCATGTGGTGGCTCTCTGTATGTATGTATGTCACTGACCCATGTGGTGGCTCTGTATGTATGTCACTGACCCATGTGGTGGCTCTCTGTATGTATGTATGTCACTGGCCCATGTGGTGGCTCTCTGTATGTATGTATGTCACTGGCCCATGTGGTGGCTCTCTGTATGTATGTATGTCACTGGCCCATGTGGTGGCTCTCTGTATGTATGTATGTCACTGGCCCATGTGGTGGCTCTCTGTATGTATGTATGTCACTGACCCATGTGGTGGCTCTTATGTATGTCACTGACCCATGTGGTGGCTCTCTGTATGTATGTATGTCACTGGCCCATGTGGTGGCTCTCTGTATGTATGTATGTCACTGGCCCATGTGGTGGCTATCTGTATGTACGTATGTCACTGGCCCATGTGGTGGCTCTCTGTATGTATATCACTGACCCTCTATGTTATGAATGAAAACTACAGAGGAACTATCACCAGCAGTGCCTAGCAAATATATATTATCTAGAAATCTATTCATAGGGTTCATATAAATCTGTATGTAATAAAAACACAGGGAAGTGGTTGTTCTCTTGTTGTTTTTAGTAATAAAGCCATATGAGGTCAGTGCTGGGCTGCTATAGTCATTTGCAGACATTTTGCTTCCTGGAGGGGCGGGAGCTTTCCTTCAATTGCAGGCAGTCAAGGTTGAGCCTGAGCCTTGTTACAACTATCAGCAGCACCGCGTTAGTCACCAGCAGGCTCACAGGACTGTACTGCAATGGAGCTGAGCAGCCAGCCCCTCTCATCTGCCTCCTGACCATGCATTTATATTGGGCTGAAGGACCTTGCAAATAAAGAAGCATCACAGCAGCAAAGGTAAATAAGGACAAGCAAATACATACACCGAGGGCTGTGATGTGTGTGACACCCAGGGGCTGTGATGTGTGACACCCAGGCTGCTGCTGCTGTTGTTATTTGTTTGTTTGCTTTTTTACCCTAGAACAAGCCACAAGCTGCAGCTGTTCCAGCAAAACCCAGTGAGCTCAGTGACTGATGAGAAGCAGAGGAGCACCCAGCTGAGGCTGCACTGGGCACTGCTAGTGAGTAACTGGGTTATTATTATTAATATTATTATTATTAGTAATAAAATAAAGATGTGTGTGAGTGTGTATATGTATGTACATATATATATATATATATATATATATATATATATATATATATATATATATATATATATATAAAACCTATGTTTTAATGATTGCAACATGCCCAGTGGATTGTAGTCACTTGTGATATTTCTTTGCAATAAGGGATCTGATTGAAGTTCCTTATATGCTGTTTATCATACAGAAATAAGGCTCAATTTGGCTTGTGTACCTGTAAAGTTTTGTTGTTGTCGTGTATGACTCTCTGAGACCCTATGGACAACAGCACACCATGCACATCTTTGATTGTGCTTATCCATAAGGTTTTCTTGGCAAAGATACTGGAGTGGGTTGCCAGTTCCTTCTCCAGTGGATCACAATTTGTCTGACCTCTCTGCTATGACCTGCCTGCATGGCCCTATGTGGTATAGCTCACAGATTCATTGAGGTACCCAATCTTCTTCACCACGACAAAGTAGTGATCCAGAAAGTGTGTGTGTACATGTCCCGGTTCAGCTTCCCAGAATGCAGTGTAATAACTGTTTTTCTCGGAATTCTGCGCTGGAAGCAGGTTTTTAAACTTGTTTTAGAAATTTAAATGTGGACACAGATGTACTTTATTTATATATATATATATATATATAAATTAATGATCTCTTGTGATGTTTCTTTGCAATACGGCATCTGATTGCAGTTCCTTATATGTTGTTTATCATACAGAAATAAGATTGTTTGTTTATATTAGACCCAATAAAGTCTTGCGCCTTATAAAATTATTAGCCATTTCTGTATTCCAGCCTATTAGCATTTGAAACTTGCATTTATCATGTTATTGCTATTTATTTATCTAGTGGTAACCACCTTTCAAGCCTTGGGTACACGGTAAAGTTTGGTAAACCATAATACATTGTGTATACAATATAGCTCTGATACACAATGACATTGCTAAGGGCAGATGGAGTCTCTTATGGCCCAGTCTTGTGGGCAGGGATGATCTCTATTTTGGAACATGCATTTCACAAAGAGAAGTTCACAGAATTTAGAATTGAAACTACTTCAAGATCTGCTGTTTATTTTTCAAATGAAATTGCCATTTATCTTGCGGGTCTTCTATTCAAGTGAATAGGAATTTGATTCTGGAAATAATAAACCAATGTCATAAATCAATGCAAGCTGGACCCGACCAGAGTAAATCGAAACTCCATGCATGTGTCAGTGTATTTGCATTGTCAGCCATGTGATTTTCCAGATGCTTTGCTATTATTTCCAGTGGATGTTTTCTATATAAAAGCATATACTATGTTACTAAAGGTTCGCAGGTTGCCTCTTTGTGTGTATTGTACTGGGGATGTATTCTAGAATGGTTTTAGAGAAGTCATTAGGTTGTTTGCTGAAGGTGGGCAGAATAAGATCCTTTGCAGACTGGTTGCAGTAATGGAAACCTGTGTTGCTGGAAGTAGAACTCGATGTTGTTACTGCCAACAAATGCTGACCTTGTGTAATGAGTAGGAAATTATCAGATATGAATAAGGCTCAGACAGGTTGTTACATGACAATCATGAGGAGTCATATGTCCAGTTACTTTGTGCAAGATGATATGTTGCTTAATCCCTTTATTCTGTACATAGTTAAATACACTTGTGCCAGATTCATTAAGGTCATCAAATCCTGTGAAGGTGCCATGATGTCTATTTTCTGTGGAATGCCAATATGAAACCAGAGCATTCACAGTCTCTGAGCAGCTACGCAAAAGTGGCCCATTGTATGTATTTCTATTACACCATTTATAGTCATTATAAGAACCAGGAATGTAATCCATGACCTGGGCAAGGCCCAGTTGGGTATGGTACATAAGGATATAACCAGAAATTGCATATACATATAATAATTTAGACACAACTGGCTAGCTGGGGCATAATGTTGGCAATGGCGCCAAACGAGCCTATAAATGGCTCCACCCACCCAGCTAGCCACCATCTATCCCCATATCTCAGTCCTACCAGGTCAAGTGGCCCCTCCTTCCAACCCCGGGAGGCCTACGGGCCCTTCATGAACATGAAACCATTTTTAGAGAAAATGTATGTGTTGGTATCTACTGAACAATGGAGGGAATTTATTATAAAGCAATACTCCATTTAGCAAACCACGTATTCTGGAAAACCACGCTAAACGGGGCATTATAGTGTTAAGACATCTTAATGGTGAATCAGAGAGCGCTGAACGCGGATTTAAAGGGATCTCCCTCAAAAACAGCGCTATACCAGGGTTTAGCAGGGAATTGCACAAAAAAGAGCGCAATAGCGAATCAGCTCTCAAAGGAGTAGCGTTTGGGATGATACCTATCCCCTTCCCCTGTACATGCTCAGTAGCAGACTGCTTGCAAGAATAACTGCTCTTGCGGAAATGCACACATCATTCTCATACATTCAACCATCAGCAAAGTATCATGGGTGTCTTCATAGTCCACAAGAGGCTTCATTTTTATTAAAATCTTCCTTTTTTTACCATTTTTTGACTAATTATGCATGCAGTCAGATTTTTCCAAACATGTTTTTTTTTTTTTATTTCTCCTTCAAATAGTAGTCCTTTAATTTTACCTTGTGGGTTAAAAAGCAGTGCTATTCCAAACATTGGTTTAAATGAATTGTAAGCAGCTACTTTCTTAAAGCAGAAATCTTTTAATAATAAACATCCCAATATAATGTCATACCAATTAAACAGCATATAGATCTATTGGCATTGATTGGTATTTGATATTTTTCCAAACATCTACTTGAAGCCAAATATGTACTTATTATTATTATTATTATTCTTGGAATAAGATGCAATCAGCAGGTTTTTATAACTAGTTAATTGGATTGGTTCCTAGGGTGAGTTCATAATGTTCACTCCTTTTTATCCTGGATTTTATTTGTTTATTTTTTATTTTGTGATTAAAAGAGGTTTGAAGACACTAATGATAAAGCCATAACTACTGTAAAACTCAAAATCATCTTACCCTGGGGTAGTCAATAGGAGGACATGGGTCCAAATTGATAGGATACCTCTACATCTTTTCTTCTGAACCGCTTCAGTGTTACCAAGTTTACATTTTATACTATTTTATTGCATGTGGAAAATATGTATTTATATTTGAATATCTGCTTACAATTTATATATATATATATATATATATATATATATATATATATATATATATATATATATATATATAAATAAATGTGTGGTTAGAGATTTTGTAGCATAAGTTTTCAAATTGTTTAACAACTATCTTTTTTTTATTAAGATTGTAAATCAGCAAAATTTAGAATTTTGTTAGAAAAACCCTTGCTTTTACATAATATTGATTATAAAAATACTAATTGCCATAAGACAGGGGAAATAAACAAGGACCGTAAATCTTAAATGAATGTAACATGTACATTTCACTTCTAAGAATCCTTATAAGTAATTGATTCTTATCTTCTGGAGCCTACCCTTCTTGTGGGTATGGCTTTGGGTCACAGCTGTACAAGATGTCAGATCTCATGAGAGAAATGAGCAGTAAAGTGGCGGAGGCTTCAGAAGGTACAAATCTGTTACTCTGATGAGTATTAGAAGTTAGTGAAGTGTACATAGTATATCGTTAATAAATTAATTTAATGTAACATAGAAAAATTATATAAAATGAAAAACTTTTGCCTAAAGAGGCAATTTAAAGCATCTTTTATTTTGTTGTAGATTATTGGATTCCAAATTTGTCAAATGTTTTTGTAGATTCAATGGCGAAAATAAGTATCCATTTAAATTGCGTATTCTGTTAACAGAACACCCTATACTGTAAATAAGATTTTGACTTATATTTGGAGATGTTTTTTTTTTATTTGTGTTTAATGTACATTTGAATGCTTACTCAGTGGGCTGTTTTTGCATGAAAGCATTTCCTCAAAACTAAACTTTTTTTAAGCTTAGTTACATGATGGTTGTTAAACTAAGAGGATGCACCTCCGCCTCTCATAATTATTATTTTGATATTCTTCTTTTAAAGGTATATGGAAGGGCCCCTGTTGTTAACTTTTTTTTTTTCTAATCAAACATGTGCTGCTTATATTAGAAAAACACATTACATGGAGTCATTCTATACACATACAGGTTTATATTATTTAAGGCACTTACAGTGGCACATGGTACTAACCAGTAGTAAAACTGCATTCAGATATGTTTTTAATTTTTTACTAATCTTTAAGCCAACAGCAGCATAGTGCATAAGTCCACACAGCAATGTGATTGGCCAAAACAAATTATGAATTTTATTCTAATTTACCTACGGTTTTCATGGGGCATTTCTTCTCAAAATTAAGTCCCGGAAAACTGAAAATAAATTTTCAATTGTTAGGGTAAGTTTATTTTGGTATTTTTTTCATGTAAAAAAATGTTTTTATACACTACGGATTCTCCTCTATCAGATGCATTTAGAACCCATGAAACTATAATGTGCCTTTTAATTACAGCAGTTTTTAGCAACAGGCAACCGGGGGGCCTCATGTGACACTTCCCATATAGGCTTCAGCATTTTCTCTGGAGTGGGAATGTAATACACCGTCCATTATATCTATGGAAAATTAGCAAATTATATCCATTTATGCTCTAAAATATTCTCATTATTATTATTTATACCTCTATTACCAATTATTTCCTTTTCTACAGCAATTTGTACCATATTTTTTGGGTAAAATGAAAAGGTTTAAAGCATTGTGAGGCCTTTTTAAGGATTTAGGGGCCAGACAAGCCCGTTCAAGTGAAATAGGTTGCCTTTCACTGGCCTCTTATGAGCACCGTCTTCAGGACTTGTTCTTGTCAGCATATAATAAACATTATATATTTTCTCTCTTTTTATAAGTCTTTGTGCTATTGCCATAACCATCTTTTGCAGTGTAAACAGCTTGATGTTATTCAAAAAGTGATACGTTTTAAAATAAAAAATCTATAATTTTATTTTGAAGGTGATAATACACGTAATATAGAAATCCCTAACACATTTTTTTGCAAGTACAATATTCTTATAGTATGCTCCTGGAGCCTTTTCATAGCATCAAAGTTATGATATTCCTAGAAATATTTAATCAGGCGTACGTAAGAATGTGAGACAGTGGTAGGCCTTTGTCAGGATATACCTTTCTCACAAAGTAAACAAAGGGGTGAGTCGCCCATCAGAATCAAATTACATAGGCATTGACAGAGCAATAGAGAAACCGTTGTGAAACGCCCATTATTGTATGTCTTTAACCATTTCATTGGCAGAAGCAATGTGTTGCAGCCATCTTTGTCAGTGAAAGAGTTAATAACTAAATTATCTTATCTAATAGCCCCATAGAATATATAGGCAATATTAAGAGAACTTACAAACCTAATGTAGGCATCAGAAATGCCATAACCTGACATTGGACTCTGTATGATGGCTTTGGCACCCACACATGCACAAAGTAGCCATTTTGTCCTTAAGATTGTTGTTGTGTAGTTGTTCAGTCGCGTCCGACTCTCAGTAACCCTATGGACCACAGCACGCCAACCACATGTTGTGTCTGGCAGTGTTTTTCTATAAGGTTTTCCTGGCAAAGATAATGGTGTGCCAGGTCCTTATCCAGTGGACCACAATTTATATGACCTCTCTGCTATGACCTGTCCATCTTCGGGGATACTACATTTTATAGCTCACAGCTTTATTGAGGTACACAAGCCCCTTCACCACAACATTAATTTAAAAGAACATAATTTAAATATCACCAGAGTTGATTTTAATTATATTATTAAGTAATATGAATTATTAAGCACTTCTGTTGTTGGTATTTCTTATGCAAATAACCCTAAGGGCTTTGTCTACCTGAGGGTGATAAGGGGCTCCAGACGTGGACTCCTTGCTCACTGTGACTTAGGGAGTACAGATACACCTCACTGACGAGGCCCAATAAAGGCCAAAACGTACATCTGGGGTTTGCTGTTTCTCCTATTCAGGGTAGAATTGCCTGGTATTTTGGGGCTTGATCACCCTTTTGAGTGAGACCAGATCATATCCATAGAACTACCTATTAAGGATAGTCCATCCCCTTCCTGAGCACCTCTATTGTATGTATTGTTTAATGAAAAACTAGCGAAGTGCCAATCAAAAAATTACGGCAATAAAATTGTAAGTGAGCTAATGCTGTTTGGTGTATAATAATGAAATATATAATACATTAATAAATGAATATACTTTACCTATTTTGAAGTAATATATGTAGGAAGCATTGTGTTGAAGAGCTGGCAATCTGTTTTGATGTTGCTGCAGCATTAGTGGTGTGGAGCTGCTGTGTAAGCGTGATGAATGTGTGCAGTGTAATAGTGTGCATGCGCGAGACCAAACCGTTAGCGTAGTTGTGTACTTCCGCATTGTTTTAAAATGGCAGGTAATGTGTGATATGCATCTTAGCGGAATATCCGTAGGTCTTTAGTGGTGTTTTGCGAGTTTCTTGTGGTGTTTTGCGTGTTTAGAGTGCTGTAGCCTCATTTTGTTCGGCGGCCATTTTTTCTCTCACTTAGAGAATTTTTTTGTGTCTAAACTCTTTTATTTTGAGTTAAATGAAGGTGTAAATTGCTTTTTTGAGGTCCTGGATGCCCCCTCTTGCTGTAGGTAAGCTCTTTATGTATGTGTTTTGTGTATTTATTGTGTTTTTAATTTTTTCATGTCTGCGGGTTGCGGACGATTTTTGCGAGGTCGTAATGTGTGGTAACATGTCTCGTATGTTTTTTGCGTTACGACATGAAGTTTGCGAGGGTCGCAGTTGCTGGCGAGGGTTTTTTGCATTACGACGTGAAGTTTGCGAGGGTCGCAGTTGCTGGCAAGAAGTGCCGAAGGCAACTGCGGCCCTTACGTAGCGAGCCCGCAAGCGTTAGCAACAACTCGTATGCTCACAACTATATATGTATATTTTAATGCGTATAACTTGCGCTTTCAATGCATAAAAAATGTAAGTTCATGATTTTGCACTTATCAGTGTTAAATTTTAGATTTCACAGACCATTGCTCTAGTTTTCTTAAATAATTTCTCCTTTGATTTACACCTCCTGGAATGTCTACCCTGTTACATATTTGGACCTTTGGACCTGTTTTGGTGTCCGCCAGCAGTGCTGGCGAGCGACCTCCAGGTGGCGTGCCCTGATTTTAATGAGATTCAGCTGAGATTTTTCTCAATTTCTCCGGGTTAGGGTTTTTGGGATAGGGGTTAGGGTTAGAAATTGACTCAAATCTTGGCTGTGCCACCTAGTGCTGACTATCGGCCTCTAGGTTGCGTGTCCTGATTTTAATGAATTTCAGCTGAGATTTTCCTCAATTTCCTGGGGATAGGGGTTAGAGTTAGAAATTGAATCAAATCTTGGCTGTGTCACCTAGTGGCCGTGATTTTCCTCAATTTCCTAGCATTACAGATAGGGTTAGGATTTAAGGGTTGGGGTTAGGGTTTGGGTTAGAAAATCTTGACTGCACCAACTAGTGGCCAAGGGCAGCCACTACTGGTGGCCAACAAACAGGAAATATCCACATATTTTAGTGTAATTTGCAAACAAGCCAAATCTGCTCTTGAAGCCACAACGTGACGGCCTTTGCCGAAAATTAAACAATTGTATGTCAAGGGATGAGCATGTGGTGCCTATTGATGCCTCAAATATTTGCCTAAACAAGGGACCTTATTGTCCGTGCAGCTTGCAATCTCTTTCTACAAATACGTTTTACTCTAAAAGCCATAATTTTATTACAGCCCCCAGCCATCCTCCTAAGCCCATTTTAGTGATAAATTCTATTTAAACTGTAGAAAAGCTTTGCCCCCACCCTCAACAGGGTCTAATGTTTTATTTGAAAAACCTCCACATTTATGAGCCATGACAAGTACTGACCTAAATATAGATATTGTTGAGAAAACAATACTGATTCTCATGTTAACATTACTAAATGGATTTTGTAATAGAGTATACAAGGTATAAAGTTGTGAACATTAGTATAAACAACTTTTTAAGTACCCAATTAATGTGGTTTAGGTAATTTGTGCATGTTTCTGCAGTATGTATTAAAGAAGCACTGTCATGCTCTTAGAGGAGCTATATGCTTTATTTAGTGTTAGACCTTTTAATTAAAAATTCTGTTCAGTCATGTAGATGAGTAATATTCAATATATAATTTTACAATCAAAAATGTACTTCTAAAACTTTCTTTGAGCTGGTTGACTCCACTCCTTTATTGGGTCATCAAGGGATGTACATATATTAGTAGTGGGAAGTGTATTTACTTTCTCTTGGTGCTTAACACCTATTTCACATGTATTAAATAGAGAATTGGAGAAAACAAAAATAATAAAGTTTTATTTACATTCTTAGGAGACAACGTCGATTAAAAACTCTTTAAAATCAAGGGAAGTAGGAAGTGATTCCTTAAAAACATTTTAATATTGAATCCCTTATTTTCCACACTTTTGATAAGTGAATTATTAATATTTGAGGGATCGATACCTGATCTTATTTCCTCTTATCTTATCTTACTAAGTGTGTGATTTTATTAGGTTTAGCTTCCAGACTGTTTTGGGCATATATCTCTCTTTTTATCAGTATTAGAGATATTGTGTTTGTATCTTGGTGTCCTGTCACCTTCAAATTCTTTTAGATATGTATTCAGTTTAGTATAATTCTAAAGTTGACATATCTAACGTTCTAATTGTTGTTATATAATCCAGATGCCCTTTGAATCTCTATAACAGTTTTAAATTATACTGGTATATTTCTCCAGTTGTTATAGTGACTCACTGTTGGAGATTATTTACAACATAGAGGTTTTTGCTGGAAATAAGATTTTCTGGCAAAATTACCCACATTTCCACCCCTCTATTGTGTCTATAGCATTTCTTATAACCCCCATTTCGAGTACCGCATTAATATCAGGTCTTAAAAATTCCAGATTTTTAAAATGCGTTTGTTTTTGTCTAAATACACAGATTCCTCCTATGTAGTACCAGGCTCTCCCGTGTACTACAAGTTAGGGCACAAGAAGGTGACTATAAGCTCCCCATTCACGGAGCTTCGCTGGAAGCACTGTCTATTCTCAGTATAAGCGTCTGACGTCAGACGCAACCCTGACGCACGTTTCGTCACTTGGGTGTGACTTTTTCAAAGGGAGGGGCGAGGACCTCAACGGAGCCTCCTATTTATAGCGTTTTGATTGCTATGGTTACCCTTTAACTCTCACCAAATGAGAAGGGTATATATAGATATGGGATGACAAGCTTAAAATATTCCTCTCTTCATTTCTTTACTATATTCAAAATTAACTATCAGCATGATGATATTATGGTTATATAAACTCCTAGATATCCAGTTCATATATATTTAAATAATAGGATATGCCTTCAAACTTATATGTGCACATATTTATAATAAGATATATTTAAAATCACAACAATATAATTGTTATTCATGTTTATAAATAGTGATAAAAACATTTTAGGTAGATGTGCTATAAAATTAGTATTAATAACATATAAGTGCTCTTATCTATATACATCAATAGTGATTTTTAATAAAGTGCCAGTGCTTTAAAGTGTTTCTTACATAATTATTATGTTATCAAACATAAAATATACATTTGTGATGAAGTATGTTTAAGATAAGATATCAGTTCATGGTGTTTTTATTTATATACATCAGTGATGGGAGAAACATTTTTTCTTTTTTTCGTGCTGAAATGGTAACAGCATGATAGTGCTCATATTGTGTGTATCAATGGTGATAATTTGTGCTGTATCAAAGTACTGATGTGCTTTTAGTGTTCTTTATATTAGTTTTTATCATGATTAGCAATCATAAATGCTTATGGTGCCTTTGTGTATTGGTTTTCCAGGTATATCCCTTCCATATCTTAATTCTTTTTCTATCTTTCCAAGAAAAAAAGAGAAAAGATGGGGGGTTTTAAAGTTTTTACATTCATTTCAAAGCAGTTATCACACTTATTATGTAACCATTTTTCTACTATTTTGAGAGATAACTCTAGATATATCCAGGATAGTATTTGGGTATATTTTTAGTAATAAGTCTAAATTAGTCATATTTAGCACTTTAGCACACCTCTTGTCAGGATTTAAAGAAATGCACTGAAAGAGAAACCCACATTGAGTCCTTTTGGTGTTTGTGCCTGTAACTCATAGATCCATTTTGATTCCCTTTTGAGTAGCATCGTGTCTAAATCCCCTTTTCTTGGGCCCAACTTGACTCCATCTATTGCACAGAATTTCAAAACAGATGTATCTTTTTTATGTTTTAATTTTACATGTCGTGCAATTGGTGTGTCATATTCATTTATGATTGAGCAAATGTGTTCTCCCATTCTACGTCTGAGCTCTCTGTTAGTTTTACCGACGTAGATTTTCGTACAAATACATTGCACTACATATATGACTCCCTTTGTTTTACAATTATAAAAATCTTTTTTGGGGTATTTTTTGCCCGTTATTGGATGAATAAATTCTTTACTTGGTTTTATGAAATTGCAGTATTTGCATCGTCCACATTTATAACACCCTGTTAGGGGCTTAAGCCACATTTTTTCTTTTTGTTTGTCTTGTTGAAAGTGGCTATGTACCAGTAAATCCTTTAAATTGGGGCTCCGTCTGTATGTTATTGAACTATTTTGAGTAACTTTGGTCTTAAGATCCTCATCTGCAGTCAATAGATACCAAAACTTAGAGAAAATATCTTTAATTCTCTCTGAGTTGTGTCCATATGTCAGTATGCATCGTATTAACTCACTTTCCTCACTTGAGGTTGTTTCTTCTTGCATAATAGGACATCCCTGACTTCGTGTATCTTTAGTTGCATTCAATAAATCTGTTCTTTTAATATTCTTTGCATATTCATATGCTCTTTTTAAACATTTGTTCGGATACCCTCTGTTTTTAAATCGTTTTCTAAGTTTGTCAGCCTCAATTTTAAAGGAGATGTCATCACTGCAATTCCTACGGATACGTAGATATTGGCCTTTGGGTATACCTTTTTTTTTTGGGGTCCATAATGTTGGCTTGACCACTCTAGTAAGCTGTTGGACGCTGTTTCCTTCCTATATGTTGTAGTACTGATATTTCCCATCTCGTCCTTCATTATTTTCAAGTCCAAAAAGGCCAGTTCGATTTGGTTTATTTCATATGTAAATTTAAGGCCTAGGGTGTTTTTGTTAAGGGTGTCTATGAAGAGAGACAATTGTCCTTTTGTACCCGTCCAAAAGATGATAATATCGTCTATGAACCGTCTCCACATTAATATGTTGTCCGTGATATTGTTCATAGATTCTTCAAAGACATACCTCTCTTCCCACCACCCTAGGAAAAGATTTGCATAATTAGGGGCACATGACGTCCCCATTGCTGTGCCCTTAATCTGATGTATCCATTTGTCAGTAAAGATAAAATAATTTTTAGTTAGTATGAATTCCAATAGGGTCAGTAGGAACTCATTAAATTGTTCAGCTTTTGTTCCTCTTGTTCTTAAGAAAAAACCCACCGCCTCAATACCCTGTGTATGGGGTATGGAACTGTATAGGGCTTCCACATTTTTGCTAACAAGCCATGTTCCAGCAGGTACTACTATGTCTTCCAGTTGTCTCAATATATCTGTAGTATCTTTGATGTATGATGGGAGGCCTGTAACTAGATTGCTAAGATGATGATCAAGGAACTTACTGATGTTTTCAGATAAATTATTATTCCCGGATACAATCGGTCTACCCGGTATAGGAAGTACCTTTTTATGCACTTTTGGGAGGGCAAAGAATGTTGGAATGGTTGGATTCTTTGGTAACAGAAAATCATGTGTGTTGTTGTTTATTATTCCCTCCATCAAAGCTTTATCTAGGATTGATTTAAGTTCCTGTTTATAAATACAGGTGGGATCTCCTCTTAATATTTCATAAGTTGATTTCTCTTTTAGTATCTTTTCACACATTTTTTGATAATCCTCATTATTCATTATCACTATGTTCCCCCCTTTATCTGCTGGTTTTATTTGTATATTCTTACAATCTTGAAGTTCCTTCAGAGCTCTATTTTCCTTCATACTTAAGTTATAAACTGATCTTTGTTCTTGTGTGTATAATTCTTCAAGTTCTCTAGTTACCTGTTGTACAAACACACTTATATTTGGGTAGTCATTAATTTGGGGGGTGAATTTGCTCTTTTTTTTTTCCCCCATATTTTTGGTGCCTCCTGTTCTGTTAGGGTACCATCCTGATTTTCATTCTCTTCTATCAGTGCCATCATATCCATGAATGTATCATGATCTTCCTTATCAATATTTAAATGAGCATATTCCTTCATTGTTTTCATCTTATAAAACTTGTAGAGAGCTAGTTTTCTCCCAAATAGATTCAGATCTTTTATATTGGTAAAGAGGTCCACTCTAGACGAGGGGACAAATGAAAGACCCTTCTCTAAGACAGACTTATGTACATCATTTAGTGCAAAAGTTGACAGGTTCATTATTTGTAATCGGTTTTCTAATTTTGGATTGACCACGGTTGCCCCTAATTTTGGGGGTTTTGGTATCGATTTGGTCTTATTTGTGTATTTGTTGCTTTCCTCTTGCCTCTCTTTATATATTGGGCCTTGTCTAAAAAACCTTTTTCCTGTCTATGTTCATATGTATGTTCTTGAGCTAACCTGGTTCTTAGTCCCCTTTGTATCTGGTTTATGTTTCCCTCTGCTCCTGATCTTACAGTGGGATCTTCTATATCTGAGGTCTCATATTCTGACGAGCTAATATCTGATGATATTTTGGTTGTTCTGTTCCTTTTTGAGGGGAATTTATATATCCGATTGTTTTTATAATCATCTTGATCTCTCAAGAATTTCTTCTGTTTTCTAGTCCTGATTTCATTTTTAAACCTTTCCAGATTTTCATTAAGCTTTTGACAATTTATTTCATAATCTGTTTTATCTTTAAAGGCTTCAACTAATTTTTGGCTGTTTTCTAGGTTAGCACTAAATGTTTCCAAATGATTTTTTTCAGTTTGCACTATTAATTCCATTAAATCTAATGAACATTGTGATAAGATGTCTGTCCATTTCTTTAGAAAGTCTTCATTGATTAAATTGGTTGCTGGCATTATCTTAATCCTTAGGCCTCTTGGTATTATTTTCTGCTTAATGTAACATCAAGGGATGGGAACAACTCTGACTGGGAGGTAAACCTAAATGGTCCGACACACGCTAATGTCCACACCGGAGCAGATACACTTAATTGGCTGGCAAAAATGTGTGTTTACCTTGACAAGGATACAAGCTTGTGTTTGACCTTTTAGGATGGCCTCAGTGCTTTCACCCCCTTGATGACCTCAAAATGGGTGGAGACAAGCAGCTCAGCTGGAGGTTTAAAAGTTGATGTTTGAAAGTTATATTGAATATTGCTTTTCTAAATAACTGAATAGGAATTTTATTAAAGAGCCAGTTAATTCAGTACAACTTGGAGCACACCACTCTAAAGTTCTCATAAAACCATGTTGAGCTACTTTTTGAATTTTTTAAATACGTTATTTTTTCACAGAGAAATTTATAAATAAGGTGTCTGTTTCAACGAGACTGACATTCCCCCAGACAAGCCCACCACTAAGTACAGAGAGCATAAGCAGAAATAGTAACCCTTCACAAATTAATCTGTGCAGGGAAAGGACTGCTGGAATCGGCTAGACAGTACAGTTGCGGGTTAACATCCCCTGCTACATTCCTGAAGTTCAGGGAGAAACTATAAATCTTTGTCTTCACAGAGCCTTAACCACTCGGTATCGGCAGATGTTGTTTAATCATGGAGCAGTCAGGAGTGTGTTTATAAACAGACCTAAGATTATTAGCTGTTATTAGTGTAATTAAAATACATAGAATATTGTGCTCATTAATGCCATGAAGAGCCCTTATAGGATCTTCATGGCACTTTAAGGATCAATGCCTAATTAAACATTAAGATCTTGTTGTTAGGGCATTACAATTGTCATTTAGGTAGACAATGTCAAAGGAGCTAATTATCACACAGAAATATCACAACACTTAATGGTTTAAGGTGTATAAGTGTATTGTTATTGATATCTTATATGAAAGCTTAAAGGTATATATAATTTTTATGGTTTTCAAATGTTTGGTAAGAAACAGGCAGTTATTATCAGAAAAAGATGTGTTATATAGAGTATGTTCAGTGTATTTACAGAGTTATAGGCAGGAAAGTACAATCCAGCTTTACACACACACACCCACACAGAGCTTATATAACCAAGTACACCAGAGAGAGCAGCCAGGTACAGAGTTTTACATTTCTGGTAGATACCAAAGGAATCCGAGGACAAACAAAGAGAAAGAGACTACATATCCCAGTCTGCCTTGCAAACACAGGAACCCCAGAGTATTATACAAATCTATCAGCTAACCTCTGCTTTCTCCTGATTGGCCAAAACCAATTATGAATTTAAGGCTAAACTTAGCAGGTATTTTCAGGGTGTCCACTAAAAAAAGCTGCAGCTTGCAAACTGAAAATATTTAGCAAACATCAGTCTGAGTTTGTAAATGTTTTTTTATTTTGGTATTTTTTATACAAAAAAATGTTTGCATACACTACTGATTCTCCTCTATCAGATGCATTCATAATCCAGGAAACTTAAATATGCCTTTTAAATTGAAAATAGTCTCCCCACAAAGGTAAGATTATAAAAAATATTTTCTTGGTGTAGTTTAAATACTTGAGACAAACATAAACCACCAAATAAATCTTTAGTTATTTTGTATATTATAAATATATACATTTATCAATTTATGTTTAATTCTAGCTCACCAGCTTGTTGGCCAATAATAATATGGCCCACCACACAAAATAAGTTGGACAGCACTGTGATAGATAATATAATTTGATTATCTGCTTATCTTTAGACAGGAAGAAAACATAAAGCACATAAAATAGGTGTTTTGTTTTAACATTTAAAAACATTTAGCTTATTGTTAATTTTAGTCTTATAAAGCAATGTACTGAAATTACGTAACTACAGTGTCTATTTTAATAGTATTTTTCTAATTATCTAAAAATACTAGTCACTTGCCTCTCTTCTCCTCCTCCTCCTCTGCCTTCTCTCTCTCCTCTCTCTCTCTTTTTTTTTTTTTCTACTTGTCGTCCTTTCCCCCCTTTCGGCGCCCATTGCGAGCCTATATTACTGATAGCATGGATGATCTTGTGTAGATGGCACAGTAACTCTCCTCAAAAATATGTTTATGTCCTCCAGTGTTTATTTAGAAACCGCTCCGTTTCCATAGGCATATAGAAGATTTAAATGGTTTCTACGGGATTGAGAATATACTCTTATGTGACAGACCTTCATTTATGTATCTCTTTACACAGTGCTTGTTACCATAACTAATCTATTTACACTTTTATAGCACAGGTGACACAGCTAGAAATCCTCTGCTCCAAGGTTTACAGAACAATGGCCCCAGATCTGCTATAAGCAAATCATGTATCATCTAAAAAGAACATGGCAAGCTCTTTTTATCAAATCCACCCACACATACATTTTGTATTTTTCATCTTCTTAATTTTCTTTGTCTGAGTTTCCTTTTATTTAATATGCCTTGTATAAATATAATGTAATGCGTTGTTTAAAAATTAATGATACTTATTAAAGTGTAAGTTTGGAA
The DNA here is from genome assembly GCA_027410445.1 of Discoglossus pictus. Lineage (NCBI taxonomy): Eukaryota > Metazoa > Chordata > Amphibia > Anura > Alytidae > Discoglossus > Discoglossus pictus. Next base: position 63,263,020 of record CM050171.1, read on the forward strand.
ACCCGTGCCCTGAATTCTTACATTTCTCAAAAGAGCGAGAAAGAGGCAGTGAGAGAGGGTGGTGGCATAGATGTACACGTTCTAGGACTTAAAACATATTGCTGAGAGCAAATGGCCACCTCTGTGATGTGGATCAATCAAGACCAAGGCCTTTTTTCCATAAAACCCTTTGAGTGTAGAATAAGAAACTGAAAAAAAGGACTACTGTACTAAAATATAAAGACAGTTAAAGGTCTAAAGATCTAACCGACACGGAGTAACCTAATATGTATTGAAAATTGGAATCTGAAAAGTAAACTGAAATCTGGATTTCCACACCCTTAGAGCTGTCTATGTACTAGCCTATAGAAACACAGTTTTAAAGTATGGATTTGTATCCCTTTGTTACTCTGCTCTATTTGCCTGTTGTAACCAATTAAATGTTTGGGCAGTGTCTCAGCAAGAAGAGAGAGAGAGAGACAAAACGGAAGCAGCAGTAGTCAATACATAGAACTGACCTCCAGTCATAGTGATATAAGGTGCAGAGAAGTAACCAAGACTGAACCCACACTGCAGCCAGTGTTTTGTATAGCAGTATGATTGTATTTTATATGTAAACTCTGTTATTCTTTGCTGCAGGGACTGGGTGGAATGTGCTGCAGATACTGAGGGGAAATAAACTGCAGAGTGAATGTGAGCGTTGAAATGAGCTGCAGTGACTAGAGATGGAATGTGCTCTTTCCCCTTGTGCATAATTAGGTGCGGGCAGTTGTAGCAGACTTCCTGTTGTGTACTGTGGTGTCTGACTGGTGTAGATCAGACCTCAGATTAAGCAATATAAATCAAGTATAGATATGCATGTACTTTCATTGTAACAACATTTGTTTTAGAGTACAGTTCACATTTAATATAATCTTTTGATTTCATAGTTTCTGCCACGATACCAGCTGCATTTTGAGTTATTTGGTCCTTATGTGTGCCCTAGCATTCTCTTTCCTGGGGTAATCTAGTGTTAAATCCTATTCTTCATCCGCCATGCTGTATGCTGGGCCTAATGTAATGTAGCATTGGTTATTTTGCACCTGTCTTCATCTGAAGAGGCCTTTAGTTTATTAGGTTTAGTGCCTTAGGGGCCTACATTAAATGAGTAAAACTGCACTAAATAATTTATAGCACAGGTGTCTTATGTGATGCTGTTAAAACAGTAGAGGAAATAAAGTTCACTATTTTATCATTTTCTCTTCCTCTTTCTGCCTTATTTTTATCACATTTCACTGTTGCTTGGAATATACATTTGTACGTTGTCATGCTATTTCTTTTTGTTCCAAAGTAATGCACTCTGAATTCCCCTATTTTTTTAATACTTTCCTTCAAATTCTTTAGTTTTTAAGAGCACAATCGGTTAGTTCCTCTTTGATCTTCTGACCATATAATGACATTACTTCTATTACAAATGTTTGTTAGAACTTGATAATGTGGTACCAACAGGAATATTTAAGAAAAACACGTATCTGTATTGTTGACAGGCATTTTAGTAGCCTAGGCTCCAGGGTGACTTTTTTCAACTCTTGGTTCGTGTGTGTGTGTGTGTGTGTGTGTGTGTGTGTATGTGTGTGTGTGTATGTGTATATATATATATATATATATACACATATATATACACATATATATATATATATATATATATATATATAAATTATACACACAGTGCCTTGCAAAAATATTCACCCCCTTGGCATTTTTCATGTTTTGTTGCCTCGCAACCTGGAATTAACATGGGTTGTTTGAGGATTTGCATCATTTAATTTACAGAACATGCCCACAACTTTGAAGATGTTTTTTTTTTTTTGTGAACCAAACAACAAATAGGACAAAATAACAGAAAAAGTCAGTTGTGCACAACTATTCAGCCCTCTAAAGTCAATACTTTGTAGAGCCACCTTTTGCAGCATTCACAGCTCCAAGTCGCTTTGGATAAGTCTCTATGAGCTTGCCACATTTTACCACTGGGATTTTTGCCCATTCCTACTTGCAAAACTGCTCCAGCTCCTTCAAGTTGGATGGTTTGCACCTGTGAACAGCAATCTTTAAGTCTGACCACAGATTTTCTATTGGATTGAGGTCTGGGCTTTGGCTAGGACATTCCAACACATTTACATCTTTCCCCTTAAACCACTCAAGTGTTGCTTTAGCAGTGTGTTTGGGGTTATTGTCCTGCTGGAAGGTGAACCTCCGTCCTGGCCTCAAATCATGCACAGAGTGGTACAGGTTTTGCTCAAAAATATCCCTGTATTTAGCACCATCCATCTTTCCCTCAACTCTGACCAGTTTCCCTGTCCCGGCTGCTGGGATGGTGTTCTTTGGGTGATGTGATTTGTTGGATTTTCGCCAGACATAGCGTTTTCTTTGATGGCCGAAAAGTTCAATTTTGGTCTCATCAGACCAGAGCACCTTCCTCCATACATTTTGGGAGTCTCCCACATGCCTTTTCACAAACTCAAAACGTGCCATTTTTGTTTTTTTGCAGAAAGTAATGGCTTTCTTCTGTCCACTCTGCCATAAAGCCCAACTCTATGGAGCGTACGGCTTATTGTCATTCTATGTACAGATACTCCAGTCTCTGCTGTGGAACTCTGCAGCTTCTCCAGGGTTACCTTAGGTCTCTTTGCTGCCTCTCTGATTAATGCCCTCCTTGCCCGGTCCGTGCATTTGGTGGGCGGGCTTCTCTTTGCAGGTTTGCTGTTGTGCCATGTTCTTTCCATTTGGTTATCATAGATTTGATGGTGCTCCTGGGGATCATCAAATATTTGGATTTTTTTTTATAACCTAACCCTGACTTGTACTTTTCAACAACATTGTCCCTTACTACTTTGGAGAGACTCACTTGGTCTTCATGGCAGTTTTTGGTTAGTGGGGCCTCTTTCTCAGGTGTTGCAGCCTGTGGGGCCTTTCAAAAATGGTGTGTAAGTGTCACATGATCTGTCATTACATATAGATTGCACACAGGTGGACATCGTTTCACTAATTATGTGTCTTCTGAAGGTAATTGGTTGCACCAGAGCTTTTTATGGGCTTCATAACAAAGGGGGTGAATACATACGCACGCCATGCCAATTTTCTGTTCTCTATTTCTAAAAAATAGTTTTATGTATACATTTTTCTCATTTCACTTCACCAACTTAGACTATTGTGTTCTGATCCATCACATAAAATTCAGATTAACAAAATTTAAGGCTGTAATGTAACAATATAGGTAAAAAGTCAAGGGGGGTGAATACTTTTGCAAGTATATATATATATATATATATATATAAATATATATATATATATATATATATATATATATATATTATTTATTTAAAACTAAACTTAATTGTTTTTTAGTGGTTTTCCAACCATGGTCATCAAGGCTACTTACAGGCCAGGGTTTTGAGACCTCTGCTTTATCAGAAGTGTACTAAACACTGTCTTAGTAATTTTGACTGGGGTACCTCTGCTGAATGAGTTTAGGGATAGTCTCTTAATCTGGACTGGTTAGAAGGCCAGTTTATTCAGTATCTAGGTCCGTCTGTTGTTCTCTTAGCATCATTTCGATAACATGACCCTCTTATACTGACAAGTACTCTAGTTGTGATCCCCCTCAATTCAGTTTGCTTGTTGTTTGTGCACCACAGTGATGATGATGGGAATACCGTAAGGAGAACACTTTTATTTTCTTGTATGTCATCATATTAAATAGCTATTTTTATATTCTATGAGGGGAATATGTAGTCGCCCATTATTGGACAGTATCACAGTATGAAAAGCTTGTTAGAATGGAATTGTGGTTTCTTTAGCACTGTCCTATTGCCTGTGGGTGATGGTCTACATCAGCAGCTAGATGTTACAGTGCCACTTTAGTGTTCTTCTAAAGGGCTCTCTAAAGAAAAGTTAGGTTTTAAAATTTTACTGTGCATTTAAATAATCAATTACTATTGTTATAATCTTGCTCGCAGGCAGTATGAGATCTTATCTATCCACCCCCTGAATGGTATATTTGTCTC
>CM050171.1:63272041-63282041 GCA_027410445.1 Discoglossus pictus
TCAAATCTGACCAGTTTCCCAGTCCCGGCTGCTGAAAAACATCCCCACAGCACGATGCTGCCACCACCATGTTTCACTGTGGGGATGGTGTTCTTTGGGTGATGTGATGTGTTGGGTTTGTGCCAGACATAGCGTTTTCTTTGATGGCCAAAAAGTTCAATTTTAATCTCATCAGACCAGAGCACTTTCCTCCATACATTTTGGGAGTCTCCCACATACCTTTTAGCAAACTCAAAACGTGCCATTTTGTTTTTTTTGCTGAAAGTAATGGTTTTCTTCTGGCCACTCTGCCATAAAGCCCAACTCTATGGAGCGTACGGCTTATTGTAGTCCTATGTACAGATACTCCAGTCTATGGTGTGAAACTCTGCAGGTCCTCCAGGGTTACCTTAGGTCTCTCTGCTGCCTCCCTGATTAATGCCCTCCTTGCCCGGTCCGTGAGTTTTGGTGGGGGGCCGTCTCTTGGCAGGTTTGGTGTTGTGCCATGTTCTTTCCATTTGGTTATGATAGATTTCATGGTGCCCCTGGGGATCCTCAAATATTTGGATATTTTTTTATAACCTAAGCCTGACTTGTACTTCTCAACAACATTGTCCCTTACTTGTTTGGAAAGTTCCTTGGTTTTCATGGCAGTGTTTGGTTAGTGGTGCCTCTTGCTTAGGTGTTGCAGCCTCTGGGGCCTTTCAAAAAGGTGTGTATATGTAATGACAGATCATGTGACACATATATTGCACACAGGTAGACATCATTTCGTCATCGGCCAGCGACAAAGTGAGCATAGGCAGCATAGCCTAGGCTCCCTCAGTCGCTGGCCGTTGACGTCATCACAGTGCGTCTAGGCAGCACACGGGAACGCAGAGTTCCATTAGGATAGTTTTAACGCAACCATCTGCATCCAAAATTGTTAATAACCATCTATGAAATATTTATCAGAGAGGGATTCATTTATGGAGCAGTAGACTTTATATTAGCAATAGCACTATCCTTGTGACTTCCTCAATTTTGGGCTTTTTATATATGTAAACAATAATCATTTGTATGGACTTAAATTTCAAATAAATTATTAATAGTGCAATACATAGCACTTCTAGCATTTTATCATTGTGAGAAGATCCTCTAGTAACACTTAGTCACTTTACACTGGTCACTTTTGAGTTTGTTTGCACAACAGGACTTCTCTGGGTCCAAAGTCACTTCAGTACTAGTCCCAGCACTTAGCACTGTTTGCACATTTTCCCTTCACCATTGTATCCAATCATTTGGTTATGGTTATGATTAATGCAGTCTAGCCAGTAGAGGTATAAATATATTTATAATTAGGCAGCTGTATTGTCGTGTGTGCAGTTTTTATTACTACCATTGGTTTTAAAATAACTATTAAAAGGTCATTTTTATTGGCTATTATTGACCATATTAGGTTCTTAGGAGTGCACCATTACAAAGGGATTTTTTTTTCTTTCCTTTACTATTATGCAAAAAGTCAAGGGGGTGAATACTTTTGCAAGGCACTGTATGCGCTACTAAAGAGAGCCCATATTTGCCCATTGTCTCACATTCTGTTCACAGGGAGATGTATATAATTGCTTAATACAGTTATATTTGTATAGTAATATAAAGAAGAAGAAGAAATCTGTCCCAATGTACATCAGAAATATCAATCTGAAGTAGTGTCTACTCTCCCTACTGCCAATCTGATTCTTGATAATCGCCCCCACTTCCACATCACAATCCCTACCCATCACCACTCAACTGAAGCTGTAGCAATATTGGACAATGGCAGAAAATCAATGCTTCTCTTTCTTCTGGTTGTTTAATAGCTCCTGCATCACCCACGCTGATCTTGTGAGTGGGAGGTGAGCTGTGTTTAGCAATTTGTTCTAGCATTGTAGAGACTAAGAAGTGATCTTTAAAACCGGCAGTGCTTAGGGGGTTACATCCGTGGTAGAATTATCCATCGCATTACTGGCAGGGTTAGCTGCAAAAGTGGTTAATGGGACATTGACAGAGGACAATAAGCTTATGTAAACATTAAGTGTGATTATTAAAACAGATCTTAGATTTTGATTCCTTGAAATGTGTTTTAGTGGAAGTAGCTAAATTATCTGAGAAATTGATGTGCTTTTGTATGGGAAGAACAGGACCCCCAAGAGCCCAAAACCTGAGCTGATCTCACTTTCCTTTAAAGAGGCACAGAGTATCTAAGCTGTTTGTTTTGACTTCCCATTTTAAGTCCTCAACCTTTTAAAATGGCAATATTTCTTATAAAAACAAAATATAAAGTGAGTAATGGAAGCCAACAACTGACAATCTATATGGTGCAAAGACTCACCACTTGCGGACATGTGTGAGATTGTAAGTTATGTATAAAAAGGCATGCAGCCCCCTGTCTGTCCTCTAAAGTGGGAGAGCATGGCCCTCTTAAAAAATACATAATTCATTAACACGCTCCACAACAAATAGATAATAACCCATTGTACTTCCAAATACTTCTCCTCATTATCTATACAATTGATCATTGTGAGGCTCTTTGAAGCATTCAATGGCAGTATTTGAGGCCCTTCAAGTGAAACTGGTTGTCCTTCACTGATCTAGTACAATGTAAATAGATAGATCATTATGGCTCAAACCTGTCTCTGTAAATTCAAAAAATAAATAAATAAATCAAATACTGGGTTTCCAGCTGACCTATAATAATAATATTCTGAAGCTTCAAATTGAATTCAGAAGCATGTCCTTCTTGTACCTTCTTAATATCGCTATAAAAGTGTTATGTAGTATCTTCCTATTGTGCAATTTAATTATTTGTATCTAACAATGTGATAAATTGTGGCTCAATTACATAAAATATTATGAATACTTGTTTTAATTTTCTTCTGCTCGTCTTTAAGGGGGCTACCATATTGATCTCGCTCTCATTCCATTCCTCACAGTATGTCATTTTCTGAAGGGGTAAGCTGTGGATCTCCATATTACATCATCTTATGCAAAGAGTAATGTCAGCTATTTGATTAAGTTTAGTTTAAATTAAATACCATACTTGGATCATTTCATGTGTACCCTTAAAGGTCCAAGTTACTGCAGAAATTTAAAACTGCACAAATAAATATAACTACAATTAGTTTTTAGTAATTAGTTATTAGTTAAAAAAGTTTAATATTTTAGGCAGGAAATTATCTAAACTAAATTTTCTTATCTATGGTAATAAATGTACTATCACAGTGGGTGTGATAAAGAAGAACATATTCAGTTATATTCATCAGGATAGCCACAGACACATTTAATTGTTAAATTCTGTGTCATTACAAATAGTATTACCATTATTATTACCATTTATTTATAAAGCTCCAGCATTTTCAGGAGCACTTATTTCAAACTAGAATAAAGTAAAGTGGCTATAAATAGCAAATTATATGGCTATTTAAAATATAAGGGAAATATGACAATAATGGGTCAGCAGAAATGAGGTCCCTTCTCTGAAGAGCTTACAATCTAGAAGGGCGAGCCCTTCTTTATTATCCCCACAATGAGAGTTAATTAAAAGGACATGGAAGGTTTCTGTTTTTTTTGTGAAGAGTAAAATACACTTCAGTATCTCTTTTTAATCTTAATTTTATTAAGAAGTGCTTAAAAGACCACAAAAGTCCCCATATGTGCCCTTTGTAAAATTGATGCCTCTGCCTGAATGAGTAATGAGCTCTGGATCGCACAATACATAATCAATTAGAATTGCAAGCTTTGAATAAGGCAGTGGCTGAGTCCTAGTGACTACTTCATCATGTTCTAGCGGTGTGTAAACGTTGATCAGTAGGTAATGCTGCAGGTCCTGAGCTCAAATCCCCACAAAGATAGATATTTTTCTTTTATTGTTTAAAAAAAACAAAAAAAAACAGAAATATGTTCTTTAGGTTATACAATAAAGCATATGCTAATATGAGGCAATGCTTTTTTGTTAATTATTCTTATTTTTTAACAATGTGAACTACTTATTTAAAACTAGTGCACATAATTATTCAATATATGTAGTTCAGATAATGAAATTATATATATTTTTAAGTAACTAATGTATTTATTAATACATATATGAATGATATTATAACATATGATATTATAACAATGATAACATTAGTTAAACAAACAAAAAATCACAAATGGAACGCAGAGGAATCAAACCCATGACTTACCCATAAAAAAAACAAAAAAACCTAGAACAGAATGCTTACTACTTCACCAATACACTAAGCTCTCAAATATATATAATGCAATTTGTAATAGTTACAGACTGCAGCCTTATTATTTATGTAGCTTCTTCAAGGGCTGAACTACAGTGCCTTGCAAAAGTATTCAGCCCCTTGACTTTTTACCTATTTTCTTACATAACAGCCTTTAATTCAATGTTTTGTTAATCAGAATTTTATGTGATGGATCAGAACACAATAGTCTAAGTTGGTGAAGTGAAATGAGAAAAATATATACATAAAACTATTTTTTAGAAATAAAAAACAGAAAATGGGCATGTGCATATGTATTCACCCCCCTTTGTTATAAAGCCCATAAAAAGCTCTGGTGCAACCAATTACCTTCAGAAGTCACATAATTAGGGAAATGAAGTCCACCTGTGTGCAATGTAAGTGTCACATGATCTGTCATTACATATACAGAGGCTGCAACACCTAAGCAAGAGGCACCACTAACCAAACACTGCCATGAAGCCCAAGGAACTCTCCAAACAAGTAAGGGACAATGTTGTTGAGAAGTACAAGTCAGGGTTAGGTTATAAAAAAACATCCAAATCTTTAATAATCCCCAGGAGCACCATCAAACCTTTCATAACCAAATGGAAAGAACATGGCACAACAGCAAACCTGCCAAGAGATGGCCGCCCACCAAAAATCAAGGACCGGGCAAGGGGAGCATTAATCAGAGCACATAGACCTAAGGTGACCCTGGAGGAGCTGCACAGTTCCATAGCAGAGACTGGAGTATCTGTACATAGGACGACAATAAGCCGTATGCTCCATAGAGGTGGGCTTTATGGCAGAGTGGCCAGAAGAAAGCCATTACTCTCAGCAAAAAAACTAAATGGCACGTTTTCAGTTTGTGAAAAGGCATGTGGGAGACTCCCAAAATGTATGGAGGAAGGTGCTCTGGTCTGATGAGACTAAAATTGAACTTCTCGGCCATCAAAGAAAATGCTATGTCTGATGCAAAAGCAACACATCACCCAAAGAACACCATTCCCACAGTGAAACATGGTGTGGGGATGTTTTTCAGCAGCCGGTACTGGGAAACTCGTCAGAGTTGAGGGAAAGATGTTGCTAAATACAGGGATATTCTTGAGCAATACCTGTACCACTCTGTGCGTGATTTGAGGCTAGGACGGAGGTTCACCTTCCAGCAGGACAATGACCCCTGCTAAAGCAACACTTGAGTGGTTTAGGGGAAACATGTTAATTGGTTGGAAAGGCCTAGTCAAAGCCCAGCCGCAAAAGGTGGCTCTACAAAGTATTGACTTTAGGGGTGAGTAGTTTATCTATCTATCTATCTATCTATCTACAGTGGATATAAAAAGTCTACACACCCCTGTTAAAATGTCAGGTTTCTGTGCTGTAAAAAAATGAGACAAAGATAAACATTTTTAGAACTTTTTCCACCTTTAATGTGACCTATAAACTGTACAACTCAATTGAAAAACAAACTGAAATCCTGTAGGTAGAGGGAAGAAAAAATAAAAAAATAAAATAATATGGTTGCATAAGTATGCACACCCTTAAACTAATACTTTGTTGAAGCACCTTTTGATTTTATTACAGCACTCAGTCTTTTTGGGTATGAGTCTATCAGCATGGCACATTTTGACTTGGCAAGATTTGCCCACTCTTCTTTGCAAAAACACTCCAAATCTGTCAGCTTGCGAGGGCATCTCCTGTGCACAGCCCTCTTCAGATCACCCCACAGATTTTCAATCGGATTCAGGTCTGGGCTCTGGCTGGGTCATTCCAAAACTTGAATCTTCTTCTGGTGAAGCCATTTCTTTGTTGATTTGGATGTATGCTTTGGGTTGTTGTCATGGTGGAAGATTAAGTTTCTCTTCAAGTTCAGCTTTCTAGCAGAAGCCTGAAGGTTTTGTGCCAATATTGACTGGTATTTGTTCATAACTCCCTCTCTCTTAACTAAGGCCCCAGTTCTAGCTGAAGAAAAACAGCCACAAAGCATGATGCTGCCACCACCATGCTTCACTGTGGGTATGGTGTTCTTTTGGTGATGTGCAGTGTTGTTTTTGCGCCAAACATATATTTTGGAATTATGGCCAAAAAGTTAAACCTTGGTTTCATCAGACCACAATGCATTTTCCCACATGCTTTTCTGAGACTTTAGATGTGTTTTTGCAAAATGTAGCCTGGCTTGAATGTTTTTCTTTGTAAGAAAAGGCTTTCGTCTTGCCACTCTACCCCATAGCCTAGACATATGAAGAATACGGGAGATTGTTGTCACATGTACCACACAGCCAGTACTTGCCAGATATTCCTGCAGCTCCTTTAATGTTGCTGTAAGCCACTTGGTAGCCTCCCAGACCAGTTTTCTTCTCGTCTTTTCATCAATTTTGGAGGGAGCTCCAGTTCTTGGTAATGTCACTGTTGTGCCATATTTTCTCCACTTGATGATGACTGTCTTCACTATGTTCCATGGTATATCTAATGCCTTGGAAATTCTTTTGTACCATTCTCCTGACTGATACCTTTTTAACAATGAGATCCCTCTGATGCTTTGGAAGCTCTCTGTGGGCCATTGATTTTGCTGTGGGATGCGACTAAGAAAATTTCAGGAAAGACCAACTAGAGCAGCTGAACTTTATTTGGGGTTAATCAGAGGCACTTTAAATGATGGCAGGTGTATCCATTGGTATTCGAAATACAACACCACACTGAATGGGCAGACCAGTCTCATAGACCAACTTGACGACATAAACTTACAAGACAAGTTTCACCAAAACTTTATTTTATATTAAATATTTCAACTAGAGAAGATTAACGATCTCTGTAAATTATAAGTACTGCTCTGTATGTAAAAACTGTAAGATGCCATTAGAAGTTACATTTATTTTAGTGACACAGCCCTACAGAATCGGTGGAAAAAGTCTAAAGCCAATCAACCTACTGCTGCTGTTCTGAATTGTTTTAAGCTACTCGCATAACTTAATATACAGAGGTCTGGTAGCAATAAAAACCATGGCTAAACATTTTAGACCTATATATGAACTTCTATATATATATTTCCCATGTAAAAGAAACAAGTTTTTAGGCAAAACCTCTCCTTTTAACCAGCTGTTGAATAGCAGAGTACAGAAAAAGAGAAAGGGTAACATTAGGCCAGCCCCACCAGTGTAATCCCCCTTTTATATAGCCAAAAGGTGGGATTGGAGGACCTCATTTCACAAAAATACAGAAATCTGATAATATATATAAATACTAATAGTGCTTAATCTCAGCTAATTAATATATCACAATTTTATATAAAACACTTCAAAAGTGAACCACTAGTTAAATGTTTTAGTTTAAAAAAAAAATTGAAACCGCATGCTTTATTCCATGTCCCTTTAATTAAATCTGCAGAGGTCCTGTTAGTGAGACCTGATTTGCCATTCTGAAGTCGTAACCGGTCACACTTGGATTACTAATCATTCATATTGGGTCAATGATTCCTGGATTGCAGTTTAGAAATATATGTGACATAATTGTTCTGGAAAATCGGGTAGGTAAGAATCTTCTGGATACAATGTCATTACCTGTGAAAAGAAAATAGAAATACATGTTTTTGCAAATAAGTATTGCTGTATTAATAGTCTTGACTGGTGTCTGAACACAGACTGTTTGGTTTTCATGGGACTCTCTTTTTAGGCAATTGTTTTGTTTTATATAACTGTTTTAACCAGGTTATTTATTAAATTTTCCTTTGTCATAAAATTTACCTATTTCTAAAAAGCTCCCAGAGTAACATATGCTCAACTTCTGGAACTTGCTCATTTCTTTGTGTTCACTCTCATGCAGACTGCCATGTTTCACAACTGTGACCTAAGCCCATGCCCACACTCAGTGTCTCATTCTGCTCCAGACAATGACATGCTTTGTGATTGCTTGCAGCAACATGTCAGTATCAGTGTGGAGTCTTTGCCTTTGGGCATGGCTTTAGATCAGAGGTGTGAAAGATGATAGCCCGCAGGAGAGTGAACATCTATTACTATGGGGACTGAGCCTCTCACCTTTTTTTAACTGGTTTTGTTTTCTGTGGCTGAGGGGGCAATGTGCACCCCTAGGAAACTATGAGAGAAATGCACTAAGCTGTTATCAATATCAGCAGTGTGCAGCCATTCTATATACCACTTAACACAATTGAAATCTGTTGCAATGTATCTTCCCAGCAGATTTGGGGTGATTGCTCAAAAGGGAGGCTTGTGAGTAGAATACCCCATCAATCATAACCAATGTTGTTAGCTTATATTTAGAAGATATTTTGGTTAAAGGACCTCTGTAGATTATTTAAAAAAAAACTTTGCATATGTTTAACGTTTGTAAGAAATTAGCAACACTGTAAGCAGTGTCCATTGAAGTATTTAAAGTAAAATATTTATTTTAGTGGACCCTGCTTGTGTCTGAAGGAGTCCATGTGTTTGGCTGCTATACTTCCTGCTGCCTTGCAGCCTGAGTGGGTGTGTTCTGCTATTTTTTATATATTTAAAAGTGGGAGGGAGAAGGAAGTGGACTTGTTTACTAATTGGTGAACTGAGATAAGATTGCAGCATTTGACACCTTCCCCTTCTCACTCCCATATATAGGTCCATACTTACAAGAGGCTGCTTGCAAATATACGTACAAGCTTTGTTTGTTGTGCTCTTTACCCACCCCCTTATGCCTTATAAAAAGGTTAGTATTACTGTCATGGCAGATTCCATGCACTAGCAGAGTCTGCTAAAATTTATATTTTCTCTTTTATGCCCATGGCTTAAACAGTTGCTAATGTTTTTAGTTTGTTGCGTACCTCACAATCGTGATGTTTTAGCTAATCCACAGAGGTCCGCTTTCAACGTTATATCCATTTGAATTTTCATTGATTTACATTTTTTTCCCTCCATTTGTCTAGCCCATTACTTCTGGTTCTCTCTATTTTGATGGATAATATTTGTTTCTGTATTCCAATTAAAATCTAAACCAAGTGTTTATATGTGGCCTTACATTGTAAAGTCTTCCCGACAGCTGGATCCATATGATTTCATCAGCACATGTAAAACCTCTCTACCCAGATGGCTTTCGGTCCCACTAAAAGGTTTCTTAACCTTCAAAGGATCCTACATTGTTACCAATAGGCATGTTTCCTGTTATAGGAAGGCTCACAAGCTATTAATATTAAACAGGTCTCTTGTAGGAATAGATAGTATTGATTTTTCCTTTTGAAAAACAAATTTTCAACTTGAGACAGTAACATTTATATTTAATATGCATTGTAAGTTGAGTTGTATCATTCACATATTATTAATAGGGCATTGATAGCAACAGTGCTGCCATATTTGTTACATTGTAAGAACGTTTCTCATTGGAGAGAGGATTTGGGCATTTTCCAACCAGGAATAAGTTGGCTAGTGAGCAATAATATGGCAAAAATCTGCAGCTCAATGAATTTCTAATTGTATTGTTCTGGTGAAGGAACAGACTTTCAAGGGTGCTAAACTTCTACATCCCCTTCTGGACTATGAGCTATACCATTTAGGGTCATCTAAGATGGAACTGGCAACCGACTCCAATATCTTTGTCAACAATACCCTATGAATAGGCACGAACAGAGTCATAATGATGGATGTTGCTGGCATGCTATGGTCCATTAGTGTCACGGAGAGCCGGACACGACTGAACAACAACAAAACTTCTACATAGATTGCTGGATAACAATGAGCCAAGAGGCTATCATTTGGCCTATTGAATGATTGATTTAAATATCAGAAGAAAAGGGC
>CM050171.1:63287041-63292041 GCA_027410445.1 Discoglossus pictus
TCAGTATTTGTACATGTTATTGGCTCCAAGTATGATTGTTAGATCTCCTATTTAACATGACAAAGTGGGGGTTTCAAATAGTTCATCATTTAAAACTAAATGTAGTAACAACCATTTTATCAACTGGGTGTTATTCATGCATTTTCCTACAGTAAACTAACCTTTAAGTTTAACATTTTGAGAGATCCGTCGGCGTCTCTTACTTTCTGATTCACCCACAAAGATTAATATTGTTTACTAATGCAAGATCTTTGATGCTAATTAGCTCCTGATGCATTGGGCCCATTGTCTTTAGTGCTGTCACCTGAGTTTGAGCATGCCTATCCTTTTTTTTTTTTTTTGTTAAAGTGACTAACCATGGATCTAGTGCATCCATAATTCAAAAATAGAATCCAATTCCGTGCGCTCCTTGGGGACCCATATTTTTGTAAAACATAACTTTTTACTAGTAAAATTTATTATTGAACAAATTTGAAAAAATCGAACTTTCTAATAGTGATACTTATTAAAACCTTATTTGTGGCACTTGGTTTGTCTTGCTTCCATCATTCACCTCCCCCAGCCACACTACTGAAAATATAAAAGGGAGTGAATTCTTAAAAGTTACCAATGTTCGTTTGTTACATTAGCATTTCACAGTTCCTTACTTTAATTTAAGGACAGCCCGGCTGAAATGCAAAAACTCTTTCCTGGTTGCAAATAATTTCTAGACAAAAGTCAAGTTTCTCAGTTCTAAAATTGTATGTGTGTTTTAGTTTCAGTATCCAGTGTTGCCATCTACTTGACAAGACAGATAAGTGGGGCTTAAGACACAAGTCTAGCCTAGCACAAGTTATATCTGTATACCAGTTGTGCTCTGCACCATCAGATCGTATTGAATGGATAAAATGTTTCATTTTTTAAAATTTTGCTGAATTTATAGTCAAAGGCATTTTTTAGAAGATGCCGAGTGTTTGAATAGTTAATAAATTGAAGGTTGTTTTTATAATTTAACGTTTCTAAAATATTGTTCTCATTATATGTACTAGGTCTTCAGAAGAACATATTGTAGATATAGGACTTCAATGGTCTTTTAAGAGACCATCCGCCACATTAAATTACCTGAACTTGTAAAACCGTAGCCTGTAACATAGGCCGTAAGACTTGCGGATATTAAATTGGCCCCGTAAAGCAACCACCTGACGATCTGCTGGTTAAGAGCGAGAAGAACCCTATGGAACGTGAAAATTCGAACTGCGCACCCGCAACACCTTTCATGTGTCAAGCCCGTAACTGTTATGTTCGAAAATCGCTATTTAATTGCAACAAATTCGCTGGCATTCAAACTCGTAACCTGCAAATGGAGCGAAAAAGCCCACAGGACCCGCAAGGGGGTTAAAGTCCTGTCCGTAGCACTGTAAATAGAAATATAAGCGCACTACTGTACTTAATATTAAAGTGAAAGGAATGTTGGGTATTAGAAATAATAGCACAACATTCTTATGCTCGCAAATCTGCAATATCATTTTTTTGGTGTAGTTTTTGTATTATTTCGATCCTGGCAACCAATGTGTTAAAACATATAATGGAACTCGCATGGACTAGAATATCATATTTCCTGATTTATTAATATTGCATTATTTCTGGAATGTGGGTCCGATCGAAACCCGTAAGACTTTGAAATCCAACCTCCATTTTTCTGTGATGTCATGCTGACAATCTCTTTTGCCATCCCTCTAAACCCGTAACTACGGGTTTGACTAATTGATGTTCAGGCCGCACATACAACGAGCGCAAAAATGGTTTATGTGTTTGCTTCTCTGGCGCGTTGCTTGCAGCATGGTTGAATGTAATAGTTCTGTAACGCAGCAGAATTTCAAGCCTGTAGGCTTTGCGGGTGTCCCGTAGCGGTTAAAGGCTTCAAATTTAATGCGGCTGCATGTACTCGGCTAACCCTTTTGTTTTATTGGCGTTTCCTTTTGTTTTGATAATCTTTTTATGTTGTGTGTTTATTTTTGTAGAAGAAGCTAGTGGCAATGCCAGACCATACTGATGTGTCCCTGAGCCCAGAGGAGCGAGTACGTGCATTAAGTAAGCTGGGCTGCAATATCACCATCAATGAGGACATCACTCCGAGACGTTACTTCAGATCTGGGGTGGAGATGGAGCGAATGGCCTCTGTATATTTGGAAGAAGGAAACCTTGAAAATGCCTTTGTTCTCTACAACAAATTTATTACGTAAGGAATCTTTAAAACCATGCATGATTTAATAAATGTGTAAACTAAATCTGGAAATTGACAGTATATATTAAAATGCAGAAACACGGAACATACCAATTGTGCCCTGCACCATTACAGTATTGAAATGCTAATGGTCAAAATGTTTAATTTTTGGAAATGTTGATGAATTTATAGGGTCCAAGTCATTTTTTTTAGAAGATGCAGAGTGTTTGAATCCTTCCTTGAAGCTTTTGAACATATGATGCTGCAATGATCGTGTAGAACCAAGTGAGGCCAAGTGAGGATTGTGTAGAACCAAGTGAGGATTGTGTAGAACCAAGTGAGGATTGTGTAGAACCAAGTGAGGATTGTGTAGAACCAAGTGAGGATTGTGTAGAACCAAGTGAGGATTGTGTAGAACCAAGTGAGGCTTGTGTAGAACCAAGTGAGGCTTGTGTAGAACCAAGTGAGGCTTGTGTAGAACCAAGTGAGGCTTGTGTAGAACCAAGTGAGGCCAAGTGAGGCTTGTGTAGAACCAAGTGAGGCCAAGTGAGGATTGTGTAGAACCAAGTGAGGCCAAAGTGAGGCCAAGTCAGGATTGTGTAGAACCAAGTGATTACACTCAGTGTGATTGCTGATTTGCTTGGCACTTGAACTCTGAAACTCCTAGGAAATGACCAAGACTTATTAAATTCATTATGTGGTCATGCCTCCATCCTCATTATCCATGCAGCAGTTTGTAGGAGGGCATCAGATGCTATAAATGACAGAACTCAACATGCCTATAACCAAATATACTCTTGATCAATTTTAAGAAATGTAAACTACTTTCCTGCATGGTTTTCACGCGTGGATTTTATAATGCACATAATGTTGGTGAGTTCCATCTTCTTTTTAAAGGTCCAGTGTAAGCTATTTTCTAGTTAAAACTGTTGTTAAGTTCACAATTAGAATTAAAAACCCACATGCAAACAGCATGTCCTGGACACGGTTATCCAGGCCAGATTGCCTGCAGCATGTTCTGTAGAAGAAGTGGGCTGAGGCTGCAATCCCATAACCCTTCCTCTCCGAAGTGCGCATGTTCACACTTATCTGGCATGCATAATTAAAACCTATCTATGTTAATGTGCTTGTCTTGCGGACAACGGTGTCGAGAAAAAAGGGGGAGTTGAGGCAAGAATGCAGCAGAGGGAAACTTTTTTTTTTTTTTTTTTTTATATATATTTTCTTTTCTAAAAGCTTTCCTTGCTGCTGTTTGCACATGTATGTTTAATGTTAATTAATGGTGATGCAAACACAGATAAGACAGAAGAACTGTGCTGTGCTTTTGGATAACGCCAGATCCTAGACTATAAAGTCATAAAGGCATTTCGATCATCGAGAGAGCCACAAATTGAAAGTGACAAAACGCGTCTGCACAGTTATTTATCTTTTATTTTTTATATTACAAAAATTAAATGGGGGGGGAGGGAGGAAGTGTTTTTTATAACGATTTATAAAACTTGCATATATATATATATATATATATATATATATATATATATATATATATATATCCGGAACCATGTTCAATGTGGTATATTGTGGCTAGAGGTATATTTTTGCTTTGAGATAATACATCTATCTTGACTCACACTTCATTCTTTATTGATCACGATATAGTATTTTTCATACATTGTAGACATGCACATATGTTACGCTGATACCCATATTGCACTATACTGAGCATAAGACAAGATGTTCATAAGTTGAAGAAGTACCAACCGAGAGGTCAACACGTGCTGGGATGTCCATGATATTCCTCATGCATTGAGGTTATAGAAGGAACTGGTGCACTATCTCTCCCCCGCCCTTTTTCTTTTTGAGCTAACAATAGTTTTAGCTTGAAAATTGCACACACTGGCCATTTAAGTCTGATCAATACAATAAGGGTTGCATTTTTTTTTTCAATTTGTCTTCTATCTATGATGCAGACATTTTGCTTGTTTAAATAGTTAAAATCGTACTGCATCCTTGTGATGATGTGTGCTGTATTAAGTGAACATGTGATCTTTTCAATGCATTGAGAGCACTAATTCTTGTTTAGCCGCAAGTTCTTGTTGTGCATCCTACTTGCACTGACCACTGCTTTATATCATTGCTTGCATCATGTCATGACTATGTCTCTTTCTGTAGGTTGTTTGTTGAAAAACTACCTGGCCACCGAGACTATCAGCAATGTGAAATACCAGAAAAGCAGGATATTTTGAAGGTAGTTTGGCAATTTATTCTACACTTAATTGGAATTGTTAATGTTATGAACACATCTATGTGTAAAGTGCTTGAAACTAAAAGTTAGAATTTCTGGAAAACAATTTCAATAAAACAAGTAGTTATGTATTTAGCTTAAATTAATATAATTTCATCTATATTCAGAGTGAGATTTAAGATAATGCAATGAAACACAAAAGACCCCTATTCAATTGCAAGTCCGCAGTTGCCATCATACCGGCCATAAGTCTGTGGCTTGTAAGTCGGCTTGAAATTTGCAACTGTTACAGAGCGATTCAATTGATCAAGCCCGCAGCTACCTGGCCGAAACCGTAAGTAGCATTTCATAGCATGATCATGATCAATTGAGCAATGCTGTAACTACCGATTTAGAAACAGCCAATAGTAAAGGAGACTGTCATCATGACGTCCGTTAAACGTCAATCAATTAGCGTTTGGAAGTCTGATATGCGATCAGACTCGCAATCCGGCCATGTACTAAATAATAAAAATTAATGATGATACTGTTCTAGTCCATGTGAGTGGCCTG
>CM050171.1:63907041-64048024 GCA_027410445.1 Discoglossus pictus
TTATCTGTCATAAGGAACAAAGGAAAGCTAACTTTCCCGAATGACACCCTGCTGGTGATCAAACAACAAATGGTCAGTACTAAAAACCTCAGGGATGAATTTGCACTATGGACACAAAGCATGGGAATCAACTCAAGAGACAAGAGCTGGAGCAAAGGTGCAATGAAGAATCACACCCAGGGGTCATTCACTGATGAAAGATTTGAATGGCTGGAACAATCCCAGGGTGTGGCTATGATGTGTATAACTGGGCCAAATGGACTTGCTGGGTAGTAGAATTATTGTGGGAAAGGAACAGAGGAATCAGGAGGAGTACTCTACACTCTTGCATACACACATTAGTATTTACACACATTAGTATTATATAGGTAGAGCCTTGTATTTCAGATGGCAATCTCACCACTACTGTTGTATGTTAATAAACCCTTTAACTTATACGTTTCCCGTGTATTTGGAGTTCTTATAGCAGTCAGATGCAAGTTAACTATTCAGGATATACGGTTGGAATTCCAGTATAAAAGGACTATATTTAACAATATATATATATACTACAACATGACAATTTATTAAAGCCATTAAACACCTTCTGTACATGAAATGTAAAAAGCCACAGCCATTGTGGTGGCAGGTAGTGGTGTCAACATAGATTTTTGTTTTAGTATTGTCATTATGTTAGAGCTTTAGATGGTTACAGACTGACATTTAAACTGTATTTTAAGATTATTTTGTGACATCAGCCGCTCTGGGTCTTGCTTGACCTAGGCAGAAATACTATATAATAACTTAAGTCAAAGATAATACTAGTTGCTGTCTCTCTTTAAACTGTCATATCTAATTCTAGATAATTTACATATTGGCACAAGTGTATATGTGTTCCAATAGACCTTTATATCTGCATTGTTTGCCTTTGTTACGAGTTTATACCTGTGCATTTTATACGTAGCTTTACAGTAATCACATATATAGTTGTGAGCGTACGAGTTGTTGCTAACGCTGCAGGCTCGCGTAGCGAGCCCGCGGCCCTCGCAAAGCGAGGGCACTGGGCGAGGGTCTCAGTTGCTGGCATGGAGCGCCAAAGGCGCTCCTTGCCAGCAACTGAGGACCCTCGTGAAGCGAGGGCCTCAGTTGCTGGCATGGAGCGCGCAGGCGCTCCATGCCAGCACCTGAGGACCTTGCAAAGTGAGGGCCGCAGTTGCTGGCATGGAGCACCGAAGGCGCTCCATGCCAGCAACTGCGACCCTCGCAAACTTCACCTCGCAACCCAAAGAGCACGACACACACATTACGACACTCGTAAACAACATACGACACACGTTCACACACATTACGGCCTCGCAACACTCGGACGCAACTCGCGAACATTACAAAATTAAAAACACAATACATACACACAGCACATACATAAAAATCTTACCTACAGCAACAGGAAGCATCCAGGACTTCAAAAATGCAACTTACACCTTCATTTTACTCAAAATAAAAGAGTTTAGACACTAAACAATTTGCTAAGCGACACAAAAAATGGCCGACGCACAAAACGAAAATGAGGCTACACACGCAAACACCATACGAGACACGTTACCACACATTACGACCTCGCAAACCTCGGACGCAACACGCCGACATACAAACATTTAAAACACAATAAATACACACAACACACACATAAAAAGCTTACCTACAGCAAGAGGAACCATCCAGCACCTCAAAAAACCAAGTTACACCTTCATTTAAATAAAAAAAAAACACTTTAGACACTAATAAAATCGCTAAGCGAGAGAAAAAATGGCCGCCGAAAAAAACGAAAACGATGCTACAGCACTCTCAACACGTAAAACACCACAACACACTCGCAAAACACCACAAGAAACTCGAAAAACAACACAAAGCACCGACGGATAATCCGCAAAAACGCATACCACAGATAACCCGCCATTTTACGCCAATGGGGAAGTACACCGCTACGCTAACGGTTTCGTCTCGCGCACGCACAGTATTACACTGCACACATTCAGCACGCTTACACAGCAGCTCCACACCACTAATGCTGCAGCAACCTCAAAACAGATTGCCAGCTCTTCAACACAATGCTTCAAAATAGGTAAAGTATATTCATTTAGTAATGTATTACATATTTCATTATTACACACCAAACAGCATTAGCTACCTTACAATTTCATTGCCGTCATTTTTTGAAGGGCAATTCTCTAGTGTCAAATAAACGTAAGCAAATGTTGCTTTACCATTTTAACAATGTTGCTGCATATCTATTTTTAATTTTATTTTTCTTTGTATTTAACTAAACACATTTAAAGCAATTTTGTAATGTCAGTTAACAGTTCTCAGTTGCTA
Organism: Discoglossus pictus; assembly: GCA_027410445.1. Lineage (NCBI taxonomy): Eukaryota > Metazoa > Chordata > Amphibia > Anura > Alytidae > Discoglossus > Discoglossus pictus. The sequence continues at coordinate 63,909,394 of CM050171.1, forward strand.
CCATTTAATTACTTCATATGGTGCCATACAAAATAAATTTACGGGAATTTGATTTATATTTTACAGTACATTTCAATACAGCCATAACATACAAAGTCATAATGTAGAAAAAAAAAAATTCCAAACTGAAAACATCTGTGAACATTCAGATCTTTATCTGTGCAACATGTGAGGCTTAAGTCAAATAGACTTGGATAAATTGGGCAAACACAATAATTTAGCTAAGAAATAAACTGTGCACATGCATTCCCAAGCCAAATGTTCAATGATTGCAGTAATAACAACAATCATTTATCTTATAACAAAACAGAGATTTTAACACTATTTAATATTATTAATATTATCTGTAGCGCTGTACAGGGGATAAGAACAAGGAAATATACAATATTGATAACTACAGAAAATAGAGGGCCCTGTTTTGAGTCTCGAGTCTTGTAAGTTGTGGCGCACATAAAACTTAGTTGTGCATTGTAATTCAGTTATTTTATTTTCACTGGTGATCTTGCACAACCAAAGTAAATGCACTAAATAAACTATGTGTGGGTCCGTATTTTGGTCCTCTATTTTCAATTTACTATGTAAATTTTAAATCCTGTTTCTTGTGTAGGTGATTGTACAGGCTGCATCATAACAGTGTTAATTGTAAGTCCTTCAACATTTCACTGATATCTTTGTCCAGAGATTAATACATGTAAAATTCAGGATCAAATAAATTATATATATATATATATATATATATATATATATATATATATATATATATATATATATACAGTATATATATACAGTATATATATATAAAAGTGGTCAGATTACCCAGTGTGATATGAAAATATTGATCTGCGCTTCTCCAATAATAAATTAAGAGCCATCTTTGTCCCATACCAATTCATCATTATATTCATCATTATAATAGGCAGATATTGCACATTTCTTCCTTGCTGTCTTGATTTCTTAACCTCAAGAACACAATTGAGTCTTTCAAACCAGTTATGTATTTTGTGGATGTTTTCATAGCACTACCTATTTACACAAGAGAGGACAACAGGAATGATGGCAATATCAGTTTGAGCTTCTATATATGTATAAGTGAGCATATCATTATTTTCAAATAATCTACTTTACCAGAGCTGTGCTCTATCTTTCATGATAGTTTCTAGGATATTTTGAAAGTGAGATGATACTTTGTGAGAGCCTCAGTCTGGAAGACATTTGGGGCAATATTCAGGTCTGAACTATAGAAAGAAAAATAAATATGTGTTTCACAAATCTGAGTCTGACTATGGGCATAATTAGGCAGGAAATCTGCCATAAACATAGTTGTTTATTCAAAAAAAAATCATGCTTCTGCTGGTCCATGGAGACATCCATAATATGTTGGTTAAGGAGGCGTGTGAGGAGCATCAACATTACTGCAGGAGCAGTGCTTGTAGTCATCTTTGCAACTGTCTACTTCTAATTAGGTGTTGTAGCCAGATATTTAATATATTTGTTCTATAGAAGCAAGTGGTTAGTAAATTTACTCACGTTTCTGTGAAAATATTGTACTTTATAACATTATTTTAGGTTTTATATTCTTAAAACTGGTTGTTAATGCCAACTTCTATATTGCAAACCTTATAGCTACCAAAGGATATGTTTCTTTGGACACCGTCTTCTGTCATGGTGACTATTTGTAACCAAGTTAGAGAATGAACACGGCTGGCAAAAAGTACCAGATGCATAGGTATTCCAGTGGAATTTCCCAGTTGTGGGATCTTTTGGAGCTCAGTAATTTATGCAGATATGCTGCTGTGAGGCAGTCTCTAGTACTTACAGGGACACTTGTTGCTAAGGCAACCAAGTCCATAATGCCTATGAGTCAGGACCTAGTCCGGAGTCCTTTTGAGTGTGGAATTCAAAATATTTCAACAGTCCATGTTTTCAGCGTCTCATTTGCAAGAATGTCTTGGGGCTATCTGCAGGATATTTACAAGTAAAACTCACTGACAAATTCTAATGTTCTTTTAAAACCCTATCTCCAATGGGAATCCATATGGAGCCCAAAGGCCCTATTACTATATCCCATGGGGTTAATAATGACTCCTATGTTTTTTAATTTGCATCCTTCATGAGAGTTCCTATCGTCACTAAAATTAACCCCTAGCTTTCATATATTAATTATAAGTCCCTCCCAAGGCAGGCGAGGATTTATATATCACATATAATAGTTGTCAAAATACGAGACGTCGTCACGCTTTGCGTGGTGCGTACGAATTAGGCAATGAGTGCCAAAGGCGCTCATCGCTTGCTCGCCTCGCATAGCAAGGCGAGCCGTTAACTCAGAGCACTTACATACAAAGGGCCTCATTCTATTACCGGCCGTAAATCGGCCGTAAGGCTGCGATTCCTTGCGGGGGTTCAGTTAACTCGCGATTCTCATCTTACGGCCGGCCGCATATCTTGGAACCGGCCGTAAGCTGTGAAATATAAAAACTGAAAAATAAATTCAAGCCTGCACTGTACAGCTCTGTAAATGCTAGGGATCATATTGGGGGACATGAGGATTAAAAGGAACCCACTCTCAAGCTTGCACATCAGCCCAAACCCGAGTTCAAATTAACTGTTTATTTTCCGGCTGCGGCGTGGGCGGGTCTGAAGTGCTCCAAGCACTCTGGACTTTTTACATGGATATTTTACGTATATTAAAAAAAAAATATTTTACGGATTTGAGTATAGGATAATTATGTGCTATTTTTTCTAACACCTAAAATCCCTTTATAGTCTTCTCAAAGTGCAGGATGGCTTTATTTGAGCTATTTTATGTGCTTAATTGGTGCTAACGGGACCTCTTTCCTGCAAGTAAGCAGCGGCTCGTTTTTAGCCTTGCAGAGAGGTTTCCCGGAGCAATTGAATTGCAAAACTCTTGCGGCCGTTTTAGATCAAAGGCTTTCCTCTGGCACGAGCGGCCGCAAGAGATAGCAAGGCACCGGCCGCAAGCCTGCCGGAATCCCCGGCCGTAAGGGAATAGAATAGCAGAATAGCTTGCGGCCGGTCCTTGCGGCCCCGCAACGGCTGCGGCCGCTAATAGAATGAGGCCCATAGAGAGCAGCCTACAGCTAACAACCACTTAGAGCATCAGTGGAACACCTGAAAGTCTGGGAGAATATACAGATCAGTGAACATATGGACTTTTGAATTGTTTTGACTTTTGTTCACCCAGGGTTAGCTGTGTGAAAGCTTGTAGTAACTAACTGCTTAATTATTTAGATAGTGCTTCAGTGGAAGCCGGGCCTATTATTTTCTTTGATTTGTTTTGTCGTTAATATTTTCACATTAAAACCTGGAAAATATAAACAGTTTTGTAGATTCCTCTATCAAATTGCCTGAAACATGTGCACAACCCACAGGAGACTCATAATATATATATGGAGATAAAGAGAGAGAGAGGCGTTTGAGCTAGTGTTAGCGCGTAGCATTGATATGAAGACTACTGATTTAGACTTATAGAGCCTCATTCAATTCGAAGGCCGTATCTCGCGGTTTATAGGCTGTATGTTGCAGGCCTGTTGTGGGCTTGCGGTTGTCTACAAATCCTGGGCTACTCAATTGATCAAGGGCGCAAGTTACGGGCCGAGGCCTCAAGCCCATAAACCACTCCCGCAGCCACAAACTGTTAATGGGCTGGACTAGATGCGGTCAGCAGTTACGATCCAATCACAATTTAAAAGAGTGCTACCAGGCCTTTCAGCCAATAGAAAGCGGTCAAGCCAAAGATGATTGACAGAGAGAGATTATAAAGTTGCATTTCACCCGCCCATGCGTTCGTGGACTATGTTGTAGATTCCGACAAAGTAGCATGCAGGTCCCAGAGTTGGTGGTTTGAGCAGAGTGAGTGAGAGTAGGCGAGCTTTCAGAGCAGTATATTGTGGTTTTGTTCTTTTATCTTCATCTATTTATGAATTTACACTTACTCCTTGATTACACATATTTACAGATTACACATAATACCAATACACATAAATTACATTACACACATAGATACACATAGAGCTAGGTCAGTCAATACACACACCCACATCCCTGACTTCCCATCCCCCAACAGTTAAAAATACACATAAAACACACATTTTGTTTCCTTTATATATATATATATATATATATATATATATATATATATATACATATATATATACATACATATATATATATATATATATACACATATATATACACATATATATATATATATATATATATATATATACATATATATACATATATATATATATATATATATATACATATATCAAAAATAAGTAAAAAATGAAAAGAAAAAAGAGCAACTTTTAATAGGATCTAATTAGCTATGCCAATGTATTATCATTGAAAAATGGAGATAGTGAATGGGAAAGCGAAGTGTGCCTAGATTATACTAATACTACAAATTATGATGTATATTGATATTATAGTGGAAAATAGCATATCACTGCATCTTATTTTTTGATTGTAATAAGACCACTGCTTGGATTCAGTGGCTGGTTATCTAAATAGTATAAAATAGGACATCACCTAGGTATTTTATTTAATAGGGACTATTATAGTAATTTACGGTTGTGTACCCATTTTCTATATGGATAGGGACTCTCCTAGAGCATGATCCCCTTATCAATCTGATGCTTACACAATAAGTGTCCCACCGCCTAAGCACCCATTTTTTTCTTTATTATTTTTAATATTTTTTTCCCCTTTTCTTTTTGGTACACTACTTTTTTTCTCCTTTTTGTTTTTGGATTGTTGATATTTTTAGAATTAAAGTATAAACTATTTTTAAACACAATTTTGCAAGCTGCGACTAGTCTTGGGGTCTGCAATGATGAATGGTTTGAATGGTTTGGCCATTTAATGATGTTTTTTGTACATTCCAAGGCCATTCTATGAGTGGGTTTCCAAGTTCATCTATATTCTGTCTCTTTAAATGTACTATAGACATTAGGAATTTCCCATTCACTATCTCCATTTTTCAATGATAAAACATTGGCATAGCTAATTAGATCCTATTAAAAGTTGCTCTTTTTTCTTTTCTTCTTTTACTTCTTTTTGAGATATTATAGCAACTATAGGATTTATTTTAGAAGTTAAATAGTATAGGTGCTTCCACATAATTCTTTTTTGATACATACATATATATATATATATATATATATATATATATATATATATATATACAGAAATACTTTTTTTTATTTCTCCTTACATTCTTTTTGGGATTGAAATGGAGGGAGAAGAGAGGAGGTGAGAGAGGTGGCTCTGGGGAGTGGTGGAGGAGAGGAGGTGAGGAGTGGCAGATGAGAGTATTTCGAGGAGAAGGTGGAGAGGAGGATAGTGGAGTGGAGGAGGTGGGTGGTGGCAGGGTGCCCCCAAAAATGGGCACATCTAGTTTAGGGACAGATGGGGAGGGGCCTGATCCCACTGGGGCGTTGTTTTGGGAAGTGACAGGCCTCAGGGACAGTTCAGGGAGCCAAGGAACTATTGAGCCAAGAACCAACCGCTGGAGCTTCAGGCCTCATGGCCCAGCAGGATCCAGCCTCCATGTCAGGGGAATATCACATACATATATCACATACACCAACATGCCACCACATGTACATCACACACACTACACATGTACATGATGGCCAACAAGGACACTGACATGTCAGCTCTATGGAATTAACAAGGGATAGATGGATTTGTCATTAAATATATGAAGCTGACAAATCACTGTCGTTCCCTCGGCACACCAACAGTAATCAACCAACATAGAGTCCATGTAGTCCTATGCAGTTACAGACTGTAGTCGGAATCAAAATAGCCTTAGGAGAACCAAAATATAAATTAAATCTAGCAAATGATAGCTACTCATAGTTGCAATTAGGTGAATCAACCAGGTTCAAGCCTAGATGTCAGATAGTTAGAAATGCATGCGAAACAATGTCTTATTCATCATACTAATAACATATACCTTTTTTTTTCTCAGCATCAAGGAGGTCTGGGTCCAGTGGAGAGCCAGAGGCAAGGGCACCTGCTTCATTGGAGCAGGAAGTCAGCGAGCGAGCCCCCCAGCAGGAACCGGAGCAAAGGGAGGAGGAAGAATTGGAGCCGTTGGATCTAGTTCAGAGGAGGATTTAATCTGGGCTGTATAGTCACCAGCAGGACCATCAGCCGTACCGGCTGCATTTAAACCCCGCTGTCCCCCTCCTCCAAAGACTGAGCATCTCATCAGGGCCCTCCTACAGGAGTGACCAGCGGGGCTTGACCCCATCTCCTCCTCCCCTCACAAGTGCTGCAGACTGGCCACCACCACCACCACCAGGCCCAGCAAAACCCCAGAACCCTTCCCACTGGGACACCTCCTCACCAAGCAATGGCCCACGGAAATCCATCCCCAACACCAAGCCAGGCTGCGCAGGTGGAGATGCTGGCCATCATGTGGCAGCAGATGGAGTGTCTCTGGGGAATCCAGCATCTCCGCCAATCATGCAGGGGTTATGAACAGCCTGGCGCAATTGTGAGGAGAGGAGGCACCATCTGATTCACACCTTGCCGGGCTGCTCGGCGGACCAGAACGCAATCCAGCAAGTCACCGTAGATGCCATGCAACATGCTTTGGTTCCCAGCCCTGACTCCTCCACCCTGGAGGCATCCCCCGCACACCTGCAGTTTGGCCGCTCCTCTCCACCCCCCATGCCAACACCACCAGCACCCCCATTGCTGCCTCGTGGGGTGATGCCTCCCCCTGACCACCCCCCACCCAAAACCACCACCACCAAGGAGACGACGGCCGCCCACGGGGGATGGGGCCCTAATGCTAAGCAGAGGATGATGTAGGGGCTGCACATATGTTTTGTGCCTTCTCAACTTAATCTAGCCTGGCTACAGATTCTTACATCTTGGCCTATGTGATGGTGATATCTTGTACTCAGATGGCTACCTCCCATCACATGGCCCATGATCCTCTTCTCTGTGGACACGTAGGGTTCTGTTTAACATTTCACCAATTGATGGTCACTGAGGAATGCATTTGAGAAGAGATGCCGCATTGCATACTGTATATTTTTGAAGGCCTTATTTTGCTGGTGTTATGTTTTTTTTTGTTTTAGGTAGAATTCAGGTCCATGAAGGCATCTTCTGCATCTGCAAGCATTGTGAGGGAAATGTATTAAGTGTAAGCTTTTGCCAGTGCCTTTGTGGGTCCTATTTTGAACCCATAAGATTTGGGCCAACATTTGCCATTTGGAGGCTTGACTGCATATGCAGCCTTCAGGGATTTTAGCAATTGAATAGCGATTTGTGATTTTAGCGATCGGAACTCTTGCAAACGTGAAAAATCAAAGGCTTCGATAGCCTGTAAGTTCCAGTTTTAACAACAGCAAATATTTAAAGCCCCTAAAACATAGGCCGTTTTTGGCTTTCAAAAAACGCCATTTGAATAGCAAATTAACTTACGGCCTCCCTTACGGGCTACTGTAACATACAATTGCTCAATTGAATGAGGCTCATAGTCTCTTACATGTTAAGCAGTGTGAGAACACATGTTAGAAATAAGCAATATCCTCTGTCTACGAGTCCATAAAAATGTCCTTTTTTTCTATTTATTGATAGCTCCTGGATTAGTTTGGGAATAAAGAGTATCATTAGGAATATATATGATAGTTAGACAATAAGATACATTTCACTCCTGGTATAACAGAGCATTACAGCATATAACAGTTTACAGGAGCAAAACCCTTACTATTTTATTAATACTTGCAATGCACTATATGATTTTTTGTAAAGTGTGCAAAAGACTAAAATAAACTTAATGTATATTTTATCTTATAAAGCTGTATTATCTTTGCTTGGAGCAAAATAAATAAATAAATAAATAAATACATTGTTTGGCAAGCAAGTGAATACATATGTGAAAATAATCAAATATCTATAATATTTAGCTGATGTAACAGGTCATCATTTTAAATGGCATATGTAAATTAATGTCTGAAATGTATATTAATGCAAGTCAATGTGCTCAAAGGACCACTGCAGTGTTAAATTAATAGATTGTATTTGTTTCATAAATCCTGGAAAGTTGCTTGAAAAACATTACATTTATTTTGTACTATAATGTATATGCTTTGTCTTACTGTTTTATATATATATATTTTCTTTCTTACCATCAAACACTTAGTGAGACAGGTGAATTGCAATATCAATACAGTGATTGGTCATTATGAGCTAACCATTACATTACACTATTTATTGTATCTTCTTCTTGAAAATCCCTAATAGTCTTGCTAAACCTCCACCTATCATATTTTTCTTTTTTCAAAAATAGGAAATCTAAACAAGTAAAATAAAACTATTACTTTTGTAATGAAAACCTTGAGGCTCATTCAATTGCAAAGCCGCAACTAACGTTATACAAACCGTGGTCCTCATTCAAATGCAATTTGGCCAATTGAATAGGGCTCTATATAAGCACATAACATATTTTTTGACAGAAGTTTTTAGTTAGTGAAGACCTTGATTTTGGATAGAAGTTCAGTAACTAAAAAGTTCTGTAAAAAAAATATGTTATGTGCTTATATAGAGTCCTATTCAATTGGCCAACTCGCAATTGAATGAGGCTCCGTATGTCTGCGGGCTTGCTCAACTCTGCTACAATTATGGAGTGATTCAAATGAACAATCCCGCAAGTTACGTCCAGAAGCAGAAACCGTAGACCATGCACTCGTACGTAGCATTTCAGAGCGTGAACATGATCAACTAAGCAAGGCCTTAACTACCCATTTAGAAATAGCCAATAGAAAATGAGACCATCATCATTACGGCAGTATAAGATAGAGGCTATATGTCAATCAATTAGCGTTTAGAGGTCCAATATGCAATCGGACTTGCAAACCCGTAAAATATAAAATAATAAAAATGAATGCCAATACTGTTCTAGTCCATATGGGTGGCCTGATATTATTAACTCATTGATTCCCAAGATGAATATAACCCCGAAATGAAACATAAAAATAAATGATTTTTGATTGCCGATTTGCCAGTTTGAGACTGTTGTGCAACTAAGATGGGCAGATCACTTTTAGATCCTTTTGTTTTTAAGTATTTTTAAAATACGCCGCTATCTTTGATAAGATTTGAATATGTTTTTTTTTCCCTCTTTATTAATGCCTTTTTGAACTCTACCTATTTTAAAACCTCTACTAGTGTGACTGATAATAAATTATTTTGTGACATCTTTACTACTTTGAAATTTAAATAAAAATGCTAATGCTGCCATGTACCAAATAAAAACAGAAAGGGAACTGCCCCTCTACTGGCAATGTAGAATAAAATATATTAATGCCACAAAGCAGAACATTTTTGCAACTTTCAGGTCCATTAAAAAATATCTACTAAAATGCCATTATTCAAACCAAACTTTAGAATAAGCAACCCGTGTTTATGGGGCCAGTGAAGCTTTTATCAATTAATCAAAATTGTACCCTCTAGTCCCATAACTGTTCTGGGCAAGTAATTCCAGTAGACATCTGAGATTCCATCAACTCCTGTAGCCTTGTTATCAGCAAGATTTCTGAAGGCACATCTCACTTCACCCTCTAAGATGCCTGTCCTCATTGGACAAACTATTAAGGTTTTCAATGGTGTTCATATCCTTCCTGTATAGATCTTTTGTGTATTCCTGCCATCTCTTCTTTATCTCATTTGCTTCTGTTAAGACAATACTATTTTTGTCTTCTATCATGCCCATTTTGGCTTGAAAGTTTCCTTTGACATTTCAAATTTTATTGAAGAGACATGTTGACTTTCTCCTGTTATCTTCTTCTATCTCTTTATATTATTCATTATAAAATGTCTCCTTGTCTCCTCTTGCAATCAGCTAGAATTTTGCATTCAGCTGGACAAATCTTTTCTTGTCTACACAATGTCAGAAACTTCATCAGGCATTCTATCTACCATGTCTAGTTCCTTAAATCTATTATTTACCTCCACTGCATATTCACAGGGGATACTATGAGCCTCATTCACTTTGGAGGCGCAAGTTATGGAGGTATAGGACGTAAGTCTGGGGGCCACCTGCGGGCCCGCAGCGTCTGCAACTTAAGGTGCTATTCAATTGGCCGGGCCTGCAAGTCCCGGCCCAATATCACACATCATAAACCATGCTATCGAACATAGCATTTGTGGGCTTGAACGTGATCAATCACCCAAGACCGTAATTCACAATTCGAAACAGCCAATGGAAACAGAGATCATCATCATTACTTCAATGGAAAATGGAGGTTGGATTTCAAAGTCCTACGGGCTTGAATTACGAGTTGCGATCACATTCCAGATATAATGCAATATTGATAAAGCCGTAAATATGATATTCTATTACATGCGAGTTCCATTATATGTATTAACACATTCATTGCCAGGATTGATATAACACAGAAATTGAACATGAAATAACGTGTTTTTTTTTTGGCAGATGGTCGAGCTTGAGAATGTTGTACTATTAATTCTAAGACCTAACATCACTTTAACTTTAAAAAAGTACTCATCATGGTCATGGCGAATAGCCATGGTTAAAATGTTGATAATACCAAAAATTATGTATATTATTAGATGCATCCCTCAAACTATGCCCAAATACTTGATCGGACTGTTCCAAAGATTGCTGAACTCATTTATGAATAAAGATAAGAGGGCACAATTAAAGCCAGAGATAGTTAAAAGGAATATAGAAAGAGGCGGTTTGGCGGCACCTTCTATAATGGATATTAGTACATCTATTTAGACAGCCCATAGGGATTTTCTGCGTCTAACCCGCAGATTATATGTGGGTAGATAAAAGAGGCTAATTTAATAGCAGTAACTTTTGCGGGCTCCTTTACGGGCTTCTGGAACTGTGATTTGGCTAATTTAACAGGGCTCTATTTGTTTTGGATGTTAGTGTCATGCCAAATTCTCATTGTTGTTTTTGTCCCAGTTTGAAAAACAGTACAAGTCAACTGCAGGACAGACTCTATATGATCTATCAACTGTTGTGACTAATGCAGCGACATAATTAGGGACAGACATTTCAAGGAAAACATACTAATATTAGTGACATGTTGAAGTTATTTCTTTACTCATGTCCATTTCTCAGCAAAACTTTCTAATTCTCTCTCGGGAATGGCCTATAAATTCTGAGTGACTGGCATCCATCCCAAACCGTCTGTTGAGAATCACTGAACTGCAGGGAAAAAAACAACTTGTGTGTAGTTTTCTCATAAATCTTCTCACCTGAAGCCTATTGTTGTTTTTTGTTTTTTTAAGTATATTGTTAAGAAGTTGTTTTTACCTTCCATAGAAGATAAACATCTAAAAGTGCTATTTTAGTATACTATTTTCTTTTATAGACTTGTGTACTCCAACATACAGCTGGAAAGCTGCTGGCAAATCTCTATAAACTACTGATTAGCTCCCAATCCCCTATTACATACAAATTATGTTTTATGTCATTTACTGGTTGCACTGTTATAATAAGATTGAAACAATAAAATAGATTTATAATTATGATTTGAATTGTATAATAAAACATCATTAAGATACTTTTTTGATTGTAGGATTTTTTTAATGCTTACATATTCATTACTTTTGCATATGGTAATAAATAGATTCAAATAATGATTAATGATGATTATATACTAGGGGTCATATTAAATTCCAAGCCCATAGCAGCACTGTGCGCTTGAAATCCGTCCGAGTTACAGAGAAATAAAATAAGCCAAGCCTGCAGCAAAAGTGAAAACTGACATCCAAACCCATAAACCATTCTTGTGTACGTTGCATGTGCGGCCGTAAACATGATCAATTAGTTAAACCCATAGTTACGTCACTGTAAAATGTAGGTTAGATTTCAATCCCTTATGGGTTTGAAGTACGATAACCCCCTTGTTGGTCCTCTCTAGTACCCGTAGGCTTTTTGGCTCCATTTGCCATTTACGGGTTTGAACCTCAGTGGACTAGTAGCAATGTAGTAGAAATTTGTGAACGTACCATTTACGCGCTTGACAGATCAAAGGCTTAGCGGCAACGGAGGTCAGATTTCAACAGCCCGTAGAGGTTTTCTGCCTGTAACCTGCAGATAGTTTGTGGGTAGCTTTAAGAGGCTAAATTAATAGGCATAAGTCTAGCGGTCTCCCAGTTGCCAGTGCAGTGTCATAAAATCATGTGTGTACAGAAATATCTACATGCATGTGGTTGACATTATTTGACATACTCTATATGTCTGGCACATAGCAACAGGATTGGAGGAGGGATAGATGGGGCATGGGGGAGGAGCAGATATCTGAATCTGACTAGGGTGTCATAAACCCTAAATATACACCTGGTATCAGAGTGTTGAAACTTGTTTAATGCAATTGTGTCTCGTTGACAACAGTAGAACATACAGCTTGGGATCTACTGGTAATTCTCCATATACTATGAGTAGTTTCATCCTCAGCAATACAATCCCACTAACTACTACACTGAAACCTAAGTTAATGTTGTACAAAAAGTGGCTATAAACTAAATAGTGTTTATCAGAAACAGAGATAGTGGGGTTATATCATATGATTCTACATATTCTACTTAAAGAAGACTACAGTAAGAGCTTGTAATGTGTTTTAAGTCTTGTCGTTTGTAATTTGGCAAAGTGGCAAAATTGAATTTACTTAGTAGCTTGCAAAAGTTTTCATTATTTAGAAGTACCTCATGTAAGTCAATGGTTGGAGTGCTGGAAAATGTTTTAAACTAGTCACAAATTAGTCTTATGCCATAAAAGTTTTGAAGGCAACTTAATACCTATTCAGTTAAACAGGCTATAATATATTTCATGCCAGGACTGGGAGATCTAGTATTGTACATGTGAACATTATATTTTCTTAACTAGCTCAGAAGTTTTTTTTTTATATATATATATATGTTATAAAAGTGTCAATAAAAGCTCCATTCCCAGAATCACATATGGCATGTGTTTTCCTTACATTGCAAATCCTCTATGTACATTGCTCAATGGTTCTTAAGGTGTCGGAGTACACGGATAAACTGCATAAATTTAATAATGCTTAAATGTAAAGTACTTTTGATATATGCATATACAGAATATATACTGTAACATTAACAAAAGGACACGTTACTATATTTGAAGTGCTAAACATTATTTGTGGCTCAGATTTTGCCTATAACACTAGACTTTGCCTTTTTTTTACAATTTCCGAGCTTGGAAATTATGGTGCGGCTTATATTTGCGAAAAAATGATTGCTGATTTGCGGGCTTGCGACTGTTGTGCAATTAATACTAATGTCATTATTCACTTTCCCAATATTTTACAGTGCAGTATTGATTTTTTATTTGCATTTACTGTGCTACATTTAACCCACTTGCGGGTTCCGTCTGATTTTCTCTTGCAGTTGCTGCTTACGGGTGTGAGTGCCTGCGGAATTGTAGCAATTGAATAGTGCGATGTGCAATTTTAGCAATTGTAATTATTTGCGAGCTACAATTTACAGGCTTTAACCCGCAAAATAATTTACCAGAGATACTGATTAGAAAGCCTGTTTCTCTCCAATTTTAAGGGTGTAGTTTATATTCGGACATTAGCTTTTTTTCGTTTTTACCCTTGTATTTCACAGGTGCGGCTTATATGCGGGTGCAGCTTATATTCGGGCCGATACGGTATAGAATTATTTGTCCATTATTCTGTACATGGAATTAATTACTGTATCAAACTCTGTAAACTGAAATGTATTAAACTAAGTACTTTGTGTATTTTAGATACATTCAATTCCTTATAAATAAACTGACAGTGCCATTCAGCATATTAAAAAATGGACATATTACAGGGCTACTGTAAAGACTACATTTGGCTACAACTGATCTTCAGATTATCCAAGTTAAAAGCAATACTATTGCACATTTATGTGAGATGTAACATATTAGCCAAATGACAGATCCACTAACATGAAGTTGCTACATCTGTGTTTTTCAGTTGTGTTATAATCCTTTCAGTAAAGATACAGTAGCTAAATTAACAAAGTTTATAAATGCTGACTGGAGATCCCCTGTAATGAATCTGAGATAAGTGAGCTATTTCTGCATTGAATAAAATTGTACTGTTAGAGGGGTAATTCCATCATCTTTAAAGAGAAGACCCTAGTCAGTGACTGTCTAAATTTGTAGAGTTACCCTGGATATTATCATGAACACTAGCGAATTGCCCATCAAAAAATGACGGCAATGAAATTGTAAGTGAGCTAAGGGTGTTTGGTGTATATAATGTGGCATATGTAGCGTTGTTCGTTTTCTATGTCGTGCAAGTTTTTTTAAATATCCGTAGCTGTTTGGTGGTGTTTTGCGTGTTTATGGTGGTGTTTTGCATGTTTAGGGACCTTTAGCCTTGTTTTTGTTTTGTTCGGCAGCCATTTTTTCTCTTGCTTAGGTGATTTTCGGGTCTCTAAACTCCGAAACTTGTGGTTAAATGGAGGTGTAACTTCACTTGCAGAGGTCCTCGGTGCCCTCCCTTGCTGTGAGTAACCTTTTTATGTGTTTGTTGTTTGTATTTGTTGTGTTTGTAATGTTTTTGGGGTTGCGTGGGTTGCGTCCTTGTTTTCTAATCTCGTAGGTGTTTTTCGGCAAATACGTAGGTGTTTGGTGATGTGCGCGTGTGGCGGGCAATTTTTGCGAGGTCATAATGGGTCGTAACGTGTCTTGTATTTTGTTTGTGTTACGACATAAATTTTGCGAGGGTCGCAGTTGCCGGTAAGGAGTGCCTTTGGCGCTCCTTGCCAGCAACTGTGACCCTTGCTTCGCTAATGCTGTTACTTCGTCAGAAAAATCATAAATATGTGAAGTGTTTCCCAAAGTTCAGTGGTAGTTTGAGACCCTTAATACACAGGTAAAGTCACAATCAGTACACTAGGGGATTCTGTAGCCCTCTTTTCTCTGTGTATATCTTTGTTTCCTGACATAAGTAATAGGGGGAAATGAATATGGTGAAAACAAGTTTTGCTTTATGGATAAATCAGCCCTGTATGCAGAATTACCCACAATGCCTGCACTCAGCTGAATGACTCTCTCACATGTGTGTATACTGGGCAAATGCTAAGGGCTGATATATTACTATATATTATCTAATAGAGTAAATACAATACACAACACATATATAGGATACAAAATGTTAGTTTATTCCATTTACAAAATATAATAAACTCCATGACTGTTAGTCATATAGTTTCAAATTATAAATTATTTTACACATATTTACAATATATCATATACAATATGTATAATAAATACATTACATATCTCCATCCAGGGAGACACATCTTTAATCACTTTCTGATTTGTTCAGTTACAAGTGAATACACAAATACATTTTTTTCATTTTTTTGTACAATTATAAAATGCAATAATATTATTCTTGTAAACATGACAAAAGTAACTGACAGCAATAACTTTACACTTTTTCACATGTGTTTATTAACATTGTAATAATTTATTGGCTAACAAAGTATTACTGTATTTACTGGCAATGACAATGATCCCTGTACTAAATCATTTTCTTAAAGTGCAACCACAAGCTTTCTGAATCTTCAGTGTCATCCTGCTATCTTGTAACTTGCTGACTTTCTTCACATATATATATTAGCACACAGTACTTCAATCCCAAGTATTAATTTATATAGATTGACATTTGTCAACATACTTCAATATAGCTTCACAAAGCCTTTCATATATAAATTAAACTTATTCACAGTATTAATATATCCTTCATCTTCTAAGTTTAGATAAAACATGTAAACTACATACATTATCCACCTGTATAAAACATACACTCACATTCTGACTTTCTAAAATCAGTGATTTTGAAATGACCAGTTAACCATTTAAATTATATCAATATATCTGTAAAAAATGTCATTTTGAACAAAATGACTCAATATTTTTACATTATCCAATCCAACTTGGTCTTTGAGATGTCTACTAAACAAAACATTAGGTAAATATTGGAAATGTGCTGAGAGTTTTGTCAGTGATGCAAACTGATACATGTACCATTTCCTAATGAGGGATGCCATACAATGATACATATCACATACAAATTATACAAAATGATGTTCCTAAAACATACCTTTTGCAAATAAATAGAATATTTTTTATAAAAATCGTTTGTCTTTCAATCTACAAAATCACAATATAAGCAGCAATAAATAAAAATATAACACTGCAGCAGCTAGGAGATGACTGCTAAGAATGCTTTGGTATAAATATATATTCAGTAATAAATATGTATTGAATTTTTTTCAAAGTATTTTGGTGAGACATTGTCCAGTTAGTCTTCTTTGGAGAAGTCCCAGATTAGTGCAAATGTGAAGCAGGTCTTGGTGTAAGACATACACAAGGTTACTTAGTAGGTTGGGTAGAGTGTGTCATGAAGAGCTTGTCCCAATGTGTAAAATAAGGAGCATAGTTGGATCTAAACTTCTGGTGATGCAGATCATGGTGCCCAGGACCCCCACATAAGCCAAATGGGATTATTCTGTGTGTAGACCAAGGAAAGTCATAGCCACAGTGATCCTCCACTGATAGGTAGATATTGACAATGAAGAAGGCCATCTCTGTCATTGGGTGGCATCCCAGCATCATAGGACTGGCACCAGCAAAGAATCCAAGTGATAACATCTCCCATGCACTGGAATACTGTGTGGCCAGAGCAAAGGTGGAGGTGTACTTGTGATGTAACTTGTGGAAGGTCTTGTACAGCCAGGGGATCTTGTGATGCAGCACATGCCAGATGAAATACTGGAAATCAAAGAGAAGCAGGCAAGCAATTACATCCAGGACAAGGCGATGGAGCTCTGGGGCAGCCTGTGGCAGTTGTACAGGTCTCCAGCACCAATAGGCAACAGATGCTGGGAATATGAACACCAGATGACTGTATACAGTGTGGACCATACAGTGCAGCACCATCTCCAGACTGGGGCTTGTGTGAGGCTGGAGTTGGTATTTTTTTAACACTGTTATTTTGGTTGATAAGAAGTCCAGTATCAGATAAGGAAGGCAGAAGATCATGTACACAGCGAAGGAGAACAGCACTGGGTAGAAAGGAGACTTGAGCCATTGCTCCTGAGACCTGACACTGTCCCACAAAGGCTGCAGGATGAAGGAGGGCAGCTCTGCTGTGGTCCTCCTGCTGCCCATCAATACACTTATGTGGCTGCTGCTGTTCATTGTAATGAGCCATGGAAGCTCCCAGCCCAGTATTTATTCACAGCCCATTTCCTGCAAAACCTTATTAGGCAGAGGGTGGAAATTCCCTTTCAGTTTCCATCTTGAGATCGTGATGTCAGCACTACTACATATGACAAGTGTTGGCCATCATAATACCCATAGCAGCTTATAATAATTATTATTATAATTACACTATAATATCTGCAAATATTCCAAACATTATCAGTGTCATATCTATAAAACAAGTCGGACATTGTATCAATATATGAGCAAAACTGATTATTCCTATTGTATATAATAATGTGAGTTTAACCAAAGACTCCAATGTACATTTTATATCTGATAAATATATTTTTATAATGTATTATTATATTCTGTCATAGTGATCTACTCCAGTATATGTCTGCATTGTTACTCCCTAGAGCAGTGGTGGCGAACCTATGGCACGCGTGCCACAGGTGGCACGCCGTGCCCCTTCTGTGGGCACGCGGCCATAGGTCGCCGGCAGCATGCTGGGTCTGATCATCGTGCGCGAGCACGGCGCCTGAGCGCTCTCCCGTCACTTAAAAAAGGAAGGCCTGTGCTAGCGTGCGCGCGCGCTCCGCGCAGGCGAACAGACTCTCCTCGAGATCCGCAGGGGGAGAGGCAAGGGGAAGGTAAGAGTTATGGGGCAGGGGAGAGACAAGGGAGAGGGGGAGAGAGAAGAGGGTTGAGACAAGGGGGAGGGAGAAGGGGAGAGACAAGAGTGGAGGGAGAGACAATGGTGTAGGGAGCCAATGGGGAGTTGGACAGATAAGGGAGAAGGGGAGAGACAATGGAGAAGGGGGAGACAAGGGGAAGTGGAGAGACAAGAGGGGAAAGAGAAGGGTGGGGGATACAAGTTAGAAGGGGAGAGAGAAGGGGGAAGACAGTGGAGAATGGGAAAGAGAAGTGTGGGAGAGAGATAGAAGGGTGTGGGAGACAAGGGAGAATGGGAGAGACAAGGTTGGGTGAAACAAGGGGGTAGAGAGAGCAGGGTGGGAGAGACCAGGGGGAGAGACAAGGGTAATGGGAGACACAAGGGGAAGGGGAGAGACAAGGGGGGAGACAATGGGGAGGGGAGAGACAAGGGTGAGAGAGAGTGAATGGTGGGAGAGACAATAGTGAAGTACAAGGAGAGACAAGGGTGGGGGTAGAGACAAGAGTGAAGGAGATACAAGGGTGGGGGAGAGATAAGCAGAGAAAGAGGGAGGGAGGGAGGGAGGAAGAAAGGAGAGCAGAGAGAAGGGAGGATGGAGAGAAAGAAAATAGGGAGAGGCAGAAGGGAAAGGAAGAAGTAAGAGAGTGAGATGGGAGAGAAGGTAGAGGCACATGAGAGGAAGGGAGAGGAGAGAGAAAGGAAGAGGGAGATGCAAAAGGGAGAGGTAGAGAAGGGAGAGTGAGAGAAGGGAGGAGTGAGAGAGAGGGGAGAGGCAAAAGGGAGAGGTAGAGAATGGAAAGAAAGGAGGAGGGAGAGACACAGGGAAGGAAAGAGACAAGGGGGGGTAGAGGCAAGGGAGAAAACAGAGACAATTGTGAGCGGTCCAAGAGAGGAGAAATAAGGGTGGGAGAGAGAGAAGGATGGAGGGAAGAGACAAGGGAGAAGGGGAGATACAGGGGTGGTGGGAGACAAGGAGAAAGGGGAGAGACAAGGGGAGGGGAGAGAGAAGGGTGTATGATCCAAGGGGGGGGGGGGAGACAAGGGAGAAAGAAAGAGACAAGGCTGGAGGGAGAGACAAGGGGGAGGGGAGAGACAAGAGGCGAGAGAGGAGGGTGGGGGGAAAGGGAAAAATGGGGGAAGAGACAAGGGGGAAGGGGAGATACAAGGGTGGGGGAGAGACAAGGGGGAAGGGGAGACATAAGGGGCAGGGGAGAGACAAGGGAGAATGGGAGAGAGAGAAGGGTGTAAGAGACAAGGGGGAGTGAGAAAGTGAGAGACAAGAGGGGAGGGAGAGACAAGAGGGAGTGGTAGTCAAGAGAGAAGGGGAGAGACAAGGGAGAATGGGAGAGAGAGAAGGGTGTAAGAGACAAGGGGGAGTGAGAAAGTGAGAGACAAGAGTGGAGGGAGAGACAAGAGGGAGTGGTAGTCAAGAGAGAAGGGGAGAGACAAGGGAGAAGGGGGCGACAAGGGGAAGCGGGCATATGCATTAAGGGAGCAATGTATAAAATTGCTATTTTTGGATTAAAAGAGTGAGGTGCATTGTATTCTCATTTGCATGGCCCTGCCTTTTAGACATGTCAATTGGCTTATTAATGTAATATTAATTTCCTCTCTCTAAAAATGTATATATATATACATACAGTGGGTGGGGGGGAGGGGAAGTATTTGATCCCCTTCGGATTTTTTTTGTCCATGACAAAGAAATGATCAGTCTATAATTTTATCAAAAATGACGGGAATACAATTGTAAGGCTGGCAATGCTGTTTGCCACATAATGTGAGGCTTTTGCTCCTCTGAGCACCATTTGCGTGGCGCGCACTAACTGCCATTTGTTTTATTTTCAACGTTCTGCGTTCCTGTCGTTGTTCGTCTAAGACTCAGTATTCAGGTTTAATTGCCGTGTTGGCACTTAGAGGGGAAAAAAGTTGGCATGTATTGCGGTTTGGGCACTCAGGCTCAAAAAGGTTCGCCATCACTGCCCTAGAGCATTGGTTCTGATCCTTTCTAGTGTTGCGACCCTTTGATAACATTTCCCAAGTTGTGGTGACCTCTAATATGATACTGAATTGTAATTGGATTTTGTAATAAGGTATTAGAAGGCTGTATTATACTATATTGTTATCACTGACACAATAAATATATATATTTTTTTATTACTTTGCTTGTTTTGCTATGTTGTTTCTGAAATAAATCATTTTGCACCTGTTGTTAATAATGTTTTGTACTTTAAGAAGCAGATTTAGGTTAGTAATCAACAAATACACATACATCTATCTATCTATCTATCTATCTATCTATCTATCTATTTATCTATCTATCTACATATATTTGTATCCTGTATATATAAATAACATGCTTTGTGCCCTTGGGTGCATTATTTTAACTCCCACAAATGATACCCAGAGCTATATATTGATACAGATATATAATGATACCCCCATGTTACCAATATGAATAAATAGTGCATACTGTATTATAGTAATATGATCAATTGGTTATTTCTCACATTTGTATGAAGTACAAGGTGCAAGCGCAAATTAATGAGTAAGCGCCACCTTCTGGTTGCTGTAGAATTCCACCAAAAATCTCAACAGATGTAGGAACCAGATTACTACAGGGATAATCATGTACAGCTTGATGGTGGGGCAGCTTTAGGATACATCTTATACTGTATGCATTCTGACAATCAAACAGACAGACAGACAGACAGACAAACAGCCAGACAGACGCAAACGAAAGAAAGAGTGTCATGACTGGTCTGGAATAGAAGGATTTCCCATTCTATGACGTACTGCCCCTTCAGGGACATTTAGGGAGCTGGGCCCTCTTCACTCTCTTCCATTACTTTCTGCTCCACTGGTTCCCCCTCTATCCCATTTCTCTCTTTCCTTTTTTCTCTTCTCTCTCCCTTCTCTTTGTCTTCCCTCCTCATTCTATCATTCCCACTACATTATCTATATTCCCTTCTCTCTTCCACCTCCACCCCCTCTCCACCCCATCTACCTCCCCTATTAGCATGGGTACAGAAACCAAAATATTTCTTCAGGGGGATACAGACCACACAAAATATTCTGTACACATGTACCCCTCATTGTCATCCCCAGTTTCTACACCCATATCTACTAGTAAACTTTTCTAGACAAAACACAATTTTGTGAGTGTGTTGTCATACTGTCACATCCTTAGTAGAAGTAGTAGGGCTACAAAAAGCTTATAGAACAAGTTGTTGTTATTTAGTTGTTCAGTCGTGTTTGACTCTCCATGACCCTATGGACCGCAGGCACTTCTTCTTGTGCCTGGTTGTGCTTATCCATAAGGGTTGCTGGTTCCTTCTGCAGTGGACCTCAACTTGTCGGACCTCTTTCAACAGAACTGAGCAGAAATCTTATCTCATTTTAACCATGTTAGGAATTAAGGCAAATATCTGCTGCCATTAATCCAAAATGTAATTCAATAATTATAAATTCAAGGCTAAATGTATTTATTTAAAGCTTTGTGAAAATATATTGCCCATTATCAAGTCATGTTCCTCATAAGAGAATATTATAAATATGATGCTTCAGTGATCCTTTAATCACACAGAGCACTAGTCATGTAGTATTTGTGTGGCTGACTCAAAATACAGTGACACAGGAAAGCTTCCAAATATGGTATCAATTAAAGGTACATGTAATAACAAGTATTTCTCAATCGAATGCTATATCGACATTTAATTTTAGTATACTACACTTGTATTATATTTGCCAGTCAGTTAGCCTTTCTGATTCACCAAACAATCAAAGTGTTTATGGGCAATAGTTGCTAATTGCCACCTTGGGCTATAAATGTATTGTTTATTATACTATTGAATCCAATTGCCAGATCTCATACTAGCAGTCTTATTAAATTGTGATTCTGCCAATTTAATAGGGCTCTATATAAGCAAAAAAACATTTTTTTTACGGATGTTTTTAGTTAGTGAAGACCTTGCTTTTTCACTAACTAAAAACTTCTGTAAAAAAAACATATTCTATGTGCTTATATAGAGCCCTTTTTTAATCCCCAATTTAATTAGGCTGTTTATGTCTATATAAAGCAATTTAATGTCTAAATTCATGAAATTGTCTACTAAGATGCCTTATAAAATATGTTAAGTGGGCAGTAATTATCAAATTAAATGAGGCACAATGTTAGTATAAATATGTAAAAAATAGTTGATAGCAATGAATAAACTTTTTAGGAGTGGATCTTTCATTTCATTGTATATACTATATCATTGTTGATTTAAAAACTGCCTTACAAAAAGTACTATTTTAGTACTTTATTTACTTACAAAGGGCCTCATTCTATTATTGGCCGTAAATCGGCCGTAAGGCTGCGATTCCTTGCGGGGGTTCTGTTACCTCGTAATTCTATTATACGGCCCCGCAAGGATCTCCTCTTACGGCCGGCCGCATATCTTGGAACCGGCCGTAAGCTACAACATTTTTTAAGTCAAAAATAAATTCAAGCCTGCACTGTACAGCTCTGTAAATGCTAGGGATCATATTGGGGGACATGAGGATTAAAAGGAACCCACTCTCAAGCTTGCACATCAGCCCAAATCCAAGTTTACATTAAATGTTTATTTTCCGGCTGCGGCGTGGGCGGGTCTGAGGTGCTCCAAGCACTCTGGACTTTTTACATGTATATTTGACATATATTAAAAAATATATATTTTACGGATTTGAGTATAGGGGAATGTTGTGCTATTTTTGCTAACACCTAAAATCACTTTATAGTCTTCTCAAAGTGCAGGATGGCTTTATTTGGGCTATATTTCGTGCTTAATTGGTGCTAGCGGGACCTCTTTCCTGCAAGTAAGCTGCGGCTCGGTTTTAGCCTTGCAGAGAGGGTTCCCAGAGCAATAGAATTGCAAATAGGATTTTCTTACGGCCGATTTCCTTGCGACTTTTTTAGATCAAAGGCTTTCCTCCGTCGCGAGCGGCCGCAAGAGATAGCAAGGCGCCGGCCGCAAGCCTGCCAGAATCCCCGGCCGGAGGGGAATAGAATAGCAGAATAGCTTGCGGCCATTCCTTGCGGCCCCGCAACGGCTGCGGCCGATAATAGAATGAGGCCCATAGACTTGTGTACTCCAACATACGCTGGGAAGCTCCTGGCAAATCTCTATAATGCTACTGATTAGATCCCAACCCCCTATTACATACATTGGCGCCTATTTAATTGTCAAAATCGAAATTACATGAGCCCGTAATGGAGCCCTTAAATGTTACTGATGTTTAATTGGCTTCTTTTAGCTACTCGCATTCCAATTGCGAGTTACAGGCTCAAAATCACTGCGGTTGTCAAAAACATGACTTCGTCCCATCTCCTCCTTTGATGTTTCAAGCTTGTGAATCCCCGTCAATTACAACAATTCAACAAGCCCGCAATTTCCTTCTAACCCGTAAATGGCAAATGTAGCAATAAATTCTAGGAGTCCTAGATAGGACTTGCAAGTGGGTTAAACACCTAATTGTAATACTGTAAAAGCAAATAAAAATAAACTACTGTACTTAAAAAAACTGGGAAAGCAATGAAAGGCATTATAAAATTATAAATTAATTGCACAAATGTCTCAAGTTCTCAGATTGGCAATAATTTTTTTACGTTTTATTTCCGTGTTATATCGATCCCTGGAACCAACGTGTTAATACATATCATGGAACCCGCAGGGACTAGAACAGTTGCTTTATTGATTTGTATTGATTTCTACATTTCTGGATTGCAAGTCTGATCACAAATCGGTCATCTAAACACTAATTTATTGTAAACATAAAGATTGATCTAGGAAACTAAGTCCCTTAGTGGTTCACACTATTAGTTATATAACAAAATCATACATGTGAATACTTACATGCATAAGTTTTATTTCACATAAGGACAATGGCGAATAAAATAATTTAAAACATATTAAAAAATACAAATGTGCAGGGATATTTTCTCTTAAATCCAGGGTAATATTTTTAACAGACAGTAAAGTATCGGTGCTCATCACAAGCCTTTCCTCTTGCCTACTGTATGGACCACGCATTGCAGGGTTCATTAACCTGCAAGTTTTGTGCTTGGGAATGGCATGTATCTCTTTCCACCATCTTCACCCTGTCCCTTCCCTGTGTGTTTCTCCTCTATGTGTCTGCTGAATGTTTGTATGGCGCGCACTGACTGACGTTAGTTTTATTTTCAAAGTCCTGCGTGCCTGGCGTTGTACTGTCTTTGGCGTTGTGTATTTTTAAGTCCGGCGTTTTTGGCGTCATGTAATTTCTAAGTCCGGCATGCCAGTCGTTCGTTAAGTGTTACTGTCTTTTCCGTCGTGTATTTTCTCAGTCCCGCGTGCCTGCCTTTGCTCAGCCTCGGTTTCATCCAATTTCAGACTTTTTTGCGTTTCTCATCCGCCATTTTTTTTCTCGCTTAGTCGATTTTCGAGTGACGAAACACAGCAAATTCGTCTCAAATTCGATTGCAACCTCAATCCGACACGCCCTGGCTCTCCCCCTGTGCTGTGTGTGAGTGTGTTTTAATTTATTTTGTATTATTTTTCTTGTTTTTCGATTTTCGCGGTTCGGACGGTAAATTCGTTTTTTTTTCAGAGGTCCGATTTTGTTGGTGCAAATGTTTCATCCAATTTCAGACTTTTTTGCGTTTTTCGTCCGCCATTTTTTTCTCGCTTAGTCGATTTTTGAGTGATGAAACACGGCAAATTCGGCTTAAATTCGATTGCAACCTCACTCCCATGCATCCTGGCTCTGCCCCTGTGCTGTGTGTGAGTGTGTTTTAATTTATTTTTTATTATTTTTCTTGTTTTTCGGATTTTTTTTGCCCTCGAGTTTCTGAGCTCGGAATTTTTTTTCTAGGTTCCACTTTCCTCAACTGCTTGCAGCCTAAGTAAGTCCTGCGTTCCTCAACTGCTTCCAGCCTAAGTCCAGCGTGCCTCAACTGCTCGCCTCGCGAGGCTCACAGGAGCACTTTCGGCGCTCATTTCAGCCTAAGTCCCACGTGCTTCTATGCCTCAACTGCTGGCCTTGCTTCACGTGGCTCGCGGGCAATGAGCGCCTTCAACGCTCCTTGCCTAAGTCCTCTGAGCTCGAAAGGCTTAAATGCCTAAACGGCTTGCCTCGCTTTGCGAGACTCACAAACGTGACGACAAATCGCAGTTTGACAATTATAATATATAATTCCAAACAAATAAATATTTTATAATTAGGATTTAAATTGGTTTTCAATTTGATTCAATTGAACAAGCCCGCAGCTACCAGGCCGAAAGCCTAAACGGTAAGTAGCATTTCAGAGCCCGATCATGATCAATTAGGTAAGGCCGTAACTACTGATGTAGAAACAGCCAATAGTAAATGAGACCGTCATCATGATGTCAGTAAAACATGGTGGTGAGACATCAATCAATTAGTGTTTATAGGCCCGATATGGGATCAAACTTACCATTCGTCAAAGTACAAAATAATAAAAATGAATGACAATACTGTTCTAGTCCATGTGGGTGGCCTGATATGTATTAACTCCTTGATTCCCGAGATTGAAATAACACAGAAATAAAACTTGAAGAAAAAAAAATGCCTTGCAGATTTGTGAGCTTGAGACTATTGTACAATGCATTCTAATATTTTTCATCAAATTCCCCGTCTTTTCCTGTCTTTTAGGGTTAGGGGTCTGTGGGTTAAGGGTTAGGGTTATGCTTGGAGGTTAAAGGGTAGGGTAAGGCTTGGGGTCTTTGGGTTAGGGTTAAGTTTGGGGGGTTAAGGGTTAGGGTTAGGCATGCAGGTTTAAGGGTTAGGGTTAGGCTTCGGGTCTAAGGGTTAGTGTTAGAGGGGATGAGATCGTTCGAGGATACTAGCAAAACGATGCACACTTCTAACGACGCGCATTAGACACAGACTTCTAAACAGCTCGCTCATGTTGGCGCGCTTTTGTTGGCGTGCATTTGTACCGTGCTTAAAGTCAGGGTGCCATATTTCATGCCAGGACTGGGAGATTTAGTATTGTGCATGTGAACATTATTTTTTCTTTACTAGCTTCAGAAGTTCTTATGTTATAAAAGTGTCAATACAATTTCCAAGATCATATACAGCATGTGTTTTCCCTACACTGTAAGTCCTTTATTTACACTGTTCAATGGTTCTGAAGGTGTCCGTGTACATGGATAATCTGCATAAATTGAATAATGCTTAAATGGAAAGTAATTTCGATATAAGCGTAGAGACAAAATATAATGTAACATAAACATAAGCACATTTTACAATATTTGCAGTGCTAATCCTTATTTGCGGCTCTATTTATAGCACTTAATTTTGCCTTTTTAATTTATAGAATTATTTTTCCATTATTTTGTACAGGGAATGAGTCAGTGTATCAAACTCTGTAAACTGAAATTATATAAACTGGGTACTAAGTGTACTTTAGACACATTCAATGCCTTAATAATACACTTACAGTGCCATTCAACATATCAATAAATGGAAACATTACAGGGCTACCGTAATGACTACATTTGGCTACAACTGATCTGCAGCATCCAAATTATTAGCAATACTATTGCATGCTTATGTGCCGTGTTATATATTATCCAACTAATATGAAGTTGATACGTTTGTGTTTTTTTGTGTTATAATCAATTCAATCAAGATAATTGCAGAATTAAATGAACAAGTTTCATGAATACTGACTGGAGATCCCCTGTAATGAATCTGAAATAAGTGACCTATTCGGCATT
Organism: Discoglossus pictus; assembly: GCA_027410445.1. NCBI lineage: Eukaryota > Metazoa > Chordata > Amphibia > Anura > Alytidae > Discoglossus > Discoglossus pictus. Next base: position 63,936,068 of record CM050171.1, read on the forward strand.
GAGTAAAATTGCACTGTTAGAAAGGGTAATTCCATCATCTTTAATTAGAAGACCCAAGTCAGTGTCTGATATGTAGAGCTACCCTGGATATCATCAGGAACATTACATTCTCACTAAAATACAACACTGATAGTATCTTCTTCTGAAAAACTTGAGGTTGTAATATAAAAATAGATTTTCAGAGCTAAAAATAAACAATAAAATGAATTTTTCCATTTGTTGTCATGAACCCCCATGTGCCAGTCAGGGCTGTGTGGAGTATTCTCTTTACACTGGGCCTCTGGGATAAGGGATTGTATTGCTGGTACCATGTTCAGTTCTGGGAATATTCACTGTCCTATATAAGTGGTTGCTTTACATTACTGTAATACTGGTTGCATTATATTTGTGGGTAACAGCTTGCTATAGGGATTATATTAATTTCCCTCAAAATGCTTGTAAACTCATGTCTTACATAGATGCTAATGCTGTTACTTTGTCAGATAAATCATAAATAAGTGAAGTGTTTCCCAAAGTTCAGTGGTAGTTTGAGACCCTTAATACACAGGTAAAGTCACAATCAGTACACTAGGGGATTCTGTAGCCCTCTTTTCTCTGTGTATATCTTTGTTTCCTGACATAAGTAATAGGGGGAAATGAATATGGTGAAAACAAGTTATGCTTTATGGATAAATCAGCCCTGTATGCAGAATTACCCACAATGCCTGCACTCAGCTGAATGACTCTCACATGTGTGTATACTGGGCAAATGCTGAGGGCTGATATATTACTATATATTATCTAATAGAGTAAATACAATACACAACACATATATAGGATACAAAATGTTAGTTTATTCCATTTACAAAATATAATAAACTCCATGACTGTTAGTCATATAGTTTCAAATGATAAATAATTTTACACATATTTACAATATATCATATACAATATGTATAATAAATACATTACATATCTCCATCCAGGGAGACACATCTTTAATCACTTTCTGATTTGTTCAGTTACAAGTGAATACACAAATACATTTTTTTCATTTTTTTGTACATTTATAAAATGCAAATATATAATTCCTGTAAACATGACAGAAGTAACTGACAGCAATTTTCTTAAAGTGCAACCACAAGCTTTCTGAATCTTCAGTGTCATCCTGCTATCTTGTAACTTGCTGACTTTCTTCACATATATATATTAGCACACAGTCCTTCAATCCCAAGTATTAATTTATATAGATTGACATTTGTCAACATACTTCAATATAACTTCACAAAGCCTTTCATATATAAATTAGACTGATTCACAGTAGTAATATCTCCTTCATCTTCTAAGTTTAGATAAAACATGTAAACTACATACATTATCCACCTGTATAAAACATACAATCACATTCTGACTTTCTAAAATCAGTGATTTTGAAATGACCAGTTAACCATCTAAATTATATCAATATAGCTGTAGAAAATGTCCTTTTGAATAAAATGACTCCATATTTTTATATTATCCAATCCAACTTGGTCTTTGAGATGTCTACAAAACAAAACATTAGGTAAATATTGGAAATGTGCTGAGAGTTTTGTCAGTGATGCAAACTGATAAATGTACCATTTCCTAATGAGGGATGCCATACAATGATACATATCACATACAAATTATACAAAATGATGTTCCTAAAACATACCTTTTGCAAATAAATAGAATATTTTTTATAAAAATCGTTTGTCTTTCAATCTACAAAATCACAATATAAGCAGCAATAAATAAAAATATAACACTGCAGCAGCTAGGAGATGGCTGCTAAGAATGCTTTGGTATAAATATATATTCAGTAATAAATATGTATTGAAATACATTAAAAAAGTATTTTGTTGATACAAAGTCCAGTTAGTCTTCTTTGGAGAAGTCCCAGATAAGTGCAAATGTGAAGCAGGTATTGGTGTAAGACATACACAAGGTTACTTAGTAGATTGGGTAGAGTGTGTCATGAAGAGCTTGTCCCAATGTGTAAAATAAGGAGCATAGTTGGATCTAAACTTCTGGTGATGCAGATCATGGTGCCCAGGACCCCCACATAAGCCAAATGGGATTATTCTGTGTGTAGACCAAGGAAAGTCATAGCCACAGTGATCCTCCACTGATAGGTAGATATTGACAATGAAGAAGGCCATCTCTGTCATTGGGTGGCATCCCAGCATCATAGGACTGGCACCAGCAAAGAATCCAAGTGATAACATCTCCCATGCACTGGAATACTGTGTGGCCAGAGCAAAGGTGGAGGTGTACTTGTGATGTAACTTGTGGAAGGTCTTGTACAGCCAGGGGATCTTGTGATGCAGCACATGCCAGATGAAATACTGGAAATCAAAGAGAAGCAGGCAAGCAATCACATCCAGGACAAGGCGATGGAGCTCTGGGGCAGCCTGTGGCAGTTGTACAGGTCTCCAGCACCAATAGGCAACAGATGCTGGGAATATGAACACCAGATGACTGTATACAGTGTGGACCATACAGTGCAGCACCATCTCCAGACTGGGGCTTGTGTGAGGCTGGAGTTGGTATTTTTTTAACACTGTTATTTTGGTTGATAAGAAGTCCAGTATCAGATAAGGAAGGCAGAAGATCATGTACACAGCGAAGGAGAACAGTACTGGGTAGAAAGGAGACTTGAGCCATTGCTCCTGAGACCTGACACTGTCCCACAAAGGCTGCAGGATGAAGGAGGGCAGCTCTGCTGTGGTCCTCCTGCTGCCCATCACTACACTTATGTGGCTGCTGCTGTTCATTGTAATGAGCCATGGAAGCTCCCAGCCCAGTATTTATTCACTGCCCATTTCCTGCAAAACCTTATTAGGCAGAGGGTGGAAATTCCCTTTCAGTTTCCATCTTGATGTCAGCACTACTACATATGACAAGTGTTGGCCATCATAATACCCATAATAGCTTATAATAATTATTATTATAATTACACTATAATATCTGCAAATATTCCAAACATTATCAGTGTCATATCTATAAAACAAGTCGGAAAATCTATCAAAATATGAGCAAAAATGATTATTCCTATTGTATATAATAATGTCAGTTTAACCAAAGACTCCAATGTACATTTTATATCTGATAAATATATTTGTATAATGTATTATTATATTCTGTCATAGTGATCTACTCCAGTATATGTCTGCATTGTTACTCCCTAGAGCATTGGTTCTGATCCTTTCTAGTGTTGTGACCCTTTGATAAAATTTCCCAATTTGTGGTGACCTCTAATATAATACTGAATTGTAATTGGATTTTGTAATAAGGTATTAGAAGGCTGTATTATACTATATTGTTATCACTGACACAATAAATATATATATTTTTTTATTACTTTGCTTGTTTTGCTATGTTGTTTCTGAAAGAAATCATTTTGCACCTGTTGTTAATAATGTTTTGTACTTTAAGAAGCAGATTTAGGTTAGTAATCAACAAATACACATCTATCTATCTATCTATCTATCTATCTATCTATCTACATATATTTGTATCCTGTATATATAAATAACATGCTTTGTGCCCTTTGGTGCATTATTTTAACTCCCACAAATGATACCCAGAGCTATATATTGATACAGATATATAATGATACCCCCATGTTACCAATATGAATAAATAGTGCATACTGTATTATAGTAATATGATCAATTGGTTATTTCTCACATTTGTATGAAGTACAAGGTGCAAGCGCAAATTAATGAGTAAGCGCCACCTTCTGGTTGCTGTCGAATTCCACCAAAAATCTCAACAGATGTAGGAACCAGATTACTACAGGGATAATCATGTACAGCTTGATGGTGGGGCAGCATTAGGATACATCTTATACTGTATGCATTCTGACAATTAAACAGACAGACAAACAGCCAGACAGACGCAAACGAAAGAAAGAGTGTCATGACTGGGCTGGAATAGAAGGATTTTCCATTCTATGACGTACTGCCCCTTCAGGGACATTTAGGGAGCTGGGCCCTCTTTACTCTCTTCCATTACTTTCTGCTCCACTGGTTCCCCCTCTATCCCATTTCTCTCTTTCCTTTTTTCTCTTCTCTCTCCCTTCTCTTTGTCTTCCCTCCTCATTCTATCATTCCCACTACATTATCTATATTCCCTTCTCTCTTCCACCTCCAGCCCCCTCTCCACCCCATCTACCTCCCCTATTAGCATGGGTACAGAAACCAAAATATTTCTTCAGGGGGATACAGACCACACAAAATATTCTGTACTCATGTACCACTCATTGTCATCCACAGTTTCTACAACCATATCTACTAGTAAACTTTTCTAGACAAAACACAATTTTGTGAGTGTGTTGTCATACTGTCACATCCTTAGTAGAAGTAGTAGGTGTCACAACCTACAATGATGATGGAGTATAGAGGATCCTAGTCCTCTTATCTCCTGTAGGTTTTAGACCTAAGATTTGAGTGACTCAGACCAATGGACCTTCTTTGCGGATGCAAGAGCATAAGTCCCAGCTTTTGGTAGTGTGCCTGGGAAAACCTGGAAGGGAGTCAGAAACAATCTCCTCTGCCAGCATATGCCCCTGGGTCAATAATACACCTGCACACAAAGTCTTGATGAAAATTATGAACCATGTTTTATTTTATAACAGCATATTTAACCACATCACACAAGAATGGGGGAAGTGGCTACCGTTAGCCAGCCCCAAATGACGTCTGGCCAATCATGAAGGGGAATTGTGTGTGAACCAATAGTCCCCTCCCAGGTCCGCCCACTAGGCGAGGCCAACTAATTCATTTGGACTCTGACTCTCCAGGGCAAAGCATACGTTGGTTCTCTTGTGCCCATGAGAAGCCTGCAGTAAAGTACATACCGGTCTGCGCTTGACTCCAGCGTCCCTGATGGAGTCCGGACTTGGATGCTCTGTTTGCTCTGGCTCCTGGAAATCTGTATCTTTGGACAGACCCTCCTGGTTTTCTTCCCCTTGGTCTGTCTGTGTTGCAGCCTGGAGAACTACGCTGTTCCCACCCAGGCTGTGCTTTGGGGCCCTCAGCTGACCCTCTTCTTCTATGGCCTTTTGCTTGGTACCCTTATCCCAGTCCTCCAGGTTTAACTGGGCCTTTGGAGCGGTGTCTGTTCCAGTGGGCCTCTGGACATTGGTTATCCAGGGTATCTCCCCACTTGGTTCACCCTCTACTATGGTGCCACACTGCACCCACGGCTCCTTTGCCAAGGCTGGCAAGCTTGCTGCCCCTGTCGGGCTCTTGGTGCCCCTGGCACTCTCTTGGTGCCCCTGGCACTCTTGCTGTGTGAGGCCTGGTTCCCTGTAGCTAAGAACCAGTTCCTTTCCCTCCCCACAGTCCATTACATAGCCCACCTGGGCTCTGTGCTTCCCTAGCACCTTTTGTAGCAACTCTCCTGGGGTGTCAGAGTACAGATTTTGGTTATGTGTTGTAGGCTGGGGAATCTTATCCTTCCCACCCAACCTGACCTCTACGGCCTTTTCCCCAGAGTGCATTACATAGCCCTCCCCACAGTCTCTTGGGTGGCTATCCTGAGCCCCTGGCTCCATTAGCAGTTCTGGCCCATACACATTGCCTAAAACTTCTGAGGGCAGACTTAGTTCATCTGGCCCTACCTGTTGAGCAGTTACTGGGGTTTCTGCCAGGATTTGTGCTGGAAGGTAGTCCTCAGGTGAGACCTGTTTGGAGAAACTGTGCTCTGCTAGCATTTCCTCTGGGATTAAGTCTCTTGGGGTATCAGGGGACACACATGGGTTATCTGACCCCACCCAGGGAACATTCCCCTGGGTCTCTGGCTCTTGGAGCTGGTGATTTGGTCCCAAGCTGACTTTACCATCCCTTCTAGGCTCTGACACAGTCTCTATATTTTTTAAAGGAACGCATTCTCCATCACTATGTTCTCCCCAGACCCCTTGCACACAATCACTTCGGTACATACCATCTGTGTTGTAAAGATCTGGCGACCAGTCCTCTTGACTGGGTTGTTCCCCTCTTGATGGGCAAAATGTCTCCCCATAGATCTCGTCCCACAACTCAAAATACTTCTCCTCCAGCTGCAGTTCCTGCTCAATCAGGTGTACCATTAAATTAGCCTCCATGGACCATGGTTCCAGTCCCAGACCACGACAGCGTTCCACAAACAAGTTGTTGTGCCTTTTAAAGGTTCCTATGCCCCCTTCAGGATCACCATACACAATGTCTTGGAGGCCAGAATCTATCTCCAAGCGGAAATCAAACTCCTCTCCAAGGCCACCAACTATTTTGGCGTGAAAAATGTGATATTGGTTCTCCAAGGCAACCTCTTTTCTTACTAGTACTTCCAGCCAGCCCATTAGCTCATCGTCCTGCCACAGATTCAGAATCGCCATCCATTTCTCTAGACGCAGTGTCTCTCTGTAGCCAAGTCTTTGCTGAGCTGGAGTTCTCACTCCATTGCGCTCCTGCCAGATCCTCTGGCAATACTGGTCTAGTACGTTGGACACCTCTTGTGCGGTCATCTTACTGGGGTATAAGTGCCTGGCTGCTTTAAACCGTCTTGTTGCTTCTTTGGTGATATCCGTCTGTTCCATTCTTGGTCTTTCTGTAGAGTCGTCCCACCACTGTCAGCCAATTGTCACAACCTACAATGATGATGGAGTATAGAGGATCCTAGTCCTCTTATCTCCTGTAGGTTTTAGACCTAAGATTTGGGTGACTCAGACCAATGGACCTTCTTTGCGGATGCAAGAGCATAAGTCCCAGCTTTTGGTAGTGTGCCTGGGAAAACCTGGAAGGGAGTCAGAAACAATCTCCTCTGCCAGCATATGCCCCTGGGTCAATAATACACCTGCACACAAAGTCTTGATGAAAATTATGAACCATGTTTTATTTTATAACAGCATATTTAACCACATCACACAAGAATGGGGGAAGTGGCTACCGTTAGCCAGCCCCAAATGACGTCTGGCCAATCATGAAGGGGAATTGTGTGTGAACCAATAGTCCCCTCCCAGGTCCGCCCACTAGGCGAGGCCAACTAATTCATTTGGACTCTGACTCTCCAGGGCAAAGCATACGTTGGTTCTCTTGTGCCCATGAGAAGCCTTCAGGCCATCCCATTGTTGCTGGGTGCCTGCCTGTCTGCTCTCCAGCTGTGAGCTTCCCATTGTTAGTTCTCTGCTGGACACTAGCTAATGGGTTTAACAGGCCTTTGGGAACAAAGGAGGCGTGGCTGTATTCAATGGCTTCCCCTCTACAATATAATGACATACTAATATAATACCATACATTCATATTTACAAATACAACACACAATGTTTCACACACATAGAACCAACACATCCCACCAGCTCCCTCACATGACACCCATTACAATGAGCCTAAACATGGAAGGGATGGGGATATGCTAAGGGGTAAACTTATAATACTATATCCACTAGACCACAACACAACAATATATCCATAACAAGTGGGCCCCAAACCTTTGTTCCTCCCCATGGCAACAGCATGTGGAAGACCACCCAGCCCAAAATGGTCATCGCTGCCAGTCACAAAATGGCCCCAGCATAGTTCACACCAAATCCAATATGGCCACTGGCTGATTCATGACAGTAGGGCTACAAAAAGCTTATATAACAAGTTGTTGTTATTTAGTTGTTCAGTCGTGTTTGACTCTCCATGACCCTATGGACCGCAGCACGACCGGCACTTCTTCTTGTGCCTGGTTGTGCGTATCCATAAGGGTTGCTGGTTCCTTCTGCAGTGGACCTCAACTTGTCAGACCTCTTTCAACAGAACTGAGCAGAAATCTTATCTCATTTTAACCATGTTAGGAATTAAGGCAAATATCTGCTGCCATTAATCCAAAATGTAATTCAATAATTATAAATTCAAGGCTAAATGTATTTATTTAAAGCTTTGTGAAAATATATTGCCCATTATCAAGTCATGTTCCTCATAAGAGAATATTATAAATATGATGCTTCAGTGATCCTTTAATCACCCAGAGCACTAGTCTTGTAGTTTTTGTGTGGCTGACTCAAAATACTGTGATAACCTTTTTTCTCCTTAAAGTGACACAGGAAAGCTTCCAAATATGGTATCAATTAAAGGTACATGTAATAACAAGTATTTCTCAATCGAATGCTATATTGACATTTAATTTTAGCATACTACACTTGTATTATATTTGCCAGTCAGTTAGCCTTTCTGATTCACCTAACAATCAAAGTGTTTATGGGCAATAGTTGCTAATTGCCACCTTGGGCTATCAATGTATTGTTTATTATTCTATTGAATCCAATTGCAAGATCTCATACTAGCAGCCTTATTAAATTGTGATTCTGCCAATTTAATAGGGCTCTATATAAGCAAAAAAACATTTTTTTACGGATGTTTTTAGTTAGTGAAGACCTTGCTTTTTCACTAACTAAAAACTTCTGTAAAAAAAACATATTCTATGTGCTTATATAGAGCCCTATTCACAATTTAATAAGGCTGTTTATGTCTATATAAAGCAATTTAATGTCTAAATTCATGAAATTGTCTACTAAGATGCCTTATAAAATATGTTAAGTGGGCAGTAATTATCAAATTAAATGAGGCACAATGTTAGTATAAATATGTAAAAAATAGTTGATAGCAATGAATAAACTTTTTAGGAGTGGATCTTTCATTTCATTGTATATACCATATCATTGTTGATTTAAAAACTGCCTTACAAAAAGTACTATTTTAGTACTTTATTTACTTACAAAGGGCCTCATTCTATTATCGGCCGTAAATCGGCCGTAAGGCTGCGATTCCTTGCGGGGGTTCTGTTACCTCGCAATTCAATTATACGGCCCCGCAAGGATCTCCTCTTACGGCCGGCTGCATATCTTGGAACCGGCCGTAAGCTACAACATTTTTAAAGTCAAAAATAAATTCAAGACAGCTCTGTAAAGCTCTGTAAATGATAGGGATCATATTGGGGGACATGAGGATTAATAGTAACCCACTCTCAAGCTTGCACATCAGCCCAAATCCAAGTTTACATTAACTGTTTATTTTCCGGCTGCGGCGTGGGCGGGTCTGAGGTGCTCCAAGCACTCTGGACTTTTTACATGTATATTTGACATATATTAAAAAATATATATTTTACGGATTTGAGTTTAGGGGAATGTTGTGCTATTTTTGCTAACACCTAAAATCACTTTATAGTCTTCTCAAAGTGCAGGATGCCTTTATTTGGGCTATATTTCGTGCTTAATTGGTGCTAGCGGGACCTCTTTCCTGCAAGTAAGCTGCGGCTCGCTTTTAGCCTTGCAGAGAGGGTTCCCGGAGCAATAGAATTGCAAATAGGATTTTCTTACGGCTGATTTCCTTGCGGCCGTTTTAGATCAAAGGCTTTCCTCCGGCGCGAGCGGCCGCAAGAGATAGCAAGGCACCGGCCGCAAGCCTGCCAGAATCCCCGGCCGGAGGGGAATAGAATAGCAGAATAGCTTGCGGCCGGTCCTTGCGGCCCCGCAACGGCTGCGGCCGATAATAGAATGAGGCCCATAGACTTGTGTACTCCAACATACGCTGGGAAGCTCCTGGCAAATCTCTATAATGCTACTGATTAGATCCCAACCCCCTATTACATACATTGGCGCCTATTTAATTGTCAAAATTGAACTTACATGAGCCCGTAATGGAGCCCTTAAATGTTACTGATGTTTAATTGGCTTCTTTTAGCTACTCGCATTCCAATTGCGACTTACAGGCTCAAAATCACTGCGGTTGTCAAAAACATAACTTCGTCCCATCTCCTCCTTTGATGTTTCAAGCTTGTGAATCCCCGTCAATTACAACAATTCAACAAGCCCGCAATTTCCTTCTAACCCGTAAATGGCAAATGTAGCAATAAATTCTACGAGTCCTAGATAGGACTTGCAAGTGGGTTAAACACCTAATTGTAATACTGTAAAAGCAAAAAAAAATACACTACTGTACTTAAAAATACTGGGAAAGCAATGAAAGGCATTATAAAATTATAAATTAATTGCACAAATGTCTCAAGTTCTCAGATTGGCAATAATTTTTTTTTTTTTTACGTTTTATTTCCGTGTTATATTGATCCCTGGAACCAACGTGTTAATACATATCATGGAACCCGCAGGGACTAGAACAGTTGCTTTATTGGTTTGTATTGATTTCTACATTTCTGGATTGCGAGTCTGATCACAAATCGGACGTCTAAACACTAATTTATTGTAAACATAAAGATTGATCTAGGAAACTAAGTCCCCTAGTGGTTCACACTATTAGTTATATAACAAAATCATACATGTGAATACTTACATGCATAAGTTTTATTTCACATAAGGACAATGGCGAATAATATAATTTAAAACATATAAAAAAATACAAATGTGCAGGGATATTTTCTCTTAAATCCAGTGTAATATTTTTAACAGACAGTAAAGTATCGGTGCTCATCACGAGCCTTTCCTCTTGCCTACTGTATGGACCGCGCATTGCAGGGTTCATTAACCTGCAAGTTTTGTGCTTGGGAATGGCATGTATCTCTTTCCACCATCTCCACCCTGTCCCTTCCCTGTGTGTTTCTCCTCTATGTGTCTGCTGAATGTTTGTATGGCACGAGCTGACTGGCGTTGGTTTTATTTTCAAAGTCCTGCGTGCCTGGTGTTGTACTGTCTTTGGCGTTGTGTATTTTTAAGTCCGGCGTTTTTGGCGTCATGTAATTTCTAAGTTCGGCATGCCAGTCGTTCGTTAAGTGTTACTGTCTTTTCCGTCGTGTATTTTCTCAGTCTCGCGTGCCTGGCTTTGCTCAGCCTCGGTTTCATCCAATTTCAGACTTTTTTGCGTTTCTCGTCCGCCATTTTTTCTCTCGCTTAGTCGATTTCCGAGTGACGAAACACAGCAAATTCGTCTCAAATTCGATTGCAACCTCAATCCGACATGTCCTGGCTCTCCCCCTGTGCTGTGTGTGAGTGTGTTTTAATTTATTTTGTATTATTTTTCTTGTTTTTCGATTTTCGCGGTTCGGACGGTAAATTCGTTTTTTTTTCAGAGGTCCGATTTTGTTGGTGCAAGTGTTTCATCCAATTTCACACTTTTTTGCGTTTTTCGTCCGCCATTTTTTTCTCGCTTAGTCGATTTTTGAGTGATGAAACACGGCAAATTCGGCTTAAATTCGATTGCAACCTCACTCCAATGCATCCTGGCTCTGCCCCTGTGCTGTGTGTGAGTGTGTTTTAATTTATTTTTTATTATTTTTCTTGTTTTTCGGATTTTTTTTGCCCTCGAGTTTCTGAGCTCGGAATTTTTTTTCTAGGTCCCGCTTTCCTCAACTGCTTGCAGCCTAAGTGAGTGCTGCGTTCCTCAACTGCTTCCAGCCTAAGTCCAGCGTGCCTCAACTGCTCGCCTCGCAAGGCTCACAGGAGCACTTTCAGCGCTCATTTCAGCCTAAGTCCCACGTGCTTCTATGCCTCAACTGCTCGCCTTGCTTCACGTGGCTCGCGGGCAATGAGCGCCTTCAACACTCCTTGCCTAAGTCCTCTGAGCTCGATAGGCTTAAATGCCTAAACGGCTTGCCTCGCTTTGCGAGGCTTGCAAGCGTGACGACAAATCGCAGTTTGACAATTATAATATGTGATTCCAAACAAATAAATATTTTATAATTAGGATTTAAATTGGTTATTAAAACCTACTTAAGATACTTTTTTGACTGTATGATATTTTTTTAAATTAGGATGTAATAAATTATCAGTTTATTTTAGAGGTATACATATTTGTTACTTTTGCATATGGTAATAAATAAATATAAAAAATGATAAATGATGATATACTAGGGCCCCTATTCAATTGCAGTTGAGATTTGCAACAGTTACAGAGCGATTCAATTGAACAAGCCCGCAGCTACCAGGCCGAAAGCCTAAACGGTAAGTAGCATTTCAGAGCCCGATCATGATCATTTAGGCAAGGCCGTAACTACTGATGTAGAAACAGCCAATAGTAAATGAGACCGTCATCATGATGTCAGTAAAATATGGTGGTGAGACATCAATCAATTAGTGTTTATAGGCCTTGCAGATTTGTGAGCTTGAGACTATTGTACAATTCATTCTAATACTTTTCATTAATTTTCCCGTCTTTTCCCATCTTTGCGGTTAGCGGTCTTTGGGTTAAGGGTTAGGGTTATGCTTAGAGGTTAAAGGGTAGGGTAAGGCTTGGGGTCTAAGGGTTAGGGGTTAAATGGTTAGGGTTAGACTTGGGGGTCTAAGGGTTAGGGTTAGGCATAGAGGTTAAAGGGGTAGGGTTAGGATTGGGGGTCTATGGGTTAGGGTTAAGTTTGGGGGTTTAAGGGTTAGGGTTAGGCATGCAGGTTGAAGGGTTAGGTTTAGGCTTCGGGTCTAAGGGTTAGGCTAACAGGTTGAAGTGTTAGGGTTAGAGGGCATGAGATCGTTAGAGGATAGTAGCAAAACGATGCACGCTTCTAACGACGCGCATTAGACACAGACTTCTAAACAGCTCGCTCATGTTGGTGCGCTTTTGTTGGCGTGCATTTGTACCGTGCTTAAAGTCAGGGTGCCATATTTCATGCCAGGACTGGGAGATTTAGTATTGTGCATGTGAACATTATATTTTCTTTACTAGCTTCAGAAGTTCTTATGTTATAAAAGTGTCAAAACAATTTCCAAGATCATATACAGCATGTGTTTTCCCTACACTGTAAGTCCTCTATTTACACTGTTCAATGGTTCTGAAGGTGTCCGTGCACATGGATAATCTGCATAAGTTAAATAAGGCTTAAATGGAAAGTAATTTCGATATATGCCTAGAGACAAAATATACTGTAACATAAACATAAGCACATTTTACAATATTTGCAGTGCTAATCCTTATTTGCGGCTCTATTTATAGCACTTGATTTTGCCTTTTTAATTTATAGAATTATTTTTCCATTATTTTGTACAGGGAATGAGTCAGTGTATCAAACTCTGTAAACTGAAATTATATAAACTGGGTACTAAGTGTACTTTAGACACATTCAATGCCTTAATAATACACTTACAGTGCCATTCAACATATCAATAAATGGAAACATTACAGGGCTACCGTAATGACTACATTTGGCTACAACTGATCTGCAGCATCCAAATTATTAGCAATACTATTGCATGCTTATGTGCCGTGTTATATATTATCCAACTAATATGAAGTTGATACGTTTGTGTTTTTTTGTGTTATAATCAATTCAATCAAGATAATTGCAGAATTAAATGAACAAGTTTCATGAATACTGACTGGAGATGATCCCCTGTAATATATCTGAGATAAGTGACCTATTCTGTGTACATTGAGTCAAATTGCACTGTTAGAAAGGGTAATTCCAACATCTTTAATGAGAAGACCCAAGTCAGTGTCTGATATGTAGAGCTACCCTGGATATTATCAGGAACATTAAAGTCTCACTAAAATACAATACTGATAGTATCTTCTTATGAAAAACTTGAGGTTGTAATATAAAAATAGTTTTGCAGAGCTGAAAATAAACAATAACACTTATTTTTCCATTTGTTGTCATGAACCCCCATGTGCCAGTCAGGGCTTTGTGGAGTATTCTCTTTACACTGGGCCTCTGGGATAAGGGATTGTATTGCTGGTACCATGATAAGTTCTGGGAATATTCACTGTCCTATGTAAGTGGTTGCTTTACATTACTGTAATACTGGTTGCATTATATTTGTGGGTAACAGCTTGCTATAGGGATTATATTAATTTTCCTTAAAATGCTTGTATACTCATGTCTTACATAGATGCTAATGCTGTTACTTTGTCAGATAAATCATAAATAAGTGAAGTGTTTCCCAAAGTTCAGTGGTAGTTTGAGACCCTTAATACACAGGTAAAGTCACAATCAGTACACTAGGGGATTCTGTAGCCCTCTTTTCTCTGTGTATATCTTTGTTTCCTGACATAAGTAATAGGGGGAAATGAATATGGTGAAAACAAGTTATGCTTTATGGATAAATCAGCCCTGTATGCAGAATTACCCACAATGCCTGCACTCAGCTGAATGACTCTCACATGTGTGTATACTGGGCAAATGCTGAGGGCTGATATATTACTATATATTATCTAATAGAGTAAATACAGTACACAACACATATATAGGATACAAAATGTTAGTTTATTCCATTTACAAAATATAATAAACTCCATGACTGTTAGTCATATAGTTTCAAATGATAAATAATTTTACACATATTTACAATATATCATATACAATATGTATAATAAATACATTACATATCTCCATCCAGGGAGACACATCTTTAATCACTTTCTGATTTGTTCAGTTACAAGTGAATACACAAATACATTTTTGTTTCATTTTTTTGTACAATTATAAAATGCAAATATATAATTCCTGTAAACATGACAGAAGTAACTGACAGCAATAACTTTACACTTTTTCACATGTTTTTATTCTTAACATTGTAATAATGTATTGGCTAACAAAGTATTACTGTATTTACTGGCAATGACAATGATCCCTGTACTAAATCATTTTCTTAAAGTGCAACCACAAGCTTTCTGAATCTTCAGTGTCATCCTGCTATCTTGTAACTTGCTGACTTTCTTCACATATATATATTAGCACACAGTCCTTCAATCCCAAGTATTCATTTATATAGATTGACATTTGTCAACATACTTCAATATAACTTCACAAAGCCTTTTTATATATAAATTAGACTGATTCACAGTATTAATATCTCCTTCATCTTCTAAGTTTAGATAAAACATGTAAACTACATACATTATCCACCTGTATAAAACATACAATCACATTCTGACTTTCTAAAATCAGTGATTTTGAAATGACCAGTTAACCATCTAAATTATATCAATATATCTGTAGAAAATGTCATTTTGAATAAAATGACTCCATATTTTTATATTATCCAATCCAACTTTATCTTTGAGATGTCTACTAAACAAAACATTTGGTAAATATTGGAAATGTGCTGAGAGTTTTGTCAGTGATGCAAACTGATAAATGTACCATTTCCTAATGAGGGATGCCATACAATGATACATATCACATACAAATTATACAAAATGATGTTCCTAAAACATACCTTTTGCAAATAAATAGAATATTTTTTATAAAAATCGTTTGTCTTTCAATCTACAAAATAACAATTTAAGCAGCAATAAATAAAAATATAACACTGCAGCAGCTAGGAGATGACTGCTAAGAATGCTTCGGTATAAATATATATTCAGTAATAAATATGTATTGAAATACATTAAAAAAGTATTTTGGTGATACAAAGTCCAGTTAGTCTTCTTTGGAGAAGTCCCAGATTAGTGCAAATGTGAAGCAGGTTTTGGTGTAAGACATACACAAGGTTACTTAGTAGATTGGGTAGAGTGTGTCATGAAGAGCTTGTCCCAATGTGTAAAATAAGGAGCATAGTTGGATCTAAACTTCTGGTGATGCAGATCATGGTGCCCAGGACCCCCACATAAGCCAAATGGGATTATTCTGTGTGTAGACCAAGGAAAGTCATAGCCACAGTGATCCTCCACTGATAGGTAGATATTGACAATGAAGAAGGCCATCTCTGTCATTGGGTGGCATCCCAGCATCATAGGACTGGCACCAGCAAAGAATCCAAGTGATAACATCTCCCATGCACTGGAATACTGTGTGGCCAGAGCAAAGGTGGAGGTGTACTTGTGATGTAACTTGTGGAAGGTCTTGTACAGCCAGGGGATCTTGTGATGCAGCACATGCCAGATGAAATACTGGAAATCAAAGAGAAGCAGGCAAGCAATCACATCCAGGACAAGGCGATGGAGCTCTGGGGCAGCCTGTGGCAGTTGTACAGGTCTCCAGCACCAATAGGCAACAGATGCTGGGAATATGAACACCAGATGACTGTATACAGTGTGGACCATACAGTGCAGCACCATCTCCAGACTGGGGCTTGTGTGAGGCTGGAGTTGGTATTTTTTTAACACTGTTATTTTGGATGATAAGAAGTCCAGTATCAGATAAGGAAGGCAGAAGATCATGTACACAGCGAAGGAGAACAGCACTGGGTAGAAAGGAGACTTGAGCCATTGCTCCTGAGACCTGACACTGTCCCACAATGGCTGCAGGATGAAGGAGGGCAGCTCTGCCGTGGTCCTCCTGCTGCCCATCAATACACTTATGTGGCTGCTGCTGTTCATTGTAATGAGCCATGGAAGCTCCCAGCCCAGTATTTATTCACTGCCCATTTCCTGCAAAACCTTATTAGGCAGAGGGTGGAAATTCCCTTTCAGTTTCCATCTTGATGTCAGCACTACTACATATGACAAGTGTTGGCCATCATAATACCCATAGCAGCTTATAATAATTATTATTATAATTACACTATAATATCTGCAAATATTCCAAACAATACCAGTGTCATATCTATAAAACAAGTCGGACATTGTATCAATATATGAGCAAAAATGATTATTCCTATTGTATATAATAATGTGAGTTTAACCAAAGACTCCAATGTACATTTTATATCTGATAAATATATTTGTATAATGTATTATAATGTATTATTATATTCTGTCATAGTGATCTACTCCAGTATATGTCTGCATTGTTACTCCCTAGAGCAGTGGTTCTGATCCTTTCTAGTGTTGTGACCCTTTGATAACATTTCCCAAGTTGTGGTGACCTCTAATATGATACTGAATTGTAATTGGATTTTGTAATAAGGTATTAGAAGGCTGTATTATACTATATTCTTATCACTGACACAATAAATATATATATATTTTTTTATTACTTTGCTTGTTTTGCTATGTTGTTTCTGAAAGAAATCATTTTGCACCTGTTGTTAATAATGTTTTGTACTTTAAGAAGCAGATTTGGGTTAGTAATCAACAAATACACATCTATCTATCTATCTATCTATCTATCTTAAATCCTGTATATATAAATAACATGCTTTGTGCCCTTGGGTGCATTATTTTAACTCACACAAATGATACCCAGAGCTATATATTGATACAGATATATAATGATACCCTCATGTTACCAATATAAATAAATAGTGCATACTGTATTATAGTAATATGATAAATTCGTTATTTCTCACATTTGTATGAAGTACAAGGTGCAAGTGCAAATTAATGAGTAAGCGCCACCTTCTGGTTGCTGTAGAATTCCACCAAAAATCTCAACAGATGTAGGAACCAGATTACTACAGGGATAATCATGTACAGCTTGATGGTGGGGCAGCTTTAGGATACATCTTATACTGTATGCATTCTGACAATCAAACAGACAGACAGACAGACAAACAGCCAGACAGACGCAAACGAAAGAAAGAGTGTCATGACTGGTCTGGAATAGAAGGATTTCCCATTCTATGACGTACTGCCCCTTCAGGGACATTTAGGGAGCTGGGCCCTCTTTACTCTCTTCCATTACTTTCTGCTCCACTGGTTCCCCCTCTATCCCATTTCTCTCTTTCCTTTTTTCTCTTCTCTCTCCCTTCTCTTTGTCTTCCCTCCTCATTCTATCATTCCCACTACATTATCTATATTCCCTTCTCTCTTCGACCTCCAGCCCCCTCTCCACCCCATCTACCTCCCCTATTAGCATGGGTACAGAAACCAAAATATTTCTTCAGGGGGATACAAAATATTCTATACACATGTACCCCTCATTGTCATCCCCAGTTTCTACACCCATATCTACTAGTAAACTTTTCTAGACAAAACACAATTTTGTGAGTGTGTTGTTATACTGTCACATCCTTAGTAGAAGTAGTAGGGCTACAAAAAGCTTATAGAACAAGTTGTTGTTATTTAGTTGTTCAGTCGTGTTTGACTCTCCATGACACTATGGACCGCAGGCACTTCTTCTTGTGCCTGGTTGTGCTTATCCATAAGGGTTGCTGGTTCCTTCTGCAGTGGACCTCAACTTGTCGGACCTCTTTCAACAGAACTGAGCAGAAATCTTATCTCATTTTAACCATGTTAGGAATTAAGGCAAATATCTGCTGCCATTAATCCAAAATGTAATTCAATAATTATAAATTCAAGGCTAAATGTATTTATTTAAAGCTTTGTGAAAATATATTGCCCATTATCAAGTCATGTTCCTCATAAGAGAATATTATAAATATGATACTTCAGTGATCCTTTAATCACACAGAGCACTAGTCATGTAGTATTTGTGTGGCTGACTCAAAATACAGTGACACAGGAAAGCTTCCAAATATGGTATCAATTAAAGGTACATGTAATAACAATTATTTCTCAATCGAATGCTATATTGACATTTAATTTTAGTATACTACACTTGTATTATATTTGCCAGTCAGTTAGCCTTTCTGATTCACCTAACAATCAAAGTGTTTATGGGCAATAGTTGCTAATTGCCACCTTGGGCTATAAATGTATTGTTTATTATACTATTGAATCCAATTGCAAGATCTCATACTAGCAGCCTTATTAAATTGTGATTCTGCCAATTTAATAGGGCTCTATATAAGCAAAAAAACATTTTTTTACGGATGTTTTTAGTTAGTGAAGACCTTGCTTTTTCACTAACTAAAAACTTCTGTAAAAAAAACATATTCTATGTGCTTATATAGAGCCCTTTTTTAATCCCCAATTTAATAAGGCTGTTTATGTCTATATAAAGCAATTTAATGTCTAAATTCATGAAATTGTCTACTAAGATGCCTTATAAAATATGTTAAGTGGGCAGTAATTATCAAATTAAATGAGGCACAATGTTAGTATAAATATGTAAAAAATAGTTGATAGCAATGAATAAACTTTTTAGGAGTGGATCTTTCATTTCATTGTATATACCATATCATTGTTGATTTAAAAACTGCCTTACAAAAAGTACTATTTTAGTA
This sequence comes from Discoglossus pictus, assembly GCA_027410445.1. Classification (NCBI taxonomy): domain Eukaryota; kingdom Metazoa; phylum Chordata; class Amphibia; order Anura; family Alytidae; genus Discoglossus; species Discoglossus pictus. Next base: position 63,954,987 of record CM050171.1, read on the forward strand.
CTTTATTTACTTACAAAGGGCCTCATTCTATTATCGGCCGTAAATCGGCCGTAAGGCTGCGATTCCTTGCGGGGGTTCTGTTACCTCGCAATTCAATTATACGGCCCCGCAAGGATTTCCTCTTACAGCCGGCCGCATATCTTGGAACCGGCCGTAAGCTACAACATTTTTTAAGTCAAAAATAAATTCAAGACGGCACTGTAAAGCTCTGTAAATGCTAGGGATCATATTGGGGGACATGAGGATTAATAGTAACCCCCTCTCAAGCTTGCACATCAGCCCAAATCCAAGTTTACATTAAATGTTTATTTTCCGGCTGCGGCGTGGGCGGGTCTGAGGTGCTCCAAGCACTCTGGACTTTTTACATGTATATTTGACATATATTAAAAAATATATATTTTACGGATTTGAGTATAGGGGAATGTTGTGCTATTTTTGCTAACACCTAAAATCACTTTATAGTCTTCTCAAAGTGCAGGATGCCTTTATTTGGGCTATATTTCGTGCTTAATTGGTGCTAGCGGGACCTCTTTCCTGCAAGTAAGCTGCGGCTCGGTTTTAGCCTTGCAGAGAGGGTTCCCAGAGCAATAGAATTGCAAATAGGATTTTCTTACAGCAGATTTCCTTGCGACTTTTTTAGATCAAAGGCTTTCCTCCGGCGCGAGCGGCCGCAAGAGATAGCAAGGCGCCGGCCGCAAGCCTGCCAGAATCCCCGGCCGGAGGGGAATAGAATAGCAGAATAGCTTGCGGCCATTCCTTGCTGCCCCGCAACGGCTGCGGCCGATAATAGAATGAGGCCCATAGACTTGTGTACTCCAACATACGCTGGGAAGCTCCTGGCAAATCTCTATAATGCTACTGATTAGATCCCAACCCCCTATTACATACATTGGCGCCTATTTAATTGTCAAAATCGAAATTACATGAGCCCGTAATGGAGCCCGTAAATGTTACTGATGTTTAATTGGCTTCTTTTAGCTACTCGCATTCCAATTGCGAGTTACAGGCTCAAAATCACTGCGGTTGTCAAAAACATGACTTCGTCCCATCTCCTCCTTTGATGTTTCAAGCTTGTGAATCCCCGTCAATTACAACAATTCAACAAGCCCGCAATTTCCTTCTAACCCGTAAATGGCAAATGTAGCAATAAATTCTAGGAGTCCTAGATAGGACTTGCAAGTGGGTTAAACACCTAATTGTAATACTGTAAAAGCAAATAAAAATAAACTACTGTACTTAAAAATACTGGGAAAGCAATGAAAATTATAATTATAAATTCATTGCACAAATGTCTCAAGTTCTCAGATTGGCAATAATTTTTTTACGTTTTATTTCCGTGTTATATTGATCCCTGGAACCAACGTGTTAATACATATCATGGAACCCGCAGGGACTAGAACAGTTGCTTTATTGGTTTGTATTGATTTCTACATTTTTGGATTGCGAGTCTGATCACAAATCGGACATCTAAACACTAATTTATTGTAAACATAAAGATTGATCTAGGAAACTAAGTCCCCTAGTGGTTCACACTATTAGTTATATAACAAAATCATACATGTGAATACTTACATGCATAAGTTTTATTTCACATAAGGACAATGGCGAATAAAATAATTTAAAACATATTAAAAAATACAAATGTGCAGGGATATTTTCTCTTAAATCCAGTGTAATATTTTTAACAGACAGTAAAGTATCGGTGCTCATCACGAGCCTTTCCTCTTGCCTACTGTATGGACCACGCATTGCAGGGTTCATTAACCTGCAAGTTTTGTGCTTGGGAATGGCATGTATCTCTTTCCACCATCTCCACCCTGTCCCTTCCCTGTGTGTTTCTCCTCTATGTGTCTGCTGAATGTTTGTATGGCGCGCACTGACTGACGTTGGTTTTATTTTCAAAGTCCTGCGTGCCTGGCGTTGTACTGTCTTTGGCGTTGTGTATTTTTAAGTCCGGCGTTTTTGGCGTCATGTAATTTCTAAGTTCGGCATGCCAGTTGTTCGTTAAGTGTTACTGTCTTTTCCGTCGTGTATTTTCTCAGTCCCGCGTGCCTGGCTTTGCTCAGCCTCGGTTTCATCCAATTTCAGACTTTTTTGCGTTTCTCATCCGCCATTTTTTTTCTCGCTTAGTCGATTTTCGAGTGACGAAACACAGCAAATTCGTCTCAAATTCGATTGCAACCTCAATCCGACACGTCCTGGCTCTCCCCCTGTGCTGTGTGTGAGTGTGTTTTAATTTATTTTGTATTATTTTTCTTGTTTTTCGATTTTCGCGGTTCGGACGGTAAATTCGTTTTTTTTTCAGAGGTCCGATTTTGTTGGTGCAAGTGTTTCATCCAATTTCAGACTTTTTTGCGTTTTTCGTCCGCCATTTTTTTCTCGCTTAGTCGATTTTTGAGTGATGAAACACGGCAAATTCGGCTTAAATTCGATTGCAACCTCACTCCCATGCGTCCTGGCTATGCCCCTGTGCTGTGTGTGAGTGTGTTTTAATTTATTTTTTATTATTTTTCTTGTTTTTCGTGTTTTTTGGATTTTTTTTGCCCTCGAGTTTCTGAGCTTGGAATTTTTTTTCTAGGTCCCGCTTTCCTCAACTGCTTGCAGCCTAAGTGAGTGCTGCGTTCCTCAACTGCTTCCAGCCTAAGTCCAGCGTGCCTCAACTGCTCGCCTCGCGAGGCTCACAGGAGCACTTTCAGCGCTCATTTCAGCCTAAGTCCCACGTGCTTCTATGCCTCAACTGCTCGCCTTGCTTCACGTGGCTCGCGGGCAATGAGCGCCTTCAACGCTCCTTGCCTAAGTCCTCTGAGCTCGAAAGGCTTAAATGCCTAAACGGCTTGCCTCGCTTTGCGAGGCTCGCAAGCGTGACGACAAATCGCAGTTTGACAATTATAATATGTGATTCCAAACATATAAATATTTTATAATTAGGATTTAAATTGGTTATTAAAACCTACTTAAGATACTTTTTTCACTGTATGATATTTTTTTAAATTAGGATGTAATAAATTATCAGTTTATGTTAGAGGTATACATATTTGTTATTTTTGCATATGTTAATAAATATATATAAAAAATGATAAATGATGATATACTAGGGCCCCTATTCAATTGCAGTTGAGATTTGCAACAGTTACAGAGCGATTCAATTGAACAAGCCCGCAGCTACCAGGCCGAAAGCCTAAACGGTAAGTAGCATTTCAGAGCCCGATCATGATCATTTAGGCAAGGCCGTAACTACTGATGTAGAAACAGCCAATAGTAAATGAGACCCTCATCATGATGTCAGTAAAACATGGTGGTGAGACATCAATCAATTAGTGTTTATAGGCCCGATATGGGATCAAACTTACAATTCAGCAAAGTACAAAATAATAAAAATGAATGACAATACTGTTCTAATCCATGTGGGTGGCCTGATATGTATTAACTCCTTGATTCCCGCGATTGAAATAACACAGAAATAAAACTTTAAAAAAAAAAAAATGCCTTGCAGATTTGTGAGCTTGAGACTATTGTACAATTCATTCTAATATTTTTCAGCAATTTTCCCGTCTTTTCCTGTCTTTGCGGTTAGGGGTCTTTGGGTTAAGGGTTAGGGTTATGCTTAGAGGTTAAAGGGTAGGGTAAGGCTTGGGGTCTAACGGTTAGGGGTTAAATGGTTAGGGTTAGACTTGGGGGTCTAAGGGTTAGGGTTAGGCATAGAGGTTAAAGCGGTAGGGTTAGGCTTGGGGGTCTATGGGTTAGGGTTAAGTTTGGGGGTTTAAGGGTTAGGGTTAGGCATGCAGGTTGAAGGGTTAGGTTTAGGCTTTGTGTCTAAGGTTTAGGCTAACAGGTTGAAGTGTTAGGGTTAGAGGGCATGAGATCGTTAGAGGATAGTAGCAAAACGATGCACGCTTCTAACGACGCGCATTAGACACAGACTTCTAAACAGTTCGCTCATGTTGGCTCGCTTTTGTTGGCGTGCATTTGTACCATGCTTAAAGTCAGGGTGCCATATTTCATGCCAGGACTGGGAGATTTAGTATTGTGCATGTGAAAATTATATTTTCTTTACTAGCTTCAGAAGTTCTTATGTTATAAAAGTGTCAATAAAGGCTCAATTTCCAAGATCATATACGGCATGTGTTTTCCCTACACTGTAAGTCCTCTATTTACACTGTTCAATGGTTCTGAAGGTGTCCGTGTACATGGATAATCTGCATAAGTTAAATAAGGCTTAAATGGAAAGTAATTTCGATATATGCCTAGAGACAAAATATACTGTAACATAAACATAAGCACATTTTACAATATTTGCAGTGCTAATCCTTATTTGCGGCTCTATTTATAGCACTTGATTTTGCCTTTTTAATTTATAGAATTATTTTTCCATTATTTTGTACAGGGAATGAGTCAGTGTATCAAACTAGGTAAACTGAAATTATATAAACTGGGTAATAAGTGTACTTTAGACACATCCAATGCCTTAATAATACACTTACAGTGCCATTCAACATATCAATAAATGGAAACATTACAGGGCTACCGTAATGACTACATTTGGCTACAACTGATCTGCAGCATCCAAATTGATAGCAATACTATTGTATGCTTATGTGCGGCGATGTAATAAATTATCCGAATAATATGAAGTTGATACGTTTGTGTTTTTTTTGTGTTATAATCAATTAAGTCAAGATAATTTCAGAATTAAATGAACAAGTTTCATGAATACTGACTGGAGATCCCCTGTAATAAATCTGAGATAAGTGAGCTATTTCTGCATTGAGTAAAATTGTACTGTTAGAAAGGGTAATTCCATCATCTTTAATGAGAAGACCCAAGTCAGTGACTGTCTGATATGTAGAGCTACCCTGGATATTATCAGGAACATTACATTCTCACTAAAATACAATACTGATAGTATCTTCTTATGAAAAACTTGAGGTTGTAATATAAAAATAGATTTTCAGAGCTAAAAATAAACAATAAAATGAATTTTTCCGTTTGTTGTCATGAACCCCCATGTGCCAGTCAGGGCTGTGTGGAGTATTCTCTTTACACTGGGCCTCTGGGATAAGGGATTGTATTGCTGGTACCATGTTCAGTTCTGGGAATATTCACTGTCCTATATAAGTGGTTGCTTTACATTACTGTAATACTGGTTGCATTATATTTGTGGGTAACAGCTTGCTATATGGATTATATTAATTTTCCTTAAAATGCTTGTATACTCATGTCTTACATAGATGCTAATGCTGTCAGAAAAATCATAAATATGTGAAGTGTTTCCCAAAGTTCAGTGGTAGTTTGAGACCCTTAATTCACAGGTAAAGTCACAATCAGTACACTAGGGGATTCTGTAGCCCTCTTTTCTCTGTGTATATCTTTGTTTCCTGACATAAGTAATAGGGGGAAATGAATATGGTGAAAACAAGTTTTGCTTTATGGATAAATCAGCCCTGTATGCAGAATTACCCACAATGCCTGCACTCAGCTGAATGACTCTCACATGTGTGTATACTGGGCAAATGCTGAGGGCTGATATATCACATATATAGTTGTGAGCGTACGGGCCGTTGCTCACGCTTGCGTAGCGAGCCACAGCCCTCGCGAAGCTTGGGCCGTGGATCGCGCAGCGAGCTGCGGCCCTTGCGTAGCGAGGTCACTGGGCAAGGGCCTCAGTTGCTGGCATGGAGCGCCGAAGGCGCTCCATGCCAGCAACTGAGGCCCCTCGCGAAGCGAGGGCCTCAGTTGCTGGCGAGGTCACTGGGCAAGGGCCTCAGTTGCTGGCGCAAGGTCACTGGGCAAGGGCCTCAGTTGCTGGCATGGAGCGGTTGCTGGCGGCGCTCCATGCCAGCAACTGAGGCCCCTCGCGAAGCGAGGGCCTCAGTTGCTGGCGAGGTCACTGGGCAAGGGCCTCAGTTGCTGGCGAGGTCACTGGGCAAGGGCCTCAGTTGCTGGCGCAAGGTCACTGCGCATGGGCCTCAGTTGCTGGCATGGAGTGGTTGCTGGCATGGAGCGCCGAAGGCGCTCCATGCCAGCAACTGAGGCCCCTCGCAAAGCGAGGGCCTCAGTTGCTGGCGAGGTCACTGGGCAAGGGCCTCAGTTGCTGGCGAGGTCACTGGGCAAGGGCCTCAGTTGCTGGCATGGAGCGCCAAAGGCTCGCCTTCACATCCAACTGCGACCCTCGCAAAGTTCACGTCGCTACTCAAAAAACACGACACACAAATTCCGACACTCGCTAAATTTTACGAGAAACGCAAACAACCTACGACACAAGTACACACACATTACGCCCTCGCAACACTTGGATGCAACTCGCGAATTTCAAACGCGTAGCGAGGTCACTGGGCAAGGGCCTCAGTTGCTGGCATGGAGCGCCGAAGGCGCTCCATGCCAGCAACTGAGGCCCCTCGCGAAGCGAGGGCCTCAGTTGCTGGCGAGGTCTCTGGAAAAGGGCCTCAGTTGCTGGCGCAAGGTCACTGGGCAAGGGCCTCAGTTGCTGGCATGGAGCGGTTGCTGGCGGCGCTCCATGCCAGCAACTGAGGCCCCTCGCGAAGCGAGGGCTTCAGTTGCTGGCGAGGTCACTGGGCAAGGGCCTCAGTTGCTGGCGAGGTCACTGGGCAAGGGCCTCAGTTGCTGGCGCAAGGTCACTGGGCAAGGGCCTCAGTTGCTGGCATAGAGCGGTTGCTGGCATGGAGCGCCGAAGGCGCTCCATGCCAGCAAATGAGGCCCCTCGCAAAGCGAGGGCCTTAGTTGCTGGCGAGGTCACTGGGCAAGGGCCTCAGTTGCTGGCGAGGTCACTGGGCAAGGGCCTCAGTTTTTGGCATGGAGCGCCAAAGGCTCGCCTTGACATCCAACTGCGACCCTCGCAAAGTTCCCGTCGCATTTTAAAAAACACGACACACAAATTCCGACACTCGCTAAATTTTACGAGAAACGCAAACAACCTACGACACAAGTACACACACATTACGCTCTCGCAACACTTGGATGCAACTCGCGAATTTCAAACACAATACATACACACACCACAGACATACAAACATTACCTACAGCAAAGGTAGCATCCAGGACCTCAAAAATACAACTTACTCCTTCATTTCACTCAAAATAAAAGAGTTTAGACACTAAAAAAATTGATAAGCGAGACAAACAATGGCCGACGAACAAAACGAAAACGAGGCTACACACGCAAACACCATACAAAACACGTTACCACACATTACGACCTCGCAAACATCGGACGCAACACGCCGACATACAAACATTTAAAACACAATAAATACACACAACACACACATAAAAAGCTTACCTACAGAAGAGGAACCATCCAGCACCTCAAAAAAACAAGTTACACCTTCATTTAAATAAAAATAAAACACTTTAGACACTAATAAAATCGCTAAGCGAGAGAAAAAATGGCCGACGGACAAAACGAAAACGAGGCTACAGCACTCTCCACGCGTAAAACACCACACCACACTCGCAAAACACCACACGAAACTCGAAACCACTACAAAGCAACAACGGACAATACGCAAAGACGCACAACACACATAAACCGCCATTTAACGCAAATGCGGAAGTACGACACTACGCTATCGGTTTCGCCTCGCGCACGCACAGTATTACACTGCACACATCCACCACGCTTATAGAGCAGCTCCACAACACTAATGCTGCAGCAATGTCAAAACACATTCACAGCTCTTCAACACAATGCTTCAAAATAGGTAAAGTCTATTCATTTATTACTGTATTATATCTTTACTATTACACACCAAACAACATTAGCTCACTTACAATAACATTGCCGTCATTTTTTGACGGGCAAGTCGCTAGTTACTATATATTATCTAATAGAGTAAATACAATACACAACACATATATAGGATACAAAATGTTAGTTTATTCCATTTACAAAATATAATAAACTCCATGACTGTTAGCCATATAGTTTCAAATGATAAATTATTTTACACATATTTACAATATATCATATACAATATGTATAATAAATACATTACATATCTCCATCCGGGAGACACATCTTTAATCACTTTCTGATTTGTTCAGTTACAAGTGAATGCACAAATACATTTTTTTCATTTTTTTGTACAATTATAAAATGCAAATATATTATTCCTGTAAACATGACAGAAGTAACTGACAGCAATACCTTTACACTTTTTCACATGTCTTTATTAACACTGTAATAATTTATTGGCTAACAAAGTATTACTGTATTTACTGGCAATGACAATGATCCCTGTACTAAATCATTTTCTTAAAGTGCAACCACAAGCTTTCTGAATCTTCAGTGTCATCCTGCTATCTTGTAACTTGCTGACTTTCTTCACACATATATATATTAGCACACAGTCCTTCAATCCCAAGTATTAATTTATATAGATTGACATTTGTCAACATACTTCAATATAACTTCACAAAGCCTTTCATATATAAATTAGACTGATTCACAGTATTAATATCTCCTTCATCTTCTAAGTTTAGATAAAACATGTAAACTACATACATTATCCACCTGTATAAAACATACAATCACATTCTGACTTTCTAAAATCAGTGATTTTGAAATGACCAGTTAACCATCTAAATTATATCAATATATCTGTAGAAAATGTCATTTTGAATAAAATGACTCCATATTTTTATATTATTCAATCCAACTTTATCTTTGAGATGTCTACAAAATAAAACATTAGGTAAATATTGGAAATGTGCTGAGAGTTTTGTCAGTGATGCAAACTGATAAATGTACCATTTCCTAATGAGGGATGCCATACAATGATACATATCACATACAAATTATACAAAATAATGTTCCTAAAACATACCTTTTGCAAATAAATAGAATATTTTTTATAAAAATCGTTTGTCTTTCAATCTACAAAATCACAATATAAGCAGCAATAAATAAAAATATAACACTGCAGCAGCTAGGAGATGGCTGCTAAGAATGCTTTGGTATAAATATATATTCAGTAATAAATATGTATTGAAATACATTAAAAAAGTATTTTGTTGATACAAAGTCCAGTTAGTCTTCTTTGGAGAAGTCCCAGATAAGTGCAAATGTGAAGCAGGTCTTGGTGTAAGACATACACAAGGTTACTTAGTAGGTTGGGTAGAGTGTGTCATGAAGAGCTTGTCCCAATGTGTAAAATAAGGAGCATAGTTGGATCTAAACTTCTGGTGATGAAGATCATGGTGCCCAGGACCCCCACATAAGCCAAATGGTATTATTCTGTGTGTAGACCAAGGAAAGTCATAGCCACAGTGATCCTCCACTGATAGGTAGATATTGACAATGAAGAAGGCCATCTCTGTCATTGGGTGGCATCCCAGCATCATAGGACTGGCACCAGCAAAGAATCCAAGTGATAACATCTCCCATGCACTGGAATACTGTGTGGCCAGAGCAAAGGGGGAGGTGTACTTGTGATGTAACTTGTGGAAGGTCTTGTACAGCCAGGGGATCTTGTGATGCAGCACATGCCAGATGAAATACTGGAAATCAAAGAGAAGAAGGCAAGCAATTACATCCAGGACAAGGCGATGGAGCTCTGGGGCAGCCTGTGGCAGTTGTACAGGTCTCCAGCACCAATAGGCAACAGATACTGGGAATATGAACACCAGATGACTGTATACAGTGTGGACCATACAGTGCAGCACCATCTCCAGACTGGGGCTTGTGTGAGGCTGGAGTTGGTATTTTTTTTTTTTAACACTGTTATTTTGGTTGATAAGAAGTCCAGTATCAGATAAGGAAGGCAGAAGATCATGTACACAGTGAAGGAGAACAGCACTGGGTAGAAAGGAGACTTGAGAGGATAGCGGGGGCGTTACAGGAAGTGATGCATGCTCCAGATCTGATGTGAATCAGTGGAGCTTAGCAGTTGGGAGAGACCGGTGAGGCTATGCTGAAACAGCGCTAGCAGACCGCGGCTGAAATTGGACAACATTAAAGTTAGTGGTTCCCCTACCCCCATGACTGTAAATACTTAAATGGAATAAATGGGTGTTACCTCCTAAAGCTCACAGAAAAGCCATGCAGTAAGTCTGCCAAGTGCAGCCGATATATGAAAACAGGAGTGAACAGACTTTGATTGCCTCAGCCTGTGCATGCAGCCGGTGCATACGAGGGGCCCTTAGAGACGACCCACGACCTGGGCTGGAGACGTGGAGGGTCTGGAGCTCCAGCTAGGGAGCAGGGCAATCGTTGTGCCTAGCAGGGGAGCAGGCTAATTGCTGCATAGCTCCAAAGGTATGAGATGCAAGTGAGGCACATAGCTCCAAAGGCATAAGAAGCATAGAGCCTGCTGTGGTGTTTGGGACAGAGAGGCCCCTGAAGTATGGTGAAGCATGGTAAAGCCCTGCAGTACGACGGAGGTTTTTAAAGGGACGCAGCAAGGAACACACGATCGAGCGTGCACGGCAGCAGCTAAAAAAGGTGAGCACCCCAGAGACATTTATATTATTACAGTTACAAGCTTAAGGGGGTAGGAGGAGAAGTTCCTGCTCTGTATAAGAAATAGAGAACTGCATATATGCCCTAGTAAACCTGGAGATTAATGAAATGGAGTCAAATATTTATTTCTCTGGTCTTCTGAACAGAACCACTTTGTGAGTGAGGGGGGTAGTGGAGTGTATAAGAGTGCACTGTTGTATGATAATATCCCTCCCAGAGTTGTCCCTCCATTCAGCTATAACAAAAGATACCATCTGGACTGACAAAACAGGGAGGGCCCCACCCCCACCCCTCACAAAAAAAAGGCAGGAATAAAGCCACTGTATTAGGAAAGAAGTATTGGGAACTATTTGAGTATATATTGGAACATCAAACACCCCTTCAGGGGAAAACAGCTTTCCTAATTACCTTTGGTGTTAAGGTGTTAAGATGCCCTCAAAAATGAAACCAAAAGAAAAAAAGAGCAATAATACAATTAATACAACTAAAACTCTGAGTATGTTTATGTCTGGGAAGAAAAAATTAACTTCAAGTACCCCGGAGGACGATTTGAGTCCAAATACATCTGAAAACAGATCCCCAGGAAAAAATATACAATCAGTAAATTTAAGTTGCCTGTCTTTGGATGAGGGAGAGGCCTTAACCTGCTCTAAATTAAGAGACATTCTACAAGACTTCCAGATTAAACTAACTATGGATTTAACAAACAAAATTGTAAATAACTCTAAAGCTACAGCGGAAGTCTCACAAAGAGTGGACAGTCTGGAAAATATATGTGAAAAGTTAGTTAAAGATAATGAAACCATGTTGAATTATAATATGGAGCTGGAAGGTAAAATCAAAACTCTGACAGGAAAAATTGCCCAACTAGAAGCCCGAAGCAGGAAAAATAATCTCCGGATTAGGGGCATAGAAGAAAATCAAAAAGATGCAGACCTTAAACCATATATGGAGAAATTATTAAGCTCTCTGTTACCCAATTTCCCTAAAGAAGAAACTTTAATAGATGCTATACATAGATTACCACTGGCAAAGCACCTGGATAAAACAGTCCCTAGAGACGTAATAATGAGAGTCCATTATATCTCTTACAAAGAGGCCATACAGCGTATAGCGTACGAAAAAGGAAATTTCGAGGCTCCATACCAAAATATTAAAATATTTATGGACCTGTCTGCACAGACATTAGCAAATAGAAGAGAATATGGAGCCTGTACGGCTGCTCTAAGACATAGAGGAATTAAATACAAATGGACTACACCAATGGGCCTGGCGATACAGAAAGATCTACTGTGGCATAGAGTGCATTCGCTATCTGAGGGAATAGCATTATTGAAGAAATGGGGTATTGATATTACACCTGTTAGCAAGGAGAGCAATAGGCCACAGTTGTCAGCCACTAAAGAACTTTGGCAAAAATCCCAGAAGAGAAAGAAAATGTCTTGATATATAATGCTAAAGAGCAAATATTTCCCCTGTAGAAGGAAACTCTTAATCCAACGGTTTTTGATAGCAAGTAATATATAATATATGTTAAGAAATATATAACCTGAGTAGTTTAAAATGATATATGATTTACACGTTTAAATGGAGGTATATGAGGAAGTTATTTATATAAGAAGTGGTGATATAAGATATATTCAAATTGATATAAAGTTATGCATTAGTAACATAGAAAGTCACAGAATTTAGAAGCATCTGGGAGTAACCCAAAAAGCACTAATATAGAGTAGGATTATAATTTTCCACTAAATAATAGGAAGCAGTAGCTATGGTAGTTAGGTATGGTAAATATATCAATGGGGCAGGACATTGTAAAAAAATTACTTTTTTTTTTTTTGTAAACACGAGCACGGTGCGGACACTATTAGTTGAAACTTAATGGGCCAAAATACCCCTTATAATATTTGCTATAATCACTTAGTATAATAGATAGTTGAGCTACATAGATACATCTAGTTAAATTTAGAAATATTCACTGGGTTTAGAGATTAATGTAAAAGGAACCAGGTTAATATCACCTGAATAAACTGAGGTTATGAGTAAAGGGGAATAAAACTTAAAATATGCGACTCTATACCCTGTCGGATAGCGGGTGGACCCTGTAAGAAGGGCTGAAAATACGATAATATATAAAAGATTTGCGAAATATGCTCTATTGCGAGGACACTAGAGAAATACCCTAAATTTGGATAAAATTGGGTGAGACTTGAACCCCTATAGATCCTTGATAAGGATATCTATGGATGGGAAATATAACATTGATAAGTAGATAAGGGAAATTATAAGAACAAATGGGTATGATATTAAAGGAATAAACGTTGTATGCTGGCAAAGTTGGTCGCGGTCAGTAATTTGCTACATATTGACTATGGGGGGATGGGGGGGAGTTCAATCTTAACGCATAAGAAAATATCAACTATAGGGGAGGATAGAGTTGACAATAGAGTAGTTGGGTTGTTCTCTCTCTCCATTGGTTGGGTTGTTCTCTCTCTTCTTCTTCGTTCCCAGTCCAGTCTGAGGACCGTTAGGGGAGGAAAAGGTAGCCCTTGGGTCTCTCCCAACTATGGTTGTAGAAACCAATCTATCATTTCCAAACATCAGGCTTTAGCCTTGTATTACCAAGTGGGAGGGGTGTGGTCCACCCTTGGTATTTTAAGTTTAGGTATGAATGAAATGAGTGTGAGTAAGGTACCAGACCAGAATGAACTGCCGGTAGGTTTAAAGGCTGTATGGGAGGGAAAAGGGAGCTGTAGTCAGCTAGATTTGATTATGTGGTTTAAATGGGATTAAAAATAGTGTCACATAACGTAAATGGACTCAACTCCCCCTCTAAAAGAAAAATCGCGTTTAATAATTATATTAAGCTGAATATAGATATTTTATGTTTACAAGAGACACATCTTAAGAAGGGCAATGAATCCTATCTGTTAAATAATATATTTTCCAAAAGTATACACTCTACATTTAAAAATAAGTCTAAGGGAGTCTCTATTCTTTTTAATAGGAGACTCAATATTAAAGAACAGGGCAGTATAATAGATCCCATGGGGAGATATATAATCTGGAGGGGTGAGGTGGAAAGTAGACCAATAACATTGGCCAATTTGTACCTTCCCAATAAAAAACAGTGTAGCTTTTTAAAGAAAATTTTAGCAGAGATAAAAAAGGGGAGTATGGGATCCTCCTGATCTGTGGTGACTTTAACATGGTCATGGACCCGGGGCTTGATAGACAAGGTAAATGTAAGTTGACGTCATTAAATAATTTAAGTAAAATCGCAATAGATTTCTCAGGTATAATGAAGGATAAGGAATACTTTGATCTATGGAGACTAATGCACCCAAGTGACCGTCAATTCACTTTTTACTCTAAAAGATTTTCCTCGTCATCTCGAATAGATCACATTTTCTCCGATAGGGCCACGATAAGTTTGATTAAAAAAATAGAAATAGAACTGGCCCCCTGGTCGGATCACTCAATGAATCTTTTGGTTTTATATGACACAGTAAAAAAAAACCAGAACAGGAATTGGAGACTGGATACATCACTACTAAAAGATCAGGAATTTATGAAAGAACTAAAAAAAAAAACTAGGGAATTCTTCAAAATAAATGAAGGAACCGTGAGCTCATATAAAACAATATGGTGCACATACAAAGCCTTCATTAGAGGTATATTAATTGCCAGATCAGCAGAAAGAAGGAAATTAAGAGGAAAACCCCTAAAACTGCTGTATATGGAATTGATAAAGCTTCATCAAATTAATGGGGGAAAATATATCAAAGAGATAGGTGATAAAATATGCATTATAAATAAAGAAATTAGGGCAATACTGCAACTACAAGCAGATAATTTATTGTGGCGCTATCGTCAAAACCATTTGAAGTTCGGCAGTAAAACGGGGACATTTTTGGCGAATAGACTCAAAAAACAACGAGAGCAAAATAGAATAGCCAGAATAATTGACCTGAAAGGAAAATATCAATATCACCCAGATAAAATCGGGGAGGTTTTCCAAAACTTCTACAGGAAGCTATATAATTTGGAAAAGGACTCACAACTTACAGGCCCCACTAAAGTGGATATATCAAAATTTTTGGATGGGATAAATGTACCATCCATCTCGGAGCCAGAAAGAATCTATCTAAACAGTAATATTACAGAGTTAGAGGTCTGTGAGGTAATTAACAGTAACAAGAGAAACAAAGCCCCAGGGTTAGATGGGTTTGATGCAGTCTTCTTTCAACTTCTTCTTCCAGAGATTAAAGAACCCCTATGTAATGTATATAATGAGATTAAAATATCTGGGGAGATCCCAAGAGAAATGTCAGAATCTAAAATAATAAATCTATTAAAGGAGGATAAAAACCCAGATGATTGTAAAAACTATCGACCAATTACTTTGATAAATATAGATTTGAAGACCTACTCAAAAATTTTAGCAAACAGACTAAAAACGGTCATCCATAAACTCATACATACAGATCAAACGGGCTTTGTTCCAGGGCGTCAAGCCTCGGACAGTACCAGAAGGCTCTTAAATATACTCGCGCATGCTAAAGCCAGGGAAATGCCTATATTGGCCCTGTCATTAGACGCAGAAAAAGCGTTTGACAGGGTCAATTGGGTATTTCTAGAGGCTGTCTTGGTGAAATTCGGGTTGGGAGACTTTGCCCTGAAGGCAGTTAAAGCGCTTTATGGGGAAACAAAGACGCGCATAGTCAACCCTGATTTTGAATCAGTATCTTTTAGTATAAGCAATGGCACGCGCCAGGGGTGTCCCCTATCCCCGCTTCTATTTATCCTGTTTTTAGAACCACTAGCAATACGTATAAGGGAAGAGGCGGATATTAGTGGAATCAGAATAGGGAAACATGAGTTTAAACTATTAGCATACGCGGACGATATAGTAGTAACATTCACAGAGCCGGCGACATCATGTCAAAAGTTCTTGGACATTCTGGAGGAATTCAGTAGAATCTCCTACTTTAAAATAAATCAAACTAAGTCCGTAGCTTTGAAAAGAGGATTAAAGATAGAAGATAGGGATGCTCTAGAGCATATGCTACAGTGTAACTGGCATTCAAATAGTATCACCCACCTAGGAATCAAATTCTCATTCCAACTGGGTAAGTTGATTAAAGCTAATTTAGATGAAACCATTAATAAAATAAACATTACCTTGACCAATTGGAAACAACTAAATTTATCATGGTTAGCTAAAATTGCAGCTATCAATATGAATATCATCCCAAAAATCACTTACTGTCTGAGATGTATTCCGGGAGTGCTGGCATATAACTACATCAAAAAAATACAAGTGCAGCTAGATAAGTTTATCTATGGTGGGAAGAAACCCCGGGTGGGAAAAATAATAGCAAATCAAAAGGTCGAGAAAGGTGGGTTAAACTGCCCCTGTATATTAGATATTTACCAACAAATTTGTATAGCACATCTTATTAGCTGGAATTTGATAAAGGAACAACCTAGATGGATGGAAATCGAGGAGGCCTTATTAAGAAATATTAAGATCCACTCCGTGCTGTGGCTACCTAGCTTGAATGAGACGGTGATTAGAGATCTCCCGAAGAATTTGGTTTCCTTAACCAAATTTTGGTATAGAAATAGACTATCCATGCAGCTAATTAATCTTCCCTCACTGGCTGCCCCAATTGATACACTGGAACGTGGGGGCTCTAACCCAATAATTACATCTCTGAAAATCAAGGGTGACACACCCACAGCAAAACTGTTTGAAGATGGACAACTTATAGACCTACAAAGGATGAGTAGGAAATTCGGAGATATAAAATTAACTTGGCTAGAATATGAGTGTATTAAAAAAAGACTAGTAGCCTGCGGTTACAGGATCTCACAACATTTAAAAACAACTAAAATGGAAGATCTAGTGATAAAAAGAGATAATTTACGAACTATTTCGAAATGCAATAAAATTATAAATGAGAACCGTTCACTGAGGAAAAGTTCAGGTTTGATGTATTGGGAATCAATTATGGGAGAAACCTTTGAAGAGATGGTATGGTACCAAAGTTTAAGAATGGTAAAAAAAGCAGCAGGTCTACCAAGGTATATAGAAATGTTTTTTAAGCTTTCGAATAATTGGTACCTCTCTCCTGAACGTATGAATAAAATAGACCCAAAAAATCAAAGAACATGCTGGAAAGGCTGTAATCAGTTGGGAACATCGTTTCATATGTGGTGGGAGTGCCCTAAAATAAACAGGTTTTGGATAGATGCGTGTCAATTAATAGAAGAAATATTAGCTCAAGAAATTAGGTGCTCCCCTTCATTGGTACTGTTCCATAGGAATTTGGAGGAATTCCGTGGTTCAGATGGTATATTGATATGTCACATTCTGTTAGTAGCTAAAAGTTTGATAGTAAAATCATGGAAAAATACCCATGTTCCGTCAAGAATACAGCTGGTGGCAGCAATATGAGAAAATAGAGAGATTATTGATCCCATAGGCAAGAATTGGCTGATGGAAACAGGTACCCGCCTCCCTTGGCAGAAGTGGGATAAATTTGTAAGTTCTATTGGAGTATAGACAAACGGATCATAATTCAGTAATTATAAAAGAGGTAGAAGGGGAGAAGGAAAAAAAAAAGGGAGTAGTCAAGGAAAAAGACTATAAATCATAGAATAGGTAGATTAGGAACCCAAACTCTCCAGCAACACTTTATTGGTAGGTCATCGGTCTGGTACAGTGTGAATGGTGTATGTGTTTCTTTTTCTCGCCTTTTCTTCTCTTATTTCCTTTAGATAATAGTCAAATATTCTGTAAATATAACGAGGTTAAACGGGGGCATACCTTGAATTCATAGGAAAGGAAAAAAAGGTATGAGTAAAAAAGGAAAAATTTCTGTTCCTATATATACAGACGTTTTTACTGAAAACACAAATATAGGGAAAATGTGGGAAGGCAGATAGTTAAGAAAGAGAAGCGATAAAGAATAATAGACCTTTCTCTGAAAGAGAGGGTAGACCCAGGTCCCTATATAGTGGAAAACTCTCTCACATAATGTTGGAATTAATTTTGGGTGGGGGGATGGCGAAAAGCCATAGTTATAGATGCAAATATTAGAGAGGGGCTAAGATCTGTCAAAGTATCTAACAGAATTCACAGCCCTGGGTACAAAGAAGCTAAGTGATAATATAGGGGATACAGATGTAATATTTTCTTTTTCTGTATATATATATATATATATATATATATATATATATATATATATATATATGTATATATATAGGTGTACATATATATATATATATATATGATGTTTAAATCTGGTCTGGAGGTATAAGTTTCCCCCGTTAAGAGGAAAACATGAGGGGAAAGGAGGGAAGAAGGAGTATTATCAGAAGTGTGTTATGAATTGCGATTGTTTGTCTGTTCTGTACTTTGTATTTACATTCTGTTTTTGTACTTGTATTCTTTTGTCTGGGAAAAAAAAAAAGAAAAAAAAAAAAAAGAAAGGAGACTTGAGCCTTTGCTCCTGAGACCTGACACTGTCCCACAAAGGCTGCAGGATGAAGGAGGGCAGCTCTGCTGTGGTCCTCCTGCTGCCCATCAATACAGTTATGTGGCTGCTGCTGTTCATTGTAATGAGCCATGGAAGCTCCCAGCACAGTATTTATTCACTGCCCATTTCCTGCAAAACCTT
The DNA here is from genome assembly GCA_027410445.1 of Discoglossus pictus. Lineage (NCBI taxonomy): Eukaryota > Metazoa > Chordata > Amphibia > Anura > Alytidae > Discoglossus > Discoglossus pictus. The sequence continues at coordinate 63,973,152 of CM050171.1, forward strand.
ATTAGGCAGAGGGTGGAAATTCCCTTTCAGTTTCCATCTGGAGATCGTGATATCAGCACTACTACATATGACAAGTGTTGGCCATTATAATACCAATAATAGCTTAAAAATAATTATGATTACACTATAATATCTGCAAATATTCCAAACAATATCAGTGTCATATCTATAAAACAAGTCGGACATTGTATCAACATATGAGCAAAAATGATTTTTTCTATTGTATATAATAATGTCAGTTTAACCAAAGACTCCAATGTACATTTTATATCTGATAAATATATTTGTATAATGTATTATTATATTCTGTCATAGTGATCTACTCCAGTATATGTCTGCATTGTTACTCCCTAGAGCAGCGGTTCTGATCCTTTCTAGTGTTGTGACCCTTTTCCCAAGTTGTGGTGACCTCTAATATGATACTGAATTGTAATTGGATTTTGTAATAAGGTATTATGAGGCTGTATTATATGTTTTGTACTTTAAGAAGCAGATTTAGGTTAATGATCAACAAATACACACCCATCTATCTATCTATCTATCTATCTATCTATCTATCTATCTATCTATCTATCTATCTACATATATTTGTATCCTGTATATATAAATAACATGCTTTGTGTCCTTGGGTGCATTATTTTATCTCACACAAATGATACCCAGAGCTATATATTGATACAGATATATAATGATACCCTCATGTTACCAATATGAATAAATAGTGCATACTGTATTATAGTAATATGATCAATTGGTTATTTCTCACATTTGTATAAAGTACAAGGTGCAAGTGCAAATTAATGAGTAAGCGCCACCTTCTGGTTGCTGTAGAATTCCACCAAAAATCTCAACAGATGTAGGAACCAGATTACTACAGGGATAATCATGTACAACTTGATGGTGGGGCAGCTTTAGGATACATCTTATTCTGTATGCATTCTGACAATCAAACAGCCAGACAGACGCAAACGAAAGAAAGAATGTCATGACTGGGCTGGAATAGAAGGATTTTCCATTCTGTGAAGTACTGCCCCTTCAGGGACATTTAGGGAGCTGGGCCCTCTTTACTCTCTTCCATTACTTTCTGCTCCACTGGTTCCCCCTCTGTCCCATTTCTCTCTTTCCTTTTTTCTCTTCTCTCTCCCTTCTCTTTGTCTTCCCTCATCATTCTATCATTCCCACTACATTATCTATATTCCCTTCTCTCTTCCACCCCCTCTCCACCCCATCTACCTCCCCTATTAGCATGGGTACAGAAACCAAAATATTTCTTCAGGGGGATACAAAATATTCTGTACACATGTACCCCTCATTGTCATCCCCAGTTTCCACACCCATATCTACTAGTAAACTTTTCTAGACAAAACACAATTTTGTGAGTGTGTTGTCATACTGTCACATCCTTAGTAGAAGTAGTAGGGCTGCAAAAAGATTATATAACAAGTTGTTGTTATTTAGTTGTTCAGTCGTGTTCGACTCTCCATGACCCTATGGACCGCAGCACGGCCGGCACTTCTTCTTGTGCCTGGTTGTGCTTATCCATAAGGGTTGCTGGTTCCTTCTCCAGTGGACCTCAACTTGTCGGACCTCTTTCAACAGAACTGAGCAGAAATCTTATCTCATTCTTACCATGTTAGGAATTAAGGCCAATATCTGCTGCCATTAATCCAAAATGTAATTCAATAATTATAAATTCAAGGCTAAATTTATTTATTTAAAGCTTTGTGAAAATATATTGCCCATTATCAAGTCATGTTCCTTGTCACTACATACTATGATGATGGGATCTAGAGTATCCTAGTACTCTTATTCCCTGTAGGTTTAGACCTAAGTTTGGGTGACTCTAGACCTATGGACAGTCTTTGTTGATGCAAAGGCATAAGTCCCATCTGCTTTGGTAGTGTACCTGGGAGCACCTTGGAGTCAGAACGAGCTCCTCTACAAGCATATGCCTCTGGGTCAATAATACATGCTTAGTCAAAGTATGAAAATTAAGAACAACCTTTATTTGGAAAACACACGTATATAAACTCTTTACAACATAGTAGAGGGAGGGGCTACCTGAGGTCAGCCCCTAATGGCCTCTGGCCAATCACATAGCGTTACACCGTGGGAAACATGAGACTCCTCCCAGGTCCGCCCACAAGGTGTGGCTACCTAATTCACTGGGCTTCTAGCTCTCAGGAGAGACACTTGTCCTTTTGCTCTGCTCCCTGCTCTGATAGTTGGGAGGGGACAAGCTGTAGACCCCCTGGAATTATGGTGCCTCTGTGTCTGTGGAGATCCCATTGTTTATGGCTCCTATCCCTTAAGTGAGTGTACACAAGGGATTAGCCTTTGTGGTCAACAGACTCCTATGACAAGATGTATGTGTAATATGTACAATAGGACTACTCTCTACTATAATATACATTTATATATTAACAATTATAACACACAATGTTGCCCCCACGTATAGCCAATATCTCCCATTAGCTCTCTCACAGGACACTCATTACACTGAGCCTAAACATGGGAGTTATGTTATTTAGGGTTGGGACAGGGCTTTTTCCATCAATCCATTTTATGCATTATGATGACTTTATTAATGGTGATGAGAAAACCCTGCTCCTCCCCCTAGCCCACAGCATAACAATATACAGTATAACAGTGGGTCTGTGAGCCCCCAACCCCCCAGTTATCATATACAATATAACAAATGGCTAATAAATGTGACCATTGCTGCTAGTCACAACCTGGCTGTGCCAGTCACAACATGGCCACAGGCTATTCAGGCCAAATCCAATATGGCCACTGGCTGATTCATGACATTCCTCATAAGAGAATATTATAAATATGATACTTCAGTGATCCTTTAATCACACAGAGCACTAGTCATGTAGTTTTTGTGTGGCTGACTCAAAATACAGTGATAACCTTTTTTTCTCCTTAAAGTGACAAAGGGAAGCTTCCAAATATGGTATCAATTAAAGGTACATGTAATAACAAGTATTTCTCAATCGAATGCTATATTGACATTTAATTTTAGTATACTACACTTGTATTATATTTGCCAGTCAGTTAGCCTTTCTGATTCACCTACCAATCAATGTGTTTATGGGCAATAGTTGCTAATTGCCACCTTGGGCTATAAATGCATTGTTTATTATACTATTGAATCCAATTGCCAGATCTCATACTAGCAGCCTTATTAAATTGTGATTCTGCCAATTTATTGAGAGAAGTTCATTAACTAAAAACTTCTGTAAAAAAACATATTCTATGTGCTTATATAGAGCCCCATTCGCAATTTAAAAAGGCTGTTTATGTCTATATAAAGCAATTTAGTGCCTCAATTCATGAAATTGTCTACTAAGATACCTTATAAAATATATATGTTAAGTGGGAAGTAATAATTAAATTAAATGAGGCACAATGTTAGTATAAAATATGTATATTATTTGTAAAAAATAGTTGATAGCAATGAATAAACTTTTTAGGAGCGTATCTTTCATTTCATTGTATATACCATATCATTGTTGATTTAAAAACTGCCTTAAAAAAGTGCTATTTTAGTACTTTATTTTCTTACATAGACTTGTGTACTCCAACATACGCTGGGAAGCATCCTGGCAAATCGCAATACATTTTTTTTTTTTACGTTTTATTTACGTGTTTTATCGATCCCTGGAACCAACGTGTTAATACATATCATGGAACCCGCAGGGACTAGAATAGTTGCTTTATTGATTTTTATTGATTTCTACATTTCTGGATTGCGAGTCTGATCACAAATCGGACGTCTAAACACTAATTTATTGTAAACATAAAGATTGATCTAGGAAACTAAGTCCCTTAGTGGTTCACACTATTAGTTATATAACAAAATCATAAATGGGAATACTTACATGCATAAGTTTTATTTCACATAAGGACAATGGCGAATAAAATAATTTAAAACATATTAAAAAATACAAATGTGCAGGGATATTTTTTCTTAAACCCAGGGTAAAGTCCCGCTTTTTTGGCGTCATTTAATTTCTAAGTCCGGCATGCCAGTCGTTGTTCTTTAAGTGTTACTGTCTTTTCCGTCGTGTATTTTCTAAGTCCTGCATGTCTGGCTTTGCTCAGCCTCATTTTCATCCAATTTCAGACTTTTTTGCGTTTTTCTTCCGCCATTTTTTTTTCTCGCTTAGCCGATTTTCGAGTGACGAAACACAGCAAATTAGGCACAAATTCGATTGCAACCTCACTCCCAGGCGTCCTGGCTCTCCCCCTGTGCTGTGTGTGAGTGTTTTTTATATTATTTTTTATTTTTCGTGTTTTTCTATTTCTGCGGTTCGCCTGTTACAATCGTCTTTTTCCAAGGTTGGATTTTTTTTGCCCCCGAGTTTCCAAGCTCAGAATTTTTTTTTCTATTTCCCACTTTCTTCAACTGCGTGCAGCCTAAGTGAGTGCTGCGTTCCTCAACTGCTTCCAGCCTAAGCCCAGCGTGCCTACACAGGAGCGCTTTTGGCGCTCATTTCAGCCTAAGTCCTGCTTCAATGCCTCAACTGCTCGCCTTGATTCACGTGGCTCCCTGGCATTGAGCGCCTTCAACGTTCCTTGCCTAAGTCCTCTGAGCTCGAAAGGCTTCAATGACTAAACGGCTCACCTCGCTTTGCGAGGCTCGCAAGCGTGAAGACAAATCGCAGTTTGACAATTATAATATGTGATTCCAAACAAATAAAGATTTTATAATTATGATTTAAATTGGTTATTAAAACCTACTTAAGGTACTTTTTTGACTGTATATTATTTTAAATTAGGATGTAACAAATTATCATTTAATTTTAGAGTTATACATATTCTTTACTTTTGCATATGATAATAAATATATAAAAAAATGATAAGTGATGATATACTAGGGCCCCTATTCAATTGCAGTTCAAATTTTCAACAGTTACAGACGAATTCAATTGAACAAGCCCGCAGCTACCAGGCCGAAAGCCTAAACGGTAAGTAGCATTTCAGAGGCTGATCATGATCAATTAAGCAAGGCCGTAACTACCGATGTAGAAACAGCCATTAGTAAATGAGATCGTCATCATGATGTCAGTTTGGGGGTTGAAGGGTTAGGGTTAGGCTTCGAGTCTAAGGGTTAGGCTAACAGGTTGAAGTGTTAGTGTTAGAGGGGATCAGAGCGTTAGAGGATACTGGCAGAATGCTGAGCGCTTCTAACGGCGCGCATTAGACACAGACTTCTAAACAGCTCGCTCATGTTGGCACGCTTTTGTTGGCGTGCATTTGTACAGTGCTTAAAGTCAGGGTGCAATATTTCATGCCAGGACTGGGAGATTTAGTATTGTGCATGTGAACATTATATTTTCTTTACTAGCTTCAGAAGTTCTTATGTTATAAAAGTGTCAATAAAGGCTCAATTTCCAAGATCATATACGGCATGTGTTTTCCCTACACTGTAAGTCCTCTATTTACACTGTTCAATGGTTCTGAAGGTGTCCATGTAGATGAATAATCTGCATAAATTGAATAATGCTTAAATGGAAAGTACTTTCGATATATGCCTAGAGACAAAATAGAATGTAACATAAACATAAGCACATTTTACAATATTTGCACTGCTAATCCTTATTTGCGGCTCTATTTATAGCACTTAATTTTGCCTTTTTAATTTATAGAATTATTTTTACATTATTTTGTACAGGGAATGAGTCAGTGTATCAAACTAGGTAAACTGAAATTATATAAACTGGGTAATAAGTGTACTTCAGACACATTCAATACCTTAATAATACACTTACAGTGCCATTCAACATATCAATAAATGGACTCATTACAGGGCTACCGTAATGACTACATTTGGCTACAACTGATCTGCAGCATCCAAATTATTAGCAATACTATTGCATGCTTATGTGCGCTGTTATATATTATCCAACTAATATGAAGTTGATACGTTTGTTTTTGTTATTTGTGTTATAATCAATTCAATCAAATAATTGCAGAATTAAATGAACAAGTTTCATGAATACTGACTGGAGATCCCCTGTAATGAATCTGAAATAAGTGAGCTATTTCTGCATTGAGTAAAATCGTACTGTTAGAGGGGTAATTCCATCATCTTTAATTAGAAGACCCAAGTCAGTAACTGTCTGATATGTAGAGCTACCCTGGATATTATCAGGAACATTAAAGTCTCACTAAAATACAACACTGATAGTATCTTCTTATGAAGAACTTGAGGTTGTAATATAAAAATATTTTTTCAGAGCTGAAAATAATCAATAAAATGAATTTTTCCATTTGTTGTCATGAACCCCCATGTGCCAGTCAGGGCTGTGTGGAGTATTCTCTTTACACTGGGCCTCTGGGATAAGGGATTGTATTGCTGGTACCATGTTCAGTTCTGGGAATATTCACTGTCCTATATAAGTGGTTGCTTTACATTACTGTAATACTGGTTGCATTATATTTGTGGGTAACAGCTTGCTATAGGGATTATATTAATTTCCCTCAAAATGCTTGTAAACTCATGTCTTACATAGATGCTAATGCTGTTACTTTGTCAGAAAAATCATAAATATGTGAAGTGTTTCCCAAAGTTCAGTGGTAGTTTGAGACCCTTAATACACAGGTAAAGTCACAATCAGTACACTAGGGGATTCTGTAGCCCTCTTTTCTCTGTGTATATCTTTGTTTCCTGACATAAGTAATAGGGGGTAATGAATATGGGGAAAACAAGTTTTGCTTTATGGATAAATCAGCCCTGTATGCAGAATTACCCACAATGCCTGCACTCAGCTGAATGACTCTCACATGTGTGTATACTGGACAAATGCTGAGGGCTGATATATTACTATATATTATCTAATAGAGTAAATACAATACACAACACATATATAGGATACAAAATGTTAGTTTATTCCATTTACAAAATATAATAAACTCCATGACTGTTAGTCATATAGTTTCAAATGATAAACAATTTTACACATATTTACAATATATCATATACAATATGTATAATAAATACATTACATATCTCCATCCAGGGAGACATAGCTTTAATCACTTTCTGATTTGTTCAGTTACAAGTGAATACACAAATACATTTTTTTCATTTTTTTGTACATTTATAAAATGCAAATATATAATTCTTGTAAACATGACAAAAGTAACTGACAGCAATAACTTTACACTTTTTCACATGTCTTTATTCTTCACACTGTAATAATTTATTGGCTAACAAAGTATTACTGTATTTACTGGCAATGACAATGATCCCTGTACTAAATCATTTTCTTAAAGTGTAACCACAAGCTTTCTGAATCTTCAGTGTCATCCTGCTATCTTGTAACTTGCTGACTTTCTTCACATATATATATTAGCACACAGTCCTTCAATCCCAAGTATTAATTTATATAGATTGACATTTGTCCACATACTTCAATATAACTTCACAAATCCTTTCATATATAAATTAAACTTATTCACAGTAGTAATATCTCCTTCATCTTCTAAGTTTAGATAAAACATGTAATCTACATACATTATCCACCTGTATAAAACATACAATCACATTCTGACTTTCTAAAATCAGTGATTTTGAAATGACCAGTTAACCATCTAAATTATATCAATATATCTGTAGAAAATGTCATTTTAGATAAAATGATTCCATATTTTTATATTATCCAATCCAACTTGGTCTTTGAGATGTCTACAAAACAAAACATTAGGTAAATATTGGAAATGTGCTGAGAGTTTTGTCAGTGATGCAAACTGATACATGTACCATTTCCTAATGAGGGATGCCATACAATGATACATATCACATACAAATTATACAAAATACTGTTCCTAAAACATACCTTTTGCAAATAAATAGAATATTTTTTATAAAAATCGTTTGTCTTTCAATCTACAAAATCACAATATAAGCAGCAATAAATAAAAATATAACACTGCAGCAGCTAGGAGATGGCTGCTAAGAATGCTTTGGTATAAATATATATTCAGTAATAAATATGTATTGAAATACATTAAAAAAGTATTTTGTTGATACAAAGTCCAGTTAGTCTTCTTTGGAGAAGTCCCAGATTAGTGCAAATGTGAAGCAGGTCTTGTTGTAAGACATACACAAGGTTACTTAGTAGGTTGGGTAGAGTGTGTCATGAAGAGCTTGTCCCAATGTGTAAAATAAGGAGCATAGTTGGATCTAAACTTCTGGTGATGCAGATCATGGTGCCCAGGACCCCAACATAAGCCAAATGGGATTATTCTGTGTGTAGACCAAGGAAAGTCATAGCCACAGTGATCCTCCACTGATAGGTAGATATTGACAATGAAGAAGGCCATCTCTGTCATTGGGTGGCATCCAAGCATCATAGGACTGGCACCAGCAAAGAATCCAAGTGATAACATCTCCCATGCACTGGAATACTGTGTGGCCAGGGCAAAGGTGGAGGTGTACTTGTGATGTAACTTGTGGAAGGTCTTGTACAGCCAGGGGATCTTGTGATGCAGCACATGCCAGATGAAATACTGGAAATCAAAGAGAAGAAGGCAAGCAATTACATCCAGGACAAGGCGATGGAGCTCTGGGGCAGCCTGTGGCAGTTGTACAGGTCTCCAGCACCAATAGGCAACAGATGCTGGGAATATGAACACCAGATGACTGTATACAGTGTGGACCATACAGTGCAGCACCATCTCCAGACTGGGGCTTGTGTGAGGCTGGAGTTGGTATTTTTTTAACACTGTTATTTTGGTTGATAGGAAGTCCAGTATCAGATAAGGAAGGCAGAAGATCATGTACACAGCGAAGGAGAACAGCACTGGGTAGAAAGGAGACTTGAGCCATTGCTCCTGAGACCTGACACTGTCCCACAAAGGCTGCAGGATGAAGGAGGGCAGCTCTGCTGTAGTCCTCCTGCTGCCCATCAATACACTTATGTGGCTGCTGCTGTTCATTGTAATGAGCCATGGAAGCTCCCAGCCCAGTATTTATTCACAGCCCATTTCCTGCAAAACCTTTTTAGGCAGAGGGTTTCCATCTTGATGTCAGCACTACTACATATGACAAGTGTTGGCCATCATAATACCCATAGCAGCTTATAATAATTATTATTATAATTACACTATAATATCTGCAAATATTCCAAACAATATCAGTGTCATATCTATAAAACAAGTCGGACATTGTATCAATATATGAGCAAAAATGATTATTCCTATTGTATATAATAATGTGAGTTTAACCAAAGACTCCAATGTACATTTTATATCTGATAAATATATATTTTTATAATGTATTATTATATTCTTGCATAGTGATCTACTCCAGTATATGTCTGCATTGTTACTCCCTAGAGCATCTATTTTATATCATAGTAATATGATACTGAATTGGAATTGGATTTTGTAATAAGATATTATGAGGCTGTATTATACTATATTCTTACCATTGACACAATTCATATATTTATTATTTTTTCTTACTTTGCTTGCTTTGCTATTTTGTTCCCGAAAGAAATAATTTTACACCTGTTGGGAATTATTTTTTTTGTACTTTAAACAGTAGATTTAGATTAATGATCAACAAGTAAAAGTACATTTGTTATTAATTCTCTGTATCTATATCTATCTTGCTACAGTTTGTTTGTTTTCTTTCTTTCTTTCTTTCTTTCTTTCTTTCTTTCTTTCTTTCTTTCTTTCTTTCTTTCTTTCTTTCTTTCTTTCTTTCTTTCTTTCTTGTACATATAAATAACAATACATGCTTTGTGCCCTTGGGTGCATTATTTTAACTCACACAAATTATACCCAGAGCTATATATTGATACACATATATAATGATACCCTCATGTTAACAATATGAATAAATAGTGCCTATTGTAATCTGGTAATACGATAAATTATTTCTCACATTTGAATAAAGTAAAAGTGCAAATTAATGAGTAAGTGCCACCTTCTGGTGAAAACAGATTGTTGCAGGATTTCACCAAAAATCTTAATTCAGATGTAGGAACCAGCAACCTCATTAAATTGGGGCTATGTTTTAAAACGTAGAACGTTACTCCAAATGTACATGTTACGGGAATTAAATTAGGGGACTTGCGTGGATGGCTGAGAATAGGCTACGATTTAAGCTACGTTGAATTTAGTGCATGTTAGTAGTTTAATCTGTCATGCTCGTAACCGCTACTTGTTCAATTCAGCTATTAAATTGCAATGTGGTCACTCATGAGCAAGCACGTAACACGCAAATGGAGCCCAAAGCCCAACATGCGCTCAAGAGGGGGGTTAAGTCCAATATGTAGCACTTATAATAAATGTACAGTAGAGTGTTGTTCCTTGCATTACAAGGGAGAGTGATGTTAGGTCTTAGAAATAATAGCACAACATTCTCAAGCCTGCAAATCGCCCCCTGCAATCAATGTGTTACGACATATACTGTAACTCGCATGTAATAGAATATCATATTTACTGCTTTATTAATATTGTATTATATCTGGAATGTGGGTCCGATCGCAAACTGTAATTGAAGCGCGCAGGACTTAAAAATCCATCCTCCTCTTTTTCAGTGATGTAACGCTAACTATCTCTTTTTCCATTGGCTCCATCTGAACCCGTAAATACGTGATTGCTTAATTGTTAGAGTTTGAGCATGCAACCCCGACGGCCGAGAACTGGTTTACAAAATAGTGTCTCTCGCTCGTAGCTCGCTGCACTTCCTAATTTAATAGCGATGTAATACGGCCAAATCAAGCATGCAGTCCTTACGTGCTACACTTTGGACTTATGAGGCTGGAATTCAATATGGCCACAGATTACTACAGGGATAACCATGTAAAGCTTGATGGTGGGGCAGCTTAAGGATATATCTTACTAGCGAATTGCCCGTCAAAAAATGACGGCAATGTTATTGTAAGTGAGCTAATGGTGTTTGGTGTGTAATAATAAATATATAAAACAGTAATAAATTAATATACTTTACCTATTTTGAAGCATTGTGTTGAAGAGCTGTCAATGTGTTTTCATGTTGCTGCAGCATTAGTGGTGTGGAGCTGCTGTGTAAGCGTGGTGAATGTGTGCAGTGTAATACTGTGCGTGCGCGAGCCAAAATCGTTAGGGTAGTGATGTACTTCCGCATTGGCGTAAAATGGCGGGTTATCTGTGGTATGCATCTTTGCGGATTATCCGTAGGTGCCTCGTGGTGTTTTTCGAGTTTCGTGTGTTGTTTTGCGAGTGTGTTGTGGTGTTTTACGTGTTGAGAGTGCTGTTCGTCGGCCATTTTTTCTTTCGCTTAGCGATTTTATTAGTGTCTAAAGTGTTTTATTTTTATTTAAATGAAGGTGTAACTTGTTTTTTTTTGAGGTGCTGGATGTTTCCTCTTGCTGTAGGTAAGTTTTTTATGTGTGTGTTGTGTGTATTTATTGTGTTTTAAATGTTTGTATGTCGGCGTGTTGCGTCCGATTTTTGCGAGGTCGTAATGTCTGGTAATGTGTCTCGTATGGTGTTTGCGTGTGTAGCCTCGTTTTCGTTTTGTTCGGCAGCCATTTTTTCTCTCGCTTAGCAAATTATTTAGTGTGTAAACTCTTTTATTTTGAGTGAAATGAAGGTGTAAGTTGCATTTTTGAGGTCCTGGATGCTCCCTCTTGCTGTAGGTAAGTTTTTTATGTATGTGCTGTGTGTATGTATTGTGTTGTGAATTTTGTAATGTTCGCGAGTTGCGTCCGAGTGTTGCGAGGCCGTAATGTGTGTTAACGTGTGTCGTATGTTGTTTGCGAGTGTCGTAATTGGTGTGTCGTGTTGTTTGCGTTGCGACATTAAGTTTGCGAGGGTCGCAGTTGCTGGCATGGAGCGCCTTCGGCGCGAGGGTCTCAGTTGCTGGCATGGAGCACCTAAGGCGCTCCTTGCCAGCAACTGAGGGCCGCGACTCGCTGTGCGAGCCGCTGGATCACTACGCGAGCCCGCAAGCGTTAGCAACAACTCGCATGCTCACAACTATATATGTGATATGATACTGCATTCATTCTGACAATCAAATATAGTGTTATGTGGGCAAGAAACAAAAATGTATTTACGATAAGTGCTCTACTTGCAACACCTGACTGGTATGTCTACATTTATGTGTCTGCTAGTATTACTATTCACTGACAATGACAACAAACTGAGCCACATTTTTACACTACTCTAAAACACACAGATGGATGGATAGATAGATATGCCCCAGAACAGAGCCACACTTGTAATTTCTAATGGAACATTGTATAGAAAAACTTGAGAGGAGCAAGTGAAAGAAAGAGGGGCATGATTGGCTGCAGTAGAATTTTTTTTTATATATATATGAAGTACTATTTCTTCAGATAAATTTAGGAGGCTGGGCCCTCTTCACACTTTTCCATTATTCTCTATTCCACTGGTCTCCTCCCCATCTCTCTCACATTTCTCTCTTCAACTTTTCTCCTTCTCTCTTCTTTCCCATCTCTTCTTCCCCCTCCTCTTAATAAATTCAGACTCTTATTTTAAGAATCCTAGAAAGTACACTCAGATGTAAGAACACACAAAAATCAGAATATACTCAATACTCACAAAGTATTTTTCAAACTTTCATATTTTTCTTGTTACTGTACAGCTTATAATATGCCACTATCTTAAACCTAAACCCTAATCTATAACCCCTAAATCGAACCCTAACCCCTAAATGTAACCCTGAAGCTTAACTCTAACCCCTAACCCTAAATCTAACCCTAAACCTCAACCATAATTCCTAACTTTAACCCCTTAATCTAACCCTTATATATAACCCTAAAACTTAACCCCCTAACCCCAACCCTAACCCCTAAATCTAACTGTAACAATCTGCTATTCTTATGGGGCTTGGGCAGGCTAGTAGAGTCAACTTTGCCCCACAGCATCATTGGAGTTTGTTTGGAATCCCCTCTGTAAATCAGCAGGACCTTAGCCAGACACTTCCCAGTAATCTCAGACCTTTTTCAGCAGCAGAAATACAGCTAGCATATAACCCAATGAAGCACACCATTAACTATGTATTTCCAGTTGCAATTGAACTTTATTTCCCTTCAGATACATTTTCCCCTAAAGCAATGAAGAAACACATGGCCCTCCTACCACCATTAGTATGGTTACCAACCCCCTCTTCGGCCAGGCGGTGCTAATAATTATTTGATCTTTCCATCTGGTATTTACTGCCCCTGCCCCAGATTACAGGATCTAGCCTCTTATCTCAGTTTTACGACCTTCTTTGATAACTAAACATTCTAAGAGATGTGCTGGTTACAATATCTCTCATTTCATCAACTTAACCATTTCTCTTCTATGTGACTGCCTTAACTTTATATTATATAAGCAAGATGCCATGACAGTCACGGTAAGCCCAAAGGAGTCCAGCAAATAGTCCAAAATCCAGGGCTACCATGACACTAATCCTAACCCCTAACCATAACCCTAGAAAATTTCAGCCATGCCACCTAGTGGCCACTGGCTACCACTGCTGGCGGACAGGAAACAGGAAAGGTCCCACTATTACTTTGGTGGGGGCAGTATTGAAGTCTTTACTGTATATTGAGAGAGAAATTATCAGAAGCAACACATTACATTCTGAAAGAGGACTGTAAAAATGTATCATTAGTGGTACAGCGCCCCACCATTATTTACTTTTTACCTGATCATATTTAAGGTGATTTTAATATATATATCACAATAAACATTTTTAAACACAATTCTATATGCAACAATGTACTAAGAATTTATGCAATAAAACACCCATTTTGACTTTGAGCCTATACTTCTAGGTTTGCACATGAAGATTACCCAAGTCTATGCTCACCTCTGATCATTTTGATCCAAATGAGAAGACAATATATAAATATAATATTTATACTTCTTGTCAGAGTGGTTTCCTACTGTATAAAAATTGCCATTAGAGTGCTTATTAAAGTGGATTAGATCAGTTTTAACCCATATTTTTCTCACATCGAGACAACTTCTCTTAATTACAACATTGTTGCAAAGAAATCTCATATATTACATATATTCTCTAAATAGATGTCACCAGGACAATATCGGAAAGTGATTACAGTCTAACTGCATTTCCACTAACAAAGACTGTATCGCCATCTGCTGGCCCAAAATGGATCACTGTATGTAATGATGTAAAATACAGGAATTTATTGAAATGAATGTTTTTAAAAAACTGTATGCTGGGTGCATGACTGAATCATAAGAAAGGTGTCACAATGCAAACTAAGTTATAAGATAATAAATCAAGGAGATACTATAGGGCATCATAGCTTGACTCTACACAATGTAGATGGACTCAGAGCCTCATTCTAATGCTGGCTGTAGGAGCTGCGTGGCCGCAAGGGGTGGCCGCAAGCTACTATGCTATTCTAATCCCCTGCAGCCGGCGCCCTGCGTTCCTTTGAGGCAACCCCTGCCGCAGCGTACTGCAGGGAAAGCCTTTGATCTCAAGTGGCAGCAAGAGATTCGGCCGCATGAAACCACCCATCCCTATTCAAATTCTACAATCATCCTCCTGTCAACCTCGTAAAACACCCAAAAATGGCCGCAGCTTACTTGCACCCTGGAGCCGTCGCAAGGGCTGTGAAGCCCTTGCGTACTTTCAAATTAAGCCTCCCTCTGGCTGCAGGGGACCCGATCGGGACCCCTGCAGTGTTTCTACATTAACCCCATAATGCAGGGTCCCAATCGGGACCCCTGCAGTGTCCTAACATTAATCCTATAATGCAGGGGTCTGAACGGGACCGCTGCATGGTGCACACATTAACCCTTTCTGCATGGGGTCATATTGGGACCCCTGCAGGCTCCCCACATTAACCCCTTGCGGCAAGGGTCCCAATAGGGACCCATTCAGGCTCCCCACATTAACCCCTTGCCTTGCTGCATAGGGTCCCAATCCTGACCCTTGCAGCATCTACAGGATTTAAATTTCCTGCCGCTAGTTCGAGTGGGTGGGCTTGATTTCAAAATAGGTACACCCCCGGTCCCTAAAATTAACCCCATCACTCATGATACAAAAATTAACCTCCTCAGTCAAATAGGGGTCTATATAGACCCCTATAAGACACTATTAACTCCTAGGTTAACACTATAACTGCCACGATCCTCATGGCAATGTCTAAGCACTACACTACACTATTAACCTTAACTATATCCCATTAACCTCTTAACCCTAACTATACCGTATTAACTCATACCAAACCCTATTTAAACCCTATTTAACCCTAACCCTATTTGGACCTAATAACCCTAACTGGGCCTATTTAACCCTAACTGGGCCTATCTAACCCTTACTTGGCCTATATAACCAAAGCTGGGCCTAATAACTCTAACTGGGCGTATTTAACCCTAACAGGCATGTTTAACCCCATCTAGAACTATTTAACCCTAACTGGGCCTATCTAACCCAAACTATGCTTATTTGACCCCTTCTGGGCCTATTTAGCTCCATCTAGCATATCTAACCCCATCTAACCCCATCACTTAACTGGGCCTATATAACCCCTTCTAGACTTGTTTAATCCTAACTGCGCCTATCTAACCTGTGAGCCTATTTAACCCTACCTGGACCTAATAACCCTAACTGGGCCGATTTAACACCTTTTAGACCTTATTAACCCTAACTGGGCTTATCTAACCCTAAATGGGCTTATCTAAGCCTAACTGGGCCTATCTAACCCTAACTGGCCCTATTTAACCCCTTCTAGACCTATGTAGCCCAATCTAGGCCTGTGTAACCCCATCTAGGCATATTTAACTCCATCTAAGCCTATTTAACCCCTTCTAGCCTTTCTAACCCCCCAGACCCCCATAAGAATCCATCTAACCCTTTCACATACAGTGGTCCATACAGACCCACGTAGGCCTCTCTTTAACCCAATCAGTCCCATAAGGGTCTATGAAGACAATCATGGGGCAATTAGAACCCTAATATTAACCCCATAAGTGCCATGAGGGTCCTCCAGGACCCTCATGACACTAAGTACAAACACTACACCCCCCCAATAAACCACTACATCTAAACCAAACCCCCTCTTCCCTAACCTATTAACTCCTACCTACCTAACACCTACCCTAACCTATTAACACCTAAACCCCCTATTAAACCCCTTCCACCCCACTAATTACATAAAATGAAAAAGTTCCAAAAAACAAGGTGACAAAAAAAACATTACACAATCCCCCCACTACAAAAAATAAAAAAAGAACATTTCTCAAACCCCCCACTACAAAAACAAAACAAAAAACATTACAAAAACCCCCCGATTACAAAAAAAAAAAAAAGAATTACGCACCTGCAAAGAAAATACATACACAAATATACATAACATTACAGTACATTAATAAATACAGTTCAAATATACCCCTAAATACAATACATTACTCATATATATAAAATATTAACCCCTAACTAAAACACATTTAACCCTATATACAATACATTAACTCTGTCTACAATGCATTAACCCTATCTACAAGACATTAACCCTATCTACAATACATTTAACCCTATCTACATTACATTAAACCCTATCTATATACATTAAATTCCCTAGATCTATCCTAAAATAAAATAATTAAGACCACTTACCTTTGCAGGTGTCCCTTCAGCGACGATGGTGTTCCTAGCACAAGTCACACCACCTAAAAACAAAACAAAAATCACATTAATAAAAAATAAACACAACATGAAAAAAATAAACATTCGACATATTAAACTTACCTTTTTGCGATGTCCCGGTCCTTCTTCTTGTCTTCTCCGGGTGGTGCCCCTGGAAAAAAAATAAACATTACATTAGTACAACATTAAGCACAAAATGAACAACAATAAATATAATATACATTAAACTTACCTTGGCACAATGTCCCCGTCCTTGTCCTCTTCTGCCCCGGCTGGGCAATTGAAAAAATCTGCGCTCGTCACTGTCAATCAAAATGCAGCCAGTAGGAAGGCGCAGAATCCTTCAGCCAATCACCCCATGGGGGTGTATGCCCTTCTGATTGGCTGAAGGCAATAGTGTCTATTGATTGTTTTAAAAAAGATTGACTGGTCCATCAGCCAATCAGATTGGGATATAGGGGTGTATCCCATTCTGATTGGCTCACACCTTGGTGCCTTCTGATTGGCTGACATTTGATTGACAGACATTTCAGGCAATCAGGAGGTGCCATTCCGGTTTTTATACCAGAAGAAGTGCTAGAAGCCTCTTTAGCATTGAGGAGCTCCTCCAGGAAGGAGCTCAGTTAGTTTTTTTTTTTTTTTTAGAGAAAGCATCAGGGCCCACAAATGGGTAGGGGTCCACTGTGAAGAGGAATTCTTAATTTATTAATGGATTGGGCAGGAATTATTTTATGGAAAAGTTATCTAGCCACCCACAACTGCGAGCCTTGCAAAGCAAGGCGAGTCGTCAACCGCGAGCAGTTGAGGCACGCGGGACTTATGCTGCAATGAGTGCCAAAGACTCTCATTGCACTGCGACCCTCGTGAAGCAAGGCGAGCAGTTGAGGCATGCAGGGAAGGCGCTCATTGCAGGGGTGCATTACTGCAACCAATCCTACATTTCCTGTTCCAAATGTCTTTCTCCTAGCAGAGCGAGCATCCATGAACGATCAGAATGAGCATTTAAAGTTGAAGAGGTATGAGCTACTTACAAAAATCTTTTTTTTTATATAAATTTATTTTTATTGGTTATTAATTTATATTTTTGGGCTGGAGCTTATTGGCGACCTACAATCTAATTCAACAATTTAAGCGTCCTTCCAAGTAGCAATTGTTTCACATTTAGGTAATACGTTTTGGATAATTAGACCATCATTATCATTAGCAGTTCTTGGACTGAAACTTCATTGTAGTATACATATGATCACAGGGTATGTGGCACTCATTATCAATGTCCTGTATTTAGATTTAGGGACATGTATAATATATGAGAATAAAAATGATTTTAAAAAAAAAAACTATACCAGATAGTTGGTAAAGGTTGTGGCAATAAGATTATAATATTGTATCCACTCTGTAGAAGCAATTGTATCTTTTTGCAGCTCCAGTGATACTCTTGGAATTACTTACCTTCATAAAAATGTGAATAACCTTATTTGCTAGCAAACGGTTTACATTATCAGGAAATATAGAACTTTTATGTTGCCAGATTTTGATTAGTCATAGGGCAGATGATTGCCTTTGACAAATTATAATATTGTAATGATGTCTAGTAGACATTCAATTTTCTAAGTGAGATTCAAATTTCAAATGGAAGAAAGTTACCCCAAACTGTATGTAAATAGCACTACATGCAGGCATTTATGTACATATACACACATTGGACTTACTCTAGCTGCCCTAGGCTTTGGCCTCAAGGTCCTAGGCTGAAACACACCACTGCTGCAAATAGGTAACATGGTTTAATTCCTATTATCTTTTGAGCACATTTGCCAAGTAATTAAGCTTTGAACTATTAAACAGACTTGTTTACTAATGTCTTTTCTGCGTCCTTTAGGAGAAATTACAGTTCCCACATTTTCTACAATAGCATCACCTTGTAAAATATATCACATATTATAATTGTCTAACTACGATTCGTCGTCACGCTGCGTTGCGTAGTGTGTACGACTTCGCGATGAGCGCCACAGGCGCTCATTGCCCGGCAAGCCTCGCGCAGCAAGGCGAGCCGTTAAACCGCTCTGTTGCGTAGTGCGTACGACTTAGCGAGGCGAGCCGTTAAATTGTAGCTCTTTGGAAATGAGCGCCGCAGGCGCTCATTGCAGGCGAGCCTCGCGCAGCGAGGCGAGCCATTAAATCGTAGCACTTTGGCAATGAGCGCCGCAGGCGCTCATTGCAGGCTCGCCTCGCATAGCGAGGCGAGCCGTTATGTTAAACCGTAGCACTAAGGCAATGAGCGCCGCAGGCGCTCATTGCAGGCGAGCCTCGCGTAGCGAGGCGAGTTGTTAAACCGTAGCACTTTGGCAATGAGCGCCGCAGGCGCTCATTGCAGGCTCGCCTCGCGTAGCGAGGCGAGCCGTTATGTTAAACCGTAGCACTAAGGCAATGAGTGCCGCAGGCGCTTATTGCAGGCGAGCCTCGCGTAGCGAAGCGAGCCGTTAAACCGTAGCACTTAGAAAAAAAATACGAGATGAAAAAAATTACGAGATAAGCGGCGGAACCAAAACACTAAAAAAAACACTAAATACACACTAAAAAATAAAATAAAGGTCACTTACAGCATGGGGAATCAGCCAGGACGTCTGGAAGTGAGTTGGAACTCCAATTTACAGTGATTTAGCCGAGTTACAAAGATTGAAAATCGGCTAAGCGAGAAAAAAATGGCCGCCGAAAAAATGAAAACGAGGCTATACTACTACGAACTGCGTAAAACACAGCCACAGACGTATGTGTTTGAAAAACAATGAGATAAAGGATGCGGATTAACCGCGCAATGACTAAAAACACAGTAGCGAGTACATTTTACGAAACCCAATTACAGATTTACGCATTAACACAGATTTAACGCCTATGTCTCGTGCAACATCGGATTTCTCGCCGAAACCAACGCATTTGATGAAATATAAGTTGCAAGTTACAAAAATAAAAATGTAAAAAAAAAAAATTGTATTTATAAAATTGTATTTATTTTAAGAAAAAAAAAAGGGACTAATGTAGCGTCATGTTGTGTGTCAAACAAATTTCACAACATTTAATTTTTATTGACCGTCACTTCACCATTTCACCATATTTACTGTTAAACCGTAGTACTTTAGCGGGCTTAGCGATGAGCGCCGCAGGCGATCATCGCCCGGTGAGCCTCGCACAGCGAGGCGAGACGTTAAACCGTAGTACTTTGCAATGAGCGCCGCAGAAAAAATGCCGAACTAACAAAATGAAAACGGAGCTACAGCACTATAACCACCGAAAACACCACTAATGCTGCAGCAACATTAACACAGATTTCCAGCTCTTCAACACAATGCATAAAAAATAGGAAATTCATTTATTAATTTGAATTCTATATTTCAGTAGTACACAGAAAACAACATTAGCTACCTTACAATTCCATATGTATATTAATAACTAAACAACTTTTAAAACATACACATCTGCCGTCATTTTTTGACGGGCAATACGCTAGTTTTCATATAAAACTCATAATCTAAAGTTTTCTCATTTTACTTGGCTTCGTAAATATAATTTCACTCTTGTTTAAGGCTCAGGTTAAAAGTACAGTAAGCTGGGTTATTAATGCATCTGATAGTGAAGAAATAGTAGTATCTGAATTTCTTGCATTTGCAAACTGTTTTCTATCAATGTTGACACCCCCTGAAAATCCCAGCAAAAATTAGCATACATAATGCATTGTATCTTTTTGGTCTGTGAATTGAGCTGCAGCTTTCATTTAGATTTCTGTAATACCCAGGACAAGGTCTGTGTCCCTTCATTTACTGATTGTTTTATGTACATAACATCCTAGGTAAGACTTCCCACAGCCCCAGTGAATTGCCCCTGTAACCCCCTCAGCCCCAGTGAATTGCCCCATGATCTCCCCCACCCCAATGGATTACTTCTGTGATCTCCCCCAGCCCCAGTGAATTGCCCTTGTAACCACACCAGCCCTAGTGAATTGCCCCTGTGGTCTCATCCAGCCCCATTGAATTGCCCCTGTATCCCCCCAGCTCACACACTCACAGACTCAAACACTCAGAGACTCACACACTCACACAGACGCTCTCACTCACAGACACACACTAACTCACACTCATACTCCCACACACACTCCTACAAACACACACACTCCCACAGACACTCACAAACACACAGACACTCACTCACAGACACACTCTCACTCACACAGATGCCCCCCCTCCCCCTCCAGTAATGGCTTACGATGGCTTACGAGACATCCAAGCTCTGCTCGGAGATAATTGGAAGCAGCGTGATGTCACGGGTTAAGTAACTGCTCATTGCTAATTAGCTGGAATGCCAATCAGCTTTGTGCATGGGCAGGACGCAAGGGTTCGTTTTTACTAAAAGGAACCCTCAAGGGCAGAGCTGGCTGCTGGGGGTGTCAACAGCACTCCCAACATTTTTTTTTTAAATTGCAAAAATAAAAATAGAATTTTCATGCAAATAATGTTAGCCCTACACTTATAATTCTCCTTTAGCAGATGCATTAATAACCCAGCTCACTTGTATATGCCTTTAAATATCCACAACCAAGAAGTATAAACAGTACATTGCTTAGGTTATATTCCACAGTGAGTACAGTATCACATATAACAGTTGTGGATACTTACGGGCCGTTGGTAACGCTGAGGAACGTTGTGGGCCTCGCAAAGCGAGTTGAGCAGTTGACGCATGCAACCTTGGTAACACTCAGGAATATTGCGGCCCTCACAAAGCGAGCAGTTGGCGCAAACGACTGCGAGGCCCATGGGAATTAGGCTAAAATGAGTGCTGAAGGTGCTCATTGCAGGCCTTGCGATAAGCTCCGCAGGCGCTCATCGTGAGACCTGCAGGACTTAGGCTGCAATGAGCGCCGAAGGTGCTCTTTGCAGGGCTTGCGATGGGCGCCACAGGTGCTCATCGTGAGCCCCTTAAGACTTAGGACCAAAGAATGTAAAAGGCCAAACCACGCAACTGGAATCGAGAACCCTAAAGGACTTAGGACTGAAGCACGTAAAATGAGACAAAGATAAATCATTTCATCACTTTTCCACCTTTAATGTGACCTATAAACTGTACAACTCAATTGAAAAACAAACTGAAATCTTTTAGGTGGAGGAAAGAAAAAAAAAAGAAAAATAATGTAATTGCATAAGTCTGCACACCCTCTTATAACTGGGGATGTAGCTGTGTTCAGAATTAAGCAATCACATTCCAAATCGTGTTAAATAGGAGTCAGCATACAACTGCCATTATTTAAAGTGCCTCTGATTAACCCCAAATAAAGTTCAGCTGCTCTAGTTGGTCTTACCTGAAATTTTCTTAGTCGCATCCCACAGCAAAAGCCATGGTCCACAGAGAGCTTCCAAAGCATCAGAGGGATCTCATTGTTAAAAAGTATCAGTCAGGAGAAGGGTACAAAAGAATTTCCTAGGCATTAGATATACCATGGAACACAGTGAAGACAGTCATCATCAAGTGGAGAAAATATGGCACAACAGTGACATTACCAAGAACTGGAGCTCCCTCCAAAACTGATGAAAAGACGAGAAGAAAACTGGTCTGGTAAGGCTACCAAGAGGCCTACAGCAACATTAAAGGAGCTGCAGGAATATCTGGCAAGTACTGGCTGTGTGGTACATGTGACAACAATCTCCCATATTTCTGGGCTATGGGGTAGAGTGGCAAGACGAAAGCCCTTTCTTACGAAGAAAAACATCCAAGCCCGGCTACAAGGTGTTATGGTCTGATGAAACCAAGGTTGATCTTTTTGGCCATAATTCCAAAATATATGTTTGGCGCAAAAACAACACTGCACATCACCAAAAGAACACCATACCCACAGTGAAGCATGGTGGTGGCAGCATCATGCTTTGGGGCTGTTTTTCTTCAGCTGGAACTTGGGCCTTAGTTAAGATAGAGGGAATTATGAACAGTTCCAAATACCAGTCAATATTGGCACAAAACTTTCAGTCTTCTGCTAGAAAGCTGAACATGAAGAGGAACTTCATCTTTCAGCATGACAACGACCCAAAGCATACATCCAAATCAACAAAGGAATGGCTTCACCAGAAGAAGATTAAAGTTTTGCAATGGCCCAGCCAGAGCCCAGACCTAAATCCGATTGAAAATCTGTGGGGTGATCTGAAGAAGGCTGTGCACAGGAGATGCCCTTGCAATCTGACAGATTTGGAGTGTTTTTGCAAAGAAGAGTGGGCAAAGCTTGCCAAGTCAAAATGTGCCATGCTCAAAAAGACTGAGTGCTGTAATAAAATCAAAAGGTGCTTCAACAAAGTATTAGTTTAAGGGTGTGCATACTTATGCAACCATATTTTTTTATTTTTATATTTTTTCTTCCCTCTACCTAAAAGATTTCAGTTTATTTTTCAATTGAGTTGTACAGTTTATAGGTCACATTAAAGGTGGAAAAAGTTCTGAAATGATTTATCTTTGACTCATTTTTTTACAGCACAGAAACCTGACATTTTAACAGGGGTGTGTAGACTTTTTATATCCACTGTATTTATATATATATATATATATATATATATATATATATATATATACTAGCAACTTGCCCATCAAAAATGACGGGGCAATAAAATTGTAAGGCAGGTAATGCTGCTTGCCACAGGCAGTAAGTGTTGGTCGTCTGAGATCCTTCAGCGCTCATTGCGAGCCTCACGCTGTGTTTATTTTTTGTTTTTTAAAATGTTTTTCTTGTTTGTGGATGTCCGCGTTACAGCCGTTAATTTCGAAATTTTGTGAGTTCGTATTTTTTTTTATAAGTCTCACGGCTCATATTTTTTTGTGTAAGTCCGTATTTAGTCATTGCGTGTTATATTTTATAAGTCACTGCTTCTGTGGTTGTTTGTAACTGCGAGTGAGGCGCTGTAGAGCTTCGCGAGGGTCCCCATTTGCGGCCTACAATGAGCCTTTGGCTCATTGTAGCCTATGTGAGGGTCCACATTTGCGGCCCAAACTGCGTTCCTTGCTTCACGAGGGACGCAGTTCTTGCGAGCTCGCTTCGAGAGCTTGCAAATCGTTATGACGACTCACAGTTTGACAACTATTATATGTGATATATATATATAAATATGTATATGTTATATATATGTACATTTATATATTTATATATGTGTGAATACTTTTGCCTTGCAAAAGTATTCACCCATCTTGACTTTTTACCTATTTTGGTACATTACAGCCTTAAGTTAAGTGTTTTATTAATCTGAATTCTATGTGATGGATCAGAACACAATAGTCTAAGTTGGTGAAATGAAATGAGAAAAATATATACATAAAATTATTTTTTAGAAATAGAAAACAAAAAATTGGCGTGTGCGTATGTATTCACCCCCTTTGTTTTGAAGCCCATAAAAAGCTCTGATGCAACCAATTACCTTCAGAAGTCACATAATTAAAAAATGATGTCCACTTGTGTGCAATCTAAGTGTCACATGATCTGTCATTACATATACACACCTTTTTTGAAAGGCCCCAGAGGCTGCAACATGTAAGCAAGAGGCACCACTAACCAAACACTGCCATGAAGACCAATGAACTCTCCAAACAAGTAAGGGACAATGTTGTTGAGAAGTACAAGTCAGGGTTAGGTTATAAAAAAATATCGAAAACTTTGATGATCCCCAGGAGCACCATCACATCTATCATAATCAAATGTAAAAAACATGTCACAAAAGCAAACCTGCCAATTGACGGCCGCCCACCAAAACTCATGGACCGGGCAAGGAGAGCATTAATCAGAGAGGCAGCACAGAGACCTAAGGTAACCATGGAGGAGCTGCAGAGTCCCACAGCAGAGACTGGAGTATCTGTACATAGGACGACGATAAGCCTTACACTCCGTAAAGTTATGCTTTATAGCAGAGAGGCCAGAAGAAAGCCATTCCTTTCAGCACAAAACAAAATGGCATATTTTGAGTTTGCGAAAAGGCATGTGGAAGACTCCCAAAATGTATGGAGGAAGGTGCTCTGGTCTGATGAGACTTTTTGGCCATCAAAGAAAACGCTATGTCTGGCGCAAACCAAACACATCACATCACCCAAAGAACTCCATTCCCACAGTGAAACATGGTGGTGGCAGCATCATGCTGTGGGGATGTTTTTCAGCAGCCGGGACTAGGAAACTTGTCAGAGTTGAGGGAAAGATGGATGGTGCTAAATACAGGGATTTTCTTCAGCAAAACCTGTACCACTCTGTGCATGATTTGAGGTTAGGACGGAGGTTCACCTTCCAGCAGGACAATGACCCCAAACACACTACTAAAGCAACACTTGAGTGGTTTACGGGGAAACATGTAAATGTATTGGAATGGCCTAGTCAAAGCCCAGATATCAATCCAATAGAAAATCTGAGGACAGACTTAAATATTGGAATGGCCTAGTCAAAGCCCAGATATCAATCCAATAGAAAATCTGTGGACAGACTTAAAGATTGCTGTTCACGTGGGACAGCGATGGGGTCAGCCTGTGTACCCATGTACGTCAACCTATATCTAGGGTGGTGGAAGAGGGAATATGTATTCAGTGAGAAGAATGCTTGCTTTACTGACCACATAACTCTTTGGCTAAGATATATTGACGACCTGTTTACCATCTGGAACGGCACAAAAGGAGATTTTAAGAACTTTACTATAATCCTGAATGGAAATGAATTGAATATCAAATTGATGTACAACATTGAAAGATGAAAGAGGCAATCTTAAAACTGATCTCTTTAGGAAGTCTGTTGCTACCAACAGTACATTACATCATACCAGTTCTTACTTTCCACCTACGAAGAAGACAATTCCGATTGGGGAATTCCTGATAATAAGAAGGAACGGTTTAGATTTTACAACCTTCAAAAATAGACCGATGGAACTACGGACAAGACTGTTACAGAGAGGCTATAGTAAAAGACTGATTAAGAGAGCCCTCCATAAAGCATTACATACTCCAAGACAAGAGTTACTGGTCCCTAGAATGCAACAAAGAAATTAAGAAACCATAAGATTCATTGGTTCCCATTGTGAAGATTGGAAAGAAATCAATGTCATCCTCAATAAACGTGAGCATTTTAAAATCGGATGAGGTGCTGTATAGGATCATTGATGATAAAATACAAGCGGGTTGGAGAAGATCAAGGAATCTGAAGGAGCATCTCGTCAAAAGCCACTTTTCTAAACAAAATAAATCTTTACGAGCATTGCCGAATGGCCCACATGGATGTGGCCACTGCAAGTTCTGTGGATACATGACCAAAGTTAACTGTTTGTATGACAGAAGAGAGAAAGCAATTGAAGTTAAAGGATTTTATAATTCTGGAACTCAAGCGGTTATTTACTGTTTAAAATGCCCATGCCATCTACGTTATGTTGGAAAAATGAAAAGAGAACATAGAAGAAGTCTTGGAGAACATCTGAGCAACATAAGACACAGCGGGAAAGATTTGGAGCAAAACAGGACCATCACTTCTGTGGCCAGACATTTCAAATATTTTCATGATTCAAAACCACTTATCAAATGCTGGGAGTTGCAAAGGGTCTCTAGGAATCAGAAGAGGCAATCTGGATTTAGAATTACTTAAGAAAGAAACTAAATGGATAGCGATACTGAATACCATTATTCCTAGTGGTTTAAATGAAGGGAATAATTTCTCAGTTTATTTATAACTAGCAACTTGCCCGTCAGAAATGACGGCAATAAAATTTGAAGCATGGCAATGCTGTTTGCCGCACAATGTGAGTCTTTTGGCCCTCTGACCACCTTCGGCGCTCATTGCGAGCCTCTCCTCTCAAGTACTTCAACTTTCCTGCTGTGCAATGATCACCTTCGGCACTCATCGCGAGCCCCATGATGAGCGCCTATGGTTCATTGACCTGCAAGTTTTGTGCTTGGGAATGCCATGTGTCTCTTTCCAGCATCACCCCGTCCATTCTCTGTGTGTTTCTCCTCTGTGTGTCTGCTGAATCTTTCCATTGCTTTTTTTTTCAAAGTCCTGCATGTCTGGCATTGTTCGTTCAAGTGGTAATGTCTTTGCCGTCGAATTTTCTTAGTTCTGCATATTTTTCCGAGTTCAATATTTTTCCGAGGTCGGAATGTGCTTAGCCTCGTTTTCATTCCGTTTTCAGATTTTTTTTACGTTTTTCGTCCGCCCTTTTCTTTTCTTGCTTAGCCGATTTTTGAGTGACAAAACACGTCAAATTGGGCTTAAATTCAATTGCAACCTCACTCCCAGGGGCCCTGGCTCTTCCCCTGTTCTGTGTGTGAGTGTGTTTTAATATATTTTTTTATTTTTTAGTTGCTTTTCGTGTTTTTTGATTTCTGCGGTTCAGACGCTACGTTCGTATTTTACCGAGGACAGATTTTGTTTGTGCAAGTGTTACTGTCTTTGGCGTCGTGCATTTTCCAAGGTCTGCACGCCTGGCATTGCAGAGACTCGTTTTCATCCAGTTTCAGATTTTTTTGTGTTTTTCGTCCGCCATTTTCTTTCTTGCTTAGCCGATTTTCGAGTGACGAAACACAGCAAATTGTGCTTAAATTTGCATGCACCTCACTCCCAGGCATCCTGGCTCTCCCCGTGCTCTGTGTGAGTATCGTTTGATTTTTGTTGTTTTTGTTGTTTTTTGATTTCCACGGTTCGGCCGTTACATTCATATTTTTACAAGATTTTTTTTTTTCTAAGTCCCACGTTCCTCAAGTGCTTGCAGCCTAAGTAAGTCCCGCGTTCCTCAACTGCTTGCAGTCCAAGTCCTGCGTGCTTCAATGCCTCAACTGCTCACCTCGCTTCGTGAGGCTTGCAGGAGTGCCTTTGGCGCATACTTTCAGCCTAAGTCTGCGTGTTTCCATGCCTCAACTGCTCTCCTCGCTTTGCGGGGCTCGCATGAGCAATGAGCGCCTTTGGCGCTCATTGCCTAAGTCCTCCAAGCTTGGAAGGCTTCTATGCCTCAACAGCTCGCCTCGCTACGCGAACCTCGCAAGCGTGAAAACAAATCGCTGTTTGACAATTATAATATGTGATCTATCAGTTACTACTAGTCTGTTATTTCCTTCTTGTAGATCTGTCTGTACTTGATGTAGGACAATGCTCATTCCTATTATAAGTTATTTTTCTAAACTATTTCTAGGTGTAGTATATATAATAGTATAATTTGGTATTTGAATGTAAGTCAACTAAGCTCTATAGTATTGGTTTATGGAATAACTTACACTTGTATATATTGTGTTATGGGTCCCAGTATTTATTGCATTCATAAGCACTTCCAAGGTGTTATGTATTTAGATATTGTTTAGAATCTGGATGTGTCTTCAAGCTTAGTTCAATTTCTGACCAAAAAATATAATCCACAGCTCTGTTAATATTAATTATTACAGGGCAGGATCTACTTATGCAAGAATTACTATTGTTTGACATCTAGGTAGACGTATACAGCTGTGTTAGAAGGCATATTTATTAGATCTCACATATACATCATTACCATTTATCATAATTGTTTATCAATTATGATATTTGTGTACACTCCACGATAGTAACGCTTATTAAATTCTAGACTCCACACACCATTTATTATTGTTGGGTTAATTGTTTTTGTGGACACTTATAACTATGTGAAACATTGTATACATTGTGTATAATGCAAAATCTATGATTAACTTGAGGATAAGCTAAGATTAATTAATTACGTCATTACGGATTCACGATGATTCTAATGTATAAGGTTGTTCCAACTTTCAAATTGGTCTTTAAATATCTGTATACAATTAACTTATAGGATTCCTTGCAGAGTTATGATAATTACATTATTGCAGTAATCACTTAAGGGTTAAAAAATGATGTATTGACTTTGATACTTTATTTCAAATATATGCTGTATACATGGTTGTTATATACTGTAAACTGCTTCTAATTTATTCTTGACTTGATGATTCTAGTTTGTCCTCTTCAAATCACCACTGCCATCACGTGGAATAGAAAACAATGGGTTAATTTCACATATCATCAATCAAATACTTACCCTATTTAAGGGACAGCCAACCATTCCGTGATCAGGTCTGGGAAGAAGCTCAGACGCGAAACGTGCTCATCAGACCATGATCCTGTGTCCCCGTTGATGACGTCAGATGCTCCATGGTGTAATTAATGCAGAGACGCAGTTTCAGTCTCGAAGTACAACGCTGACGGCTACTTGAGTATTTGTACAACTCTTGTGTTGTGCAATCACTTACTTATGTCTAATCTATATGTACAGAAAGAGGTAAATGGGAATTAGTCCAAATAGTAGATGGGATAGATTTTTTCATACAATAGAGATACTTTATTTTCTCTTATAGAGGGTAAGTAGTGGGTCCTGAACCTCCACTACAAAATAGTTATTGTAGGGACACAGCTTAATCAGAGTTTATTCCCACTCTTTGTTTCTATCTGTAGGTGCATATCTTTAGCACTGTGTTATTAGCTGTATATTTGATTGCCATTATTGTACATTATTGATCTATGACTGTTTAATAATTGCAACAATTACCTGTGTGATTAATATTCAATGTAATAACATTTTGCAAGGTATTAGAATTGATGTAATTGAATATTTTTGATACCGATATTTGGCTCAATTTTTTGTGATTGCAACACCAGCTAATTTAAGAATTACTAATAGTATTAGCATTTATCATCTCTCAGGACATTGTTTGTTATGAACATATGATTTTTAATCAATGTTTATATTCTTTTCAATATTTTTTATTGCCAAGTACAAACATTGTAACAATGATTTTTATGACAATTTGAAAATTAACAATTTGTTAATAAAGTTTTTCTATAATGTAGTTCCAATTCATTATTGAAGTATAAGAATATTTCTTTAACTTTTCCGTTTTCGTAAAACAAAAAGAACATAAGGCATTTATATAATTTAAATTAAGAAATGAAAGAAAATGAAACCAAATAACTACTATGAGCGGTCTGACCCAATTATCCCAGCCCAGACATAATATTTAGCTTTTAGCATAAGGCTGGCCGATTTCCAGCCAATCTTCCCACAACTTACTTGTCCAGCTTCTGGGATGCACGCCGAGGGATCCATTTCCAACCTTCATTAAATTATCTACCAGATCTTAGAAGAGTTCTAAAAAATGCTTTTTTATAAAATGTTTATAGTATGGGGTGAACTAATCCACAATATATGCATGGTTTATGCATATATTTTTATATATGGAATGTTAATAAAAGGTATATTTTAATATCACTTTTTTGGGACACGCTAATTTTTTAGTCCAGTATTCTTACAATATTTTTTGGTAACCAGTAAGTAGGAGGTTAATGACCGATAAGAAGAGTGTTTCTTTTTTTTTTTCTTCTCCCTTTTTATACAAACTCCTCATTTCTGTTTATTATTTAATTTAAACATTTGTTATATTTGGTTACTTGGCCATCTCTCATCTCAACATCTTCAGATAACAGATATAGGTTTCGATATAACATATGTAATAAATTATTATAATCCTGTGCACTTTTTTATTTATTTGGCTACTGTCAGAACTGATTATATTACAGTAATACTTTTTATTAGAACAATACAAAGAAAAATAAATATCTACTGCTTCAAGATATCAATCATTGAAAAAAAAAAAATCAAAGTAGGAGGTGCTCATCTCATGTAATCAGTGGAGGAGCTACTGCTGGTGTAGCTGGTGAAGAGCGCTGAGTCCCACAACAGGATAGGGACCATCTGCTACTAGCAGCGGCCCAGATTAAAGGGGGACTTAGGGTAATTTATAAGGGCAGATAATTATTATGTTGTTTCTAGCCATGCATCTACAAACAGAACTATGTATCATTAGAACTCACATGAAAACTCCAAATGGAAGACAAATTGCATGGAGCCTCAAAACAAAGAGATCATCCAACAAGTAACCTACGTTTTCTATTCATAACTCTAACCATATTAATGGATATATTGTGCATGCAAATGTGTAATATGCGAACAGCCCATGAATATTGCTTTTAGCTAGAAATGTATTTGTGGTATATATATATAAAGCTAAAATATTTAGAAACATACACAGAGAAAGCAGAAAGCAGCTTAACTCATGGCTAATTTTCACTGTTTTGTAATGTTCTCCAAAAGCAGATGGGGTAGACTTCTTTTAAAGCTACCCTTCTTATCAACATGATACCACAACACTGTCTCTCTATGTGGTTGTACCTGCCCCAATGTTGCCCCACTATATAAAAAAAATAGGAGGAGAATACTTGAAATTTGAAGCACAGTTTAGCCCAAACAAGACTTTTTCAAATATTTGCAAATCTTTTTCTTTCTCCCTCACCACCACTCCCTTTTTTGTCAATTCACACCCTTTGAAAAGTTTCAGTAAAAGCACAATAAAATGTTTGGATCAACAGCAAATTTTGGGTTTCTAAGATTTCCATGATTCTGTTCTGATTTGGTGACTTCACATAAGGTTCCTGCTTAAAGGGCCACTGTACTATAAAAAGAAACACTGTTAATGTGAAAGTACATGCATAAGTACACTTGATTTACAGTATAATGTAGCAGCAACTTCTCTTGCGTCTGTATTGGATGGTGTCTGACTGAAGTAGATCTAAGGCCTTATCTACACCAGACCATTCAACAGGAAGTCTGCTACAGCCTCCTCGCCCCTAATTATGGAAAATGGGAGGAGCTAAGCACCACAGAGCAATGGGCAAAAACCTGTAAAGATAAGAGCTTTAAAGTATAGCTACTAGTATTTCAATGTTTAAACAGTATAAATCAAGTACACTTATACATGTATTTTAATTTGAAAAGTGTTTAATTCTAGAGTACAGTGGTTCTTTAAATGGGCTCTTGTATATCCAGTGTCTGTTCCTCAAAGCAGTTAGAGAGCCTACTAGTATCAAGCCTGGATACCACATTGGGAATCCTTGCATTGGTTTTGTTGCCACTGATCTTCTGTATCTCTAGAGTGCTGCACAGGAGGTACAGTGTGGCATCAACTATATTGTGCAATTTGTGCTTCTACAGAAAGGTATCTGTCTGAAACCACTTTGCGCGACCAAGATCCTATGAGGCCTGGGTGTGCTCTTTGACTTTGGTTAGTGAACCTGACTATACTGAATGCAGAGCAAAACCAGAGGTGGTTTGGTAGACAGTGGGTAAGAGGTCATGTGCAGGGACGTAGGAACTGGGGGGGGGGGGGGGGGGGGGGGGGTTCCCCGCCCAAATAAAATGAATAGGGGATACAAAAAATTAGCAAAATATAACTTAATCATGAATTACCAGATTTGGATATATAGAGCAGTATGTCTTTCCCATAAAAGCAATGATTCATAATATAACAGCTAATGGAAGAGAGAAGAAACGACCCGAATTTAGTCCTAAACTCTACTAACACCACATCTAAAAACCTACCAACTCAAACAAATAGTTTTTCTGAAAAATATACAGAACACACAGGAATTGTAAATCTCTCAAACCATCACCTATCACAAGCAGAGACCTCTGTTCTCTCCAAAGAATTGTCCTTCTGTCCAGACATAAAACTAGATAAAATACAACTATACTCGGACATAGAAGAATTCTTCAGGAGATTAAGACTGGCAGAATTTTTCTACAACAAGGGACATACCACAACATCATTAGACTGTAACAAGAAAAAAAATACATATTTCAACCCACAACCTGGTCGTAACATCAAACTGGACAGTTATATAGAAAGCTTTCGCCTGAGAACTGCATCCATTATAACAACACAATATAATTCCATCATAAAGAACTGCCATAAAGTTTTTAAAAAACAATTCCAACATCACCATCAAACCGACAGACAAAGGAGGTGCAGTTGTTATCATGAATACTCAGGACTACATAAATGAAGCCAACAGACAACTGTCAGACAATACTTACTACAAGAAATTGAACCAGGACCCTACAGAAAAATATACTCTTCATCTTAAGAAACTCCTCAAAACATTCCCTAAAAATATACATCAGGAATTAGAACAACTCATCCCTGCCAATCCTACAACTGGGACTTTCTACCTACTGCCAAAAATCCACAAACCAGGCAACCCAGGGAGACCTATTGTTACAGGTATGGACACACTGACTGAACAGATATCTGGATTTGTTGAAAACATCCTTAAACCATTAGTTAGTAACAGCAGTAGCTATATACAAGACACCACTGACTTTCTCAACAAACTCAGTCAGATTAAAGACCTACCTGCTAATACACTACTTGTTATCATGGATGTAGAGTCTCTTTACAGTAATATCCCACACAAAGATGGCACTGAGGCCTGCTTTATGTTTCTTTAAAAAAAACAGACAAAACAATAAATATGGCCCTGATATTATTGTAAAACTAATAGAATATATCCTTACCCACAACTCTTTTACTTTTAACCAAGATACCTACCTACAGATGATGGGGACTGCCATGGGTACCAAAATGGCTCCACAATACGCAAATCTATTTATGGCCCATCTAGAAGAAACCTTCTTATCTGTATCCATTTACAAACCATACAAATACTACCGTTACATAGATGATCTGTTCATCATCTGGACAGAGGGAGAAAGCAAACTCAGAGACTTTCATAATTCATTCAATACCTTCCCTTCATCTATAAAACTTAAAATGGATTTCTCCACAGAACAGGTAAACTTTCTAGACACTACTATATCCATCACCAATGGCACTCTCCACTCATCTATATATAGGAAACCTACAGACAGATGTAATTACCTACACAGCTCCAGTTTCCATCCCTCCCACACCAAACAAGCCATCATCCATAGTCAAGCTATTAGATACCATCGGATTTGCTCAAACACTGGAGACCGTGTTAAAAATTTTAAAACACAACAGGGATACAAACCCCGTATTATTACCCAAAAAATAACCACTGCCATCAAAATACCCCGAGAACACCTATTAAACTACAAAAG
The DNA here is from genome assembly GCA_027410445.1 of Discoglossus pictus. Classification (NCBI taxonomy): domain Eukaryota; kingdom Metazoa; phylum Chordata; class Amphibia; order Anura; family Alytidae; genus Discoglossus; species Discoglossus pictus. The sequence continues at coordinate 64,006,785 of CM050171.1, forward strand.
AAACTACTTCACGTATACCTCTAGTGACCACATACCATCCAATTTTAGAGAAAATTCGGAAAATAATCAAAGATTTACAACCATTACTAATTGAAGATACTGAATTAAAATATATATTCCCAAAACCTCCCATCCTTCCATTTAAACATCCACCAAACCTGAAACAAAAACTTGTCATCAGAAAATTGGCCAATGAACAACTGAATACAAAAAATGAAACTAAACCTTGAAACAAACGTGCCTGTAAATTATGCCAACACATTTGTAATGATGATACAGCCACACATAACAACAAAACCTATAACATCAAAGGATCATATTCATGTACATCGTCAAATGTGGTTTATATGATACAATGTACATTACGTGACACAGGCTGTTACATTGGAGAAACCGGCCAAAAAATGCATTTAAGGATGAATTTACACAGGCATTCAATAAGAAAACATAATGAAGACAGTTATTGTAGCCCAGTAGGACACCATTTTAGCCAGAATGATCACTCAATCCATAACTTAAAAGTCAAAATACTCAGAGGAAAATTTAAATGCATCCAAGAGAGAAAAGCATTCGAAATAAAGATGATCACATTCTTCAACTCTAAAAACACAGGACTTAATATAGACTTGGGCTTTCTAACACATTATCAGAATTTCATGTGATTTTTTTTTTCTTTCTTTTTATACTATAACAGACTTAGCTCTCTCAGTGAGGTGTTTGTCCAACAGGAAATATATCACTGTGGACTACAGTGCTCTGCTTTTTCATGTATATATTGATGTATATGTGTATATAATATGTGTATATATGTTTCCTTTGCTATGTTGTGTTTATTCCCCATATATGTATTTACCTGATGATGTCAGATGCTGTTTCCACTCTATCTGCATCTGCTGTTATTATTCAAACTGAGGGTTCCATCTCATGTAGTATTGCTTGAGACTTGATAAAGGGAGGTTAAGCCTCTCGAAAGCTCGTCATTATAAATATAACGTTTGTCCAATACAAAAGGTATCAAATTATATTGCAATACTCATTATTAATCTATGTATATATATGGATTAATAATTACTAAATTACTAAAATTACTGGACACTCACGGCTGCTTCACTCTTCAATTATATATATATATATATATATATATATATATATATATATATATATATAATATATATATATATATATATATATAATATATATATATATATATATATATATAATATATATATATATATATATATATATATATATATATATATATATATATATATATATATATATATATATATATATTACGGATTGAAGAGCAAGGCATTTGTGGGCACATTTGCACCCCCCTAAGTGGAAATGTCCAATTTGGGCCCAAAGTGTCAACATTTTGTGTGGCCACCATTATTTTTCAACACTGCCTTAACCCATGGGCATGGAGTTCACAGAGCTTCACAGGTTGCCACTGGAGTTCTCTTGCACTCCTCCATGATGACACCACAGAGCTGGTGTGTGTTAGAGGACTTGCACTCCCCCACCTTCCATTTGAGGATGCCCCACAGATGCTGAATAGGGTTTAAGTCTGGTGACATGGTTGGCCAGACTACTCAAGGGAGAAAGAAACCAGGTGGATGGCAGAGAGAGGGCAAAAAGCCACTGCAAATGTGACTGCAGAGAAAGCAAGTGATACTGCAGGAACTGCGAATTAGATCACAGAGAAAGCAAAAGTGACTGTTGCAATGGCGCACAAGACTGCTGCAATGATGCTCGAGACTGCTGAGAAAGCAAAAGAGGCCGCTGGTGCAGACAAAGAACCATTGCTCCTGGAGCAAGATGATGATGTTAATCTGACTGGAGTTATAAACCCAGGCCAAAAGGAAAATGACAAGGTGTTATTACCTACGGGGTGCAAGCCCAGTCTCAGTATAAAGCATGCTGAACAAAACATTGGTGGAGATCTGGATCAAATCAGATATACTGACCTTATGGGTAAGAGCAATGAAGATGCCTCCATAAGAAACCTGGACAGACACCGCCAGCTGTCCTTGGTGAATACTCCTGAGGGGGCATATACTAGTGAAAGTTAGTGACTGACAATGATCTCGGACCCAGAAAAAGGAGAATCAAAAATGAATATAGCCAGTGTACTTGCAAAGGAAGAGTTTCCTGAATATGAAGAAGAAACTGGAAACCTTACCAAAGGGAAAGATAAGGACGAAAAGAGTCTGAACATTAAGGGTGAAAGACAAAGCCCAATCCCTGAGAGGACCCGAGAAGCAGAATCATGGAGATAGGTCCTAAAGGAAATGCAAAGTTTCCCGGGAGCGCTTTCTCTCAGGTCGCAGTAAAACAAAGTGTTATGGACAAGGAGAGACAAAACGGGAAACCAATAAAGCAAGACAGTGGGACTGGAAAAGCCTACAATGGAAGGCAGGCAAGTTGCTATGAAAATTAAGGGTATCAGGATGATGCAGGATTATATTCTTGAATGGAGAAGGAAGCCTGTACTTGAGGACAACAGAGTGTCCTATAGGAAGAAGACACAGATGTCTATTTGGGAGCAGTGGAAGAGTCCTTCCATGCATAAGCTGAAAGAGGTATATATGCAGAAGCTGCCACAAAAGGACCGCCATGAGAAGCGAGATATCCCCACTAACCGTGTATCTCAGAGGATGAGCAATCTCTCTAATAGGGAGGCACAAGAGGAGTTGGAGGAGTGTCTCTATTGGGAGCAGAAAAAACGAACGTGACACAGCCAAGTGGAAGATATATGCTCCCAACTACAAGAGCAGAGGATGAATGATCTGTCTGAGATGAAGATACGGTTGGAACAGGGTGATGCATGTCCAGAAGAGACTAACCCTGATCTTCAGGTCCGGTATACACAAAACGCTGGGTTGAACACAGAGCTATGTCCAAAGAAAACTCATATCCATGGCATAGTGAAGGAGCTTGTACCCGAGAAAAAGAGAGATGAAATTATTTAGTTGCATATACAGACCAAGATCCAGTGTCAGCAGAGTGAACCAGATTTACAAGCTAATGAGGAGAAAATATAGCTGAAGCGAGTAAAGAATGAGGCAAAGCAAGCAGAAAAAAAGAGAAAAGCTGAAGAGAAACAGTTAAAAGAAGATGAATTATGGGTGAAAGCTGAGGATGCTGAAAAAAACAGCTTTTCTAAGAAACTGAATATTCTAAAGGCTTCTAAACTGTGTACTAGCCTATGGGTTGAGTGTAAACCTGAAGTTGCTGTACTGTTAGAGATGTTCCAGCAAGATCAGAAATTTGAGAGATATGCCCTGGCAGAGTTAGAGAGTTGCAGACCTTTTAGAGGCACTGTGATATCGAGGATGCCTGGTTCCAACCATGAGACGGTTACGGTGCCGATCCAGGAGATAGATTCAGCACTGGGAGAGGATATGCTTGTGGAGCCTATTAAGGAAACCATACCAGAACAGAAACAAGATGGTGATAGGAAGCTGAGCATTTCCAGCCAGCCAATGGGACCACCTGGAACAGAAGGAGTCAGATTATCTCTCCGACTAAATCTTGGGCACCAGACAGATTGCAAAGGTAATTCAGAGGAAAAGCTGGAAGCGAAACAGCCAGAAAAGTTGCCTTTTCGTAATGACTATAATGATGAAGATGGGGAACCTAATAAGAGAGAGTTGGAGGCTCTACCTAAAGTGCTGAGGAAGGGAGCCTGTCACAGAGCTTGTCCAAGGGTTACACAGACTGGTAACAGAGAGTCAGTTATTACCTGAGCCAGACACCAAGCCCCATCTAGAGGCATTAGCGGAACCACAGAGTAATGTGGAAGTGTTGAAGAGAGAAAAATAAGTCAAACCTCATAAGCTAGCCAAGATGAAAGAGCAGAACAAGAAAGATGTCAGTAGGCAAGAAGAGGCGCAGGAGCTTCACAGTTCACTAGTGAATAAAGGTGTCCTGATCATTAGTGTAAACCAAAATGCTCTAGTCCAAAGCTGCACCAAGAATCAGTGTCTGGATTTGCCCCGAAGTGGTTTGTGAGACGGATGTGGGGAAGTTGAGGACTCCGAGTTCTTGGGGAGCGCGGAGACACCAAAACGTGATAAGCAGACACCGAAAGAGGCCGGACCCTGACCTCAAGCCCCGATTCTGAAACAGATGACCTCTCTACAGCGATGTTAAAATGGAAGAAACTTCCAAATTGGTTAATTGGTGATAACGCTATCAATGAGGATATCAGAGTGGTGTTGCTGTCTCAGGTCAAGATGGCTGAGTGTCAATTGTTACGAACAGACACGGTTCTTCTAAAAGGGAAGAAGGAACGGAAAGCCATATGTAGTGTTCTTTCGGATGACACCGGCCCAGATGAGTCGTTCCGGCTGAACAGAGTTACAGGTGACCACCCGAGAGAGCAGCGTGGAAATCTGACCAGTATCCAGCCATGTCCTGAGGTGGAGGATGGCGAACAAATCCAGTTGCTACCTATAGACGACACTATGGAAGGAATCACTGGTAATCTATTTGAGGGGTATCTCAATCCCTGCTTCCTGTCCAAACAAAAAAGGGGACATCTTCATTGTTCAGGAAGAGATGCATGCCGTGGTGTTCCAGGCGGTAGTGACAGCTCTTGTGATCCGCTGTGTAGTAGAGTCCGTTAACTGTGAGGAGAGAGAGAAGATGGATTTACAAGCGGCCTCACAATCACAGCCTCATACATCAATGCAGATGGCACCGGGAGGAAGTATTTGCTTGGGAGAGAGTTCTTGAGTGGAGAGCGGTTCTACAGAATACAGAGGCTACTACACGAGAGGTTGCAGTGTGTGGACCTGGAACTACTGTGCCATCTACGCCATGTGGTTGCTGTGTGCACCGTTTACTGCCTCTCGGCAAGTCCCTCAACCACATGCTGTTGAGCTGAGGGGAAGGGTGTGTGGTGTACTGCCCCCTGATGGATGGTGCAAGTCACACAGTATTGAGGAAATCTGCTCCAGGTAACTTGGAGTTAATTCCCTGGAGCTGTGCTAATTTAGCTGCAGGTGTGATAAGCCTTTTAAAAAAAAACACACAGGTAAAGGAGGGCTGATTAGGCTCCTGCCTAAATCGTGTGAGCTGAGTGTGGAAGCAGTGGCCAGAGGCTCTTAGGCCTAGTCAAGGACACAAGCTGTGAGGAGCAGTGGAGTTACAGCTAGCAGAGAGAACTGTCAGCTGTTTGGATTGCTGCAAAGAGAGGACTGTGTGAAAGTTTGCTCACACAGATATTAAAGGTGAACTGTTGTGGAGAAGCTGTGTTTGGAGAGCTGAACTACTGTTTCCTGGAGCTGCAAGTGATAAGTCTACTGGATACCAGAAAACCTGAGCAAGAGAGAGACTAAAAATAGTAAGTGTTATAATTAAAGAAGGCCACAGTCCTAGTAAAACTGCTGTTTAAGCCAAACTAGCGCTGCTGGAGGCTGAGAGGAGATCTTTGTTGCAAGTATCTGTTGGATACTGCTGTGTTACTGAAATTGAGAGAGCTGTGCTGCATACTGAAGCTACCACAGAGATGGACCCTCCGTTACCCTAAGGCCAGAAGACTGTTACCTTTAAGTTACCCCCAGGAAAAAGACTGTGTTGATTTAAGAGTGACTTTTTCTCATTTTGAGTACTTGTGTACTATTTATAAGGGTCCCTGGGGGGAGGACAGGAGAGCAGGGAGGACCGGTGTCCTTGTCATAAGGTGGTGCTATATCACAAGAACTACTCCATACAGAGTTGATAAGGAGTTTAAGTTCCTACCAGAAGACAGAGCTGTGTCTTGTTTCTTCATGTAGCAGATAAGCTGCTCAGGGCTAATCAGGGCGTTCCTGTATGTCAGTCAGTCCGTTTATGTAGATTTTTATTTTCATTTTCTAAGCAGATTTACTGCTTCAGTTTATTTTTGCACTTTAATAAACTGGTTTCCTGCACTATATGAAATTATCTATTGATTCCTTCAAGATACCACAGTCCTACATGGCTATCCTTGTCACAATATATATGTACATATATAAATACACAGTGGCGTAACTAGAGCTTTTGCCGCCTGGGACTGTCTGCGAGTTTGCCGCCCTTCCTCCCCCTTGTCTCTCTTCCCCTTGTCTCTCCCCCCTAGACTAGGGAGAAGGATAGAGACAAGGGGGTAGAAGGGAGCCTGGGGGAAGGCACATGATTGCTGCCCCCAAGGAGCTGACGCCCAGGCCGCTGTGCCCCCCGCGCCACCCCCTATGTACAATTCTTTTATATATGCATTCACAAGAACAGCTTCAAACATTACCAAAGTTGTGTTTTGCATGAAATAAATGGTATCTTATCAAATACACTCTTTCAAAAGCAACCACGTAAAAAAAATGCTTTATTTGTCTCTTTAAACAAGTATACAAGGGGTAAAGAAAAGGGTATCTTAAGTAAGATAAGAATAAGCCTATGGTTCAAACTTTATTTCTAATACAATGTTTAGTGGCTTCCCAGCAGAGTGCCTAGCATACATACATCTATATATATATATATATATATATATATATATATATATATATATATATATATATATATATGTTTTGGAGGAAGTGTTCTGCCTAGGCCCAGAGGCCTAGGGCAACACATTTTCAGGGACAGCTGACTGTCTGAAGATATAGTGCAGTACATTGAAATATGTTTGTATATGCACATACTGTAAATGTCTATATGCAGTGATATTTCTGTGTGCAAGTGGCCTTGACAATTTTTATTAACATTTACAAATACATAAACATACCTAAACTTATGATTTGAGATATAGAGAGGGGAAAGGAGGGGCCACTAGTAGGGTGTGGGGGGACACCTATCTGGCATTGGCCAACATAAATACACCCATCATATATATATATATATATATATATATATATATATATATATAGGTATACCCCACTTAAAGCTACCCCGTTAAGAGCTGATTCGCTTAAGAGCTGTTTTTCCTGCAAACCCCTTTTAATGCTAAACCCCACTATGGAGGTGTTTTTCCTGCCAGACCCCTTTTAATTCTAAACCCCACTATAGAGCTGTTTTTGCCTGCCAGATCCCTTTTAATGCTCTGATTTTTTATAGCACTGCCTCGCTATAATGCTGTTTTTGCCTGCCGGACCCCCTTTTAACGCTCTGATTCGCTATAACACAGTTTTTTTCTCCAAAGAAAACAGAATCCAGGATGACAAAGAAGCTTCAACATCAATAATTTATAGTTTATATTTCTGCTAATGAGCTTTGTGTAGTGTTATGTTTGCTGTTTGTTTGAAGCTCATATAAAGCCAAAAACGGGCAAACTTAAATTGAAATTGGTGCTTTTGTCATGAGTTCCCTTATTCAAATCTTCCCTGTGTGATTAATTGCCCTGTTTAGAGCTGTTTCACTTAACACTACTAATGCTTGGAACCTATCTACAGCAATAAACAAGGTATTCCTGTATATGTTCTGTAGTCATTGAGTCGTGTCCGACTCTTCGGGATCCTTTGGACTGCAGAACGCCAAGCACATATTGTTTCTGGTAGTGCTTATCCATAAGGTTTTCTTGACATAAATGCTGGAGTCGGTTGCCAGTTCCTTCTCCAGTGGACAGCAATCTGTCTGACCTCAATACTATTACCTGCCGACCTTGGGTGACCCTTTCATTGGGGTACACAAAACCCTTCACCACAAGGTAGCAATCCAGAAGGGGATATATATATATATATATATATATATATATATATATATATATATATATAGTAAATCTGTATTCACATTTGGAAGTTTAAAAAAAAGTTAAAAACGTATATCAGAATCTCAAGAAATATAGTTTTTGAACTGCACTCTGGGAAACTGAACAGTAACAATGCATTGTCACTCTTTCCAATACCATGTTATACATAGCACTTTTTATCATATGCCTGCCGTTATAATATGCACTAGAATATTGCCCGTCAAAAAATGACGGCAATGAAATTGTAAGTGAGCTAATGCTGTTTGGTGTATAATAATAAAATAAATAATAGATTAATAAAGTAATATACTTTACCTATTTTGAAGTAATATATGCAGGAAGCATTCTGTTGAAGAGCTGGCAATCTGTTTTGATGTTGCTGCAGCATTAGTGCTGTGGAGCTGCTGTGTAAGCGTGAAGAATGTGTGGAGTGTAATAGTGTACGTGCGGGAGACAAATCCGTTAGCGTAGCTGTGTACTTCCGCATTGTATAAGTTATTGTTCTAAAATGGTGGCTAATGTGTGGTATGCGGCTGTAGCGTTCTTCGTTTTGGATGTCGTCCGACTTTTTCGGAATATCCCTAGCTGTTTGGTGGTGTTTTGCGTGTTTATGGTGTTTTTTTGCGTGTTTAGGGTTCTTTAGCCTCGTTTTCGTTTTGTTCGGCGGCCATTTTTTTTCTCGCTTAGGGGATTTTCGGGTGTCTAAACTCCGAAATTTGTACTTAAATCGAGGTGTAACTTTACTTGCAGAGGTCCTGGGTGCACCACCTTGCTGTGAGTAACCTTTTTATATGTTTGTTGTGTGTATTTATTGTGTTTCTAATGTTTTTGAGGTCGCGCGGTTTGCGTCCTTGTTTTCGAATCTTTTATGTCTTTTTCGGGAAATGCGTAGGTGTTTGGTGGTGTTTTGCGTCTTTAGACTGATCTAACCTCGTTTTTGTTTTTTTCGGCGGCCATTTTTTCTCTCGCTTAGAGGATTTTTAGTGTCTAAACTCTTTTATTTTGAGTGAAATTGAGGTGTAACTACAGTTTACGAGGGCCTTTGTGCCCCCTCTTCCTATAGGTAAGCTTTTTATGTATTTGTTGTGTGTATCTATTGTGTTTTTCATGTTTTGATGTGCGCGGGTTTGGGATGATTTTTGCGAGGTCGTAATGGGTCGTAACGTGTCTCGTATTTTCCTTTCGTAACTACGGAAATGTTGCGAGGTCCGCAGTTGCTGGCAAGAAGCGCCTTCGGTGCTCCTTGCCAGCAGCTGCGGCCCTCGCTTCGCGAGGGCCGCAGGCTCGCTGTGCGAGCCTGCAAGCATTAGCAACAGCTCGCATGCTCACAACTATATATGTGATAGCATAGGATGGATTTGCACAAGTTAGGACACCTACCCGCAGACAGACACTATTTCAATCTTATTGGATATCATCGGTGTGAGGTTGGCACCCAACTCGTGCTATTGATTTTGTGGGAAGTCTATTAACCACATAATCATTTGGGCAAAAGAAGCTCTCCACCATACACAGAGCATTAAAAATAAGGATACATGTGTGTTCGTTTGGACAAATAAAAATGAGTTAAAAACATATTCCTTGGACAGAATCTCAATAAACACAATATATATATATATATATATATATATATATATATATATATATATATAGCACATATATAGTTGTGAGCGTACGAGTTGTTGCTAACGCTGCGGGCTTGCGTAGGGAGCCGCGGGCATCGCCTGAGGACCTCGCAAAGCACGTCATAAACATACACATGCTTAGAGACATAAAACTTCATATTGATACATAAATACATGATGACTTTCCTTTTCTTTGCTTTCCTTAGTTTCTGTTTCTATATATGGAAGAGCTGAGTTTCATTTCTGTTTCTGCTCCTCCCACAAACACAGAGCAGTTTGTTCTCTCAATATAAAAGCTCAAGAGCACTGCAGCGATACCAGAATCCAATATATCTCCAGGAAGGGACATCAGAGAGAGCTGATATCAGAGAGAGCTGACATCAGAGAGAGCTGATATCAGAGAGAGAGAGCTGATATTAGAGAGTGCTGATATTAGAGAGTGCTGATATTAGAGAGTGCTGATATTGGAGCAAGCTGTCAACATGAGGTAAATATGGCATTTTTTACTCATTGTAGCAATAATTTAGATTGCTTCTTCACTCCAATAGCCTTTATAATACAAGAATTCTTATATCATTGAGGGTCAGACCCTATACTAGTGCTGTCCAACTTTGTTTTTGGGGGATCCAGATTGCTGAGTGGACATAATTAAAATACTATTTAAAAAAGGTATATGTAAATATAGAAATTATTATATTTTATATATTGTAGGAAACGGCAATATTGTTCAATTTATCTTTGATGTGTTTAAACTATCCAAAGTATATGATTAAATTAAACTTAGGTTTGTGAGAAAACTCTCCTTGGCAGACAGTGGGCTACAGCAAACATATAGCAGGCTGCATCAGAACCTCAGGCTGCCAATTGGACAGCGCCCTGTATACAACATAGCAACGAAAATACATCTTCCCTTTTCCCTGAGCTTTTTGTGTTTTTAAAGCAGCTCTGAGGGACAAGGTAAATCCACATTTAAAACGTAAAGATATAAGAGACCAGTGACATCAGAGAGAGCTGATATCAGAGAGAGAGAGCTGATATTAGAGAGTGCTGATATTAGAGAGTGCTGATATTAGAGAGTGCTGATATTGGAGCAAGCTGTCAACATGAGGTAAATATGGCATTTTTTACTCATTGTAGCAATAATTTAGATTGCTTCTTCACTCCAATAGCCTTTATAATACAAGAATTCTTATATCATTGAGGGTCAGACCCTATACTAGTGCTGTCCAACTTTGTTTTTGGGGGATCCAGATTGCTGAGTGGACATAATTAAAATACTATTTAAAAAAGGTATATGTAAATATAGAAATTATTATATTTTATATATTGTAGGAAACGGCAATATTGTTCAATTTATCTTTGATGTGTTTAAACTATCCAAAGTATATGATTAAATTAAACTTAGGTTTGTGAGAAAACTCTCCTTGGCAGACAGTGGGCTACAGCAAACATATAGCAGGCTGCATCAGAACCTCAGGCTGCCAATTGGACAGCGCCCTGTATACAACATAGCAACGAAAATACATCTTCCCTTTTCCCTGAGCTTTTTGTGTTTTTAAAGCAGCTCTGAGGGACAAGGTAAATCCACATTTAAAACGTAAAGATATAAGAGACCAGTGGATTGAGAGAAGAGGGGATAGAAGACCCCTCCACTTTTGCATAAATGTATAATTTAATATCTGAAAAAGGTTTGCGTTCAGTATGCAGACCTCAGTCAGTCTAGAGCAGAGCAGTCTGCCATCACTACCTGAGCAGTATCAGTATACATCTGTGCTGTTCTTTCATGTGGGGACAAGATTATTATTGGCTGGCAAGTTGGTGGGCCAATTTTAAATAATGTTAAATAATATATTTATTTAAATGTCTACTTTGCCATATTATTCCAATCATATCTGCTGGAAGGCTGGATCACAATTTTTTTTGAGGTACAACTGTCACAAATGATCCTGGGATCTTTAAAGAAGTTTTTAGTTAAGACCTTGCATTTGGATAGAAGTTCACTAACTAAAAACTTCTGTAAAAAAAATATGCTGTGTGCTTATATAGAGCCCTTTTAAATTTACTGAATCACAATTTAATAAGGCTGTGTATTTTTAAACATTGTATTCATCTCTTCTTATGTCTTCTTTATTTGATATATTTTTTAATCTGCTGATATTCTCTGTTGCCTCTCAGCCAAGATGCAATATACCACTCTCAAACGTATAGTTACACCCTCACTTATCTAGAAACCACATAAAACACACTCACTTATGTAGAAACCACATAAAACTGATAATTGTGGTCACGTGTTTGTAACTTGGTAATGGGCAAAATGCTTTAAAAAAGAAAAATTAAGTAAGTATATAAATACAGCTATGTTTATGTGAATTGTGATGTTTATTGGTCAGTGGTCACAGAAGCAGAAGGTAAGCGGAGTTACCGGGCCAGTGGTGAAGTGGTACAACTGTTATTATTATTATTATTATTATTATTATTATTATTATCTTTATTTGTAATGCACCAACATACATGTACAGGGGTTGAGTACATGTCAAAAAGAAAAAATAGCACCTTATAAACAATGGAGGGCCCTGTTTTTGAGATTAGAATCAAATGCACATAGTGCTTGTTTCCAATGCAGGGCATACTCTGTCTAGCCAGGCTCATTCCCTCAATTGTTTTTTTATGATTATTATTATTACATTATTGTGTTTACCAGTAAAAGCTTGGGCCTGTTTTTTTACACCAAAATGCTGTCTGAGTCTAAATATTATTGAATACACCATCTGGGTCGTGCTTGAGTTTTGTACAAAAAAAATTAAACAATAATATTAATGATAATATTAAACTCTTTAATTTGAAAAGCCAGTTATATGGCACATTAACAGGATCATGCAATCCTTTCTATCCATTTTGTTGACCACTAGTAGCTCTATTAAATTCCAGCCTCGTAGATAAGAGGCTTCTACATAAACTCTATGTGCTGCAAATTTATAAAAGTTACGACTCTATTAAATTAGCCCTGCTGCGAGCAACATGTGAGCTACGCAGCAGGGCCGTCCGTATCAACATGGAGAAAATGTTGAGATGATCTTGCAGGCTCCCACACCTCATCAATTGCTGCGGGGGTTCTAAATGGGACTTCCGCGGCAGTCCCACACCTAAGCCCTGCCGTGGGGAGTACTCCAACTAACCCCCCGGCACCTAACAGTAACCCCCCCTATGATTGGGACCCACGAAGTTTCCCCACATTAACCCCTTGCTGCAGGGGCCCATAGGGACCCCTGCAGCCCCCCCACTCTAACCCCTTTGCAGCGTGGGCCCCCAATCGGCACTGATCGTTACCCCGCTACATTTAAAACATTTAAATTCCCTGCCACGGCTCCTCAAAGGGCCCGTGGCACACTATTAGCCAATCCCGGCCGTGGCACCTAAAATCCCCTGAAGTGTCCTTACAATAACCCCTTGCTGCAGAAGTCCATAGGGACCCCCGCAGATTAACCCCTTGGAGCGGGGCACCCTGATCAGTACTGATCGTGACCCCGCTGCATTTAACATTTTAAATTTCCTGCCTCGCGGGTCCTTAAAGGACCATAAAGATCCTAAAAGGACTTGCGCTAAAAAATATTAACCCCAGGCAAATAAAATTAACCCTCATAACTCATGGGGGTCAATACAGACCCCCATAAGCCTTAATTAACCGTCACTCATGGGGGTCAATACAGACCCCTATAAGCCCCTAATTAACCCTATAACTCATGGGGGTCAATACAGACCCCCATAAGCCCTTAATTAACCCTATAACTCATGGGGGTCAATACAGACCCCCATAAGCCCTCAATTTAACTCAATCAGTCCCATAAGGGTCTATGAAGACCCTCATAGGAAAATTAGAAGCCTATTATTAACTCCATAAGCGCCATGAGGGTCCTCCAGGACCCACATGACACTAAGTACAAACACTACACTACACTTTCCCCCCCCCAATAAACCACTAAATCTAAACTAACCCCCCTCTACCCTAATCTATTAACCCCTACCTAACTAACACGACCTACCTAACCCCCATTAAACCCCCCACCCTACTATATACATAAAATAAAAAAACCTAAGGTACATAAAATAGAAAACAAATCACACACACCCCCACACTACATAAAATAAAAAACCTAAGGTACATAAAATAAAAAATAAATCACAACCCCCCCCCCCCCCACACACACACACACACACTACATAATATAAAAAAATCTAAGGTACATAAAAACAAATCAAATAAATCACTACACCTCCCCCACACCACATAAAATAAAAAAAGAATTGCACACCTGCAAAGGAATACACAAATACATATAACAATCATGAAAACATTATAAACATACACATAACTACAATACATTTCCCCCTATCTATAACTAGCCACCTAATCTACCCCCCCCCCGTCTATACCTAACCGCCAATCTAAACATCCCCCTGTCTATACCTAACCCCCAATCTAAACACCCCCCCTTGTCTATACCTAACCCCCAATCTAAACACCCCCCCCCCGTCTATACCTAACACCCTAACCCCCTAAACCTAAGCTAAAATAGAATAAATAAAACCATTTACCTTTGCAGATGTTTCTTCTGATTGCACACCCTAGGAAAAAAAGAAACATCAGATTATTCCAACAATAAACATTACATATAATAAATAGACATTACAAATACAGTATGAAACTTACCTTTACAGCATGTCCCACGTCCATCTTCATCTGTTCTCCGGCTCGCCGCCTGGAAAAAAGATACATACCATTAGTATCAAACATACACAACATCAGACACAAAAGAAAATAAATATAAACATTACGCATTGAAAACTTACCTGTCCCTGATGTCCCCAGCCTTCTTCTCTTCTGCTCCGGCTGGGCCCTTGCTGAATCCGCGTTCTATTTAAAAAAAAAAAACTCGCACTCGCAGACCTCCCCTATGCTAATGAGCCTCCTAGAGCCTTTTCCAGAAGAAAATAGGCAATGGCGCCTTCTGATTGGCTGAAAACGCTGTCTATCAAATTTTAGCCAATTAGAAGGTAGATATGTGAAGAGAGGTATAGATTGTGATGGTAAGTGTTGTAGTGCAATTTATGTAAGAGAGAGCTGTGGAAAGAGAAAACTGGACACATTCTGGGGTTTAAATGTGAAGTCTCTATGTGCCCAAGACAGCTTGTTACCCACTACTGACAAGGACGTGTATAAGAAGCAGCTAATGAGACATCAGCAGCACACTTTTTAAGCATTTTTTTTATTTCTGTTTTGCCATATTTTATAATAATATTATATTTTCATGTAAAAATCAACTTATAACATATTTCAGTTTGATTAACTGAAATTAAGATTAAAAAACATACATCTTGCCCCCATCTTACATCTTGCCCCCATATTGAAAACTGGCTTGTTTGTAACATTGAGAATTAAGCACAACTGATAATATAAATTAGTCTAACAACTCATCCAAGTCAACTGTAGAAATAATAATAATTATTATTATCGTTTATTTGTAACGCGTCAACATATTCCGTAGCACTATACATAAGTTGTGATCAAGGCAAAACAATATTGACACATTACAAAGATGGGGGAGAGCTTTCTCCAAAATCACTGTGCAAGATTGAAAACGCGCAGATTTACAACCTAAATGATAATGATTAAGGGTCGCTGTAATGTTCCAACTTTCATTATTTTTATGTAGTAAAGATCAATATAATCAAGTTTTCAATTCACTGTGAGTAAAAAAGTTGATCTTTTGTGAGAATTTTTACATTGAAAACCTTTTTCTTCCACTATCTTTGGGATGGAACTCCTTCTATTGTTTCCAAACTGTTGAAGAATATGGAGCACACTTGAATGCAGTTGCCTTTTTTATTGAAAAGCTTTAGTGGCAGGGTCTGGTTACATGTGTTAAGAAGCCAGCTATAGTTAAAAATCATACATGTTGGACCATTCCATGGGTATTATAGTGACAGGAAAAATACCAATGGATATGCTACTAGTACTAAACTGGAGCCAGCATTTGTTGAATCTCTTCATTTCTTGTAGAAAGTGAAACAGAAGAGTGGATGATAAAAATTGATAATGATAACAATGTGATTTCACCTAAGATTTGTTTTTCTTAAGGCTGATTAAGGTGGTTGGTTAAGAGGTAATCATTTTGTAATAGGTTTCAAATAAATAATTATCTCATTCACTTAACAATTCCTTTTTTTTCTCTAACAGTCACTTGTCAAAGATTACCTTACGACCTCATCTGCTACAGCTAAAGTGCCATTTTACGTGGAAGTTGCTTGAAAAGGACTGTGAAATTGATGAGATTGAAGAAAGGATGTACAATCAGTTGGAATTTGTGCTTACTGAGAATAAATACATGGTTCACAATATGTTGGGATATATAAAGCATCTGAAAGGAGATTATCCAGAAGCCATCAGTCAGTTAGAAAAAGCTGAAGAAATTATCAGCAAGACCAAATCAGAGTCAATCAAGAAATACCTAGTGACCTATGGTAACTTTGCTTGGGTTTATTACTACACAGAAGAGTATGAAAAAGCCAAGTTATATATTGATAAGGTGGAAAGTATTTACAAAGAATTAAAAACATCATCAAAGGACAATATTGAGCTATCTGAGATATACGGCGAACAGGGATGGGCTTTGTTGAGATTTTGTGCAAAGTACTATGAAAAAGCAAAGGAGTGTTTTGAGAAGGCCCTTGAGACAGATAAAGAAGATCCAGAGTGGAATTCAGGCTATGCAACTGTAGTATATCGACTGGAAGGTTTAAATAGCAGGAAATGTTCAGCTGACAAGTGTAAATCATTGCCATTATTGAAACGTGCTGTACAACTAAATCCTCAGGACTCTGTGGTAAAGGCACTTCTTGGCTTGAAACTTCAAGAATTAAAACAATCTAAGGAGGCAAAAATGTATATAGAGGAAGCTTTAGATCAAGCACCTCAACTTCCATATTTACTGCGCTATGTGGCTAAATTTTACCGAAAAGAGGGAATGACCGATGAAGCTCTTCATGTTCTGAAAAGAGCGGTGAACCAAATTCCCACTTCAGGTTTCCTTCATCATCAGATCGGATTGTGTTACAGACAAAAAATGGTGCAAAAGAAGGCAGCAAGGGGAAATCGAAGATATGGAAATTCCAATTCAGAAGAAATTAGACAGCTAATTGATAATGCCATATTTCACTTTGAAATAGTGATAGAACTTAAAAAAACATTTGTATTTGCATATATCGATTTAGCAAATATGTATAATGAAACTAAACAATATGACAAATCTGAAGAAGCATTTCAGAAAGTTTTCAACATGAAAAATCTTACGCAAGAAGAAAAGCAGGCAATTCATCTTAATTATGGACGTTTTCAAGAATATTGCCAGAAGTCTGAATCCAAAGCTATACATCATTATAAAGAAGGACTCAAGATATTTGAAGACACAAAAGAAAGACAAAACTGTGAAAAGGTTTTGAAAAAGTTAGCCAGTCGAAAGATTGAGAGAGACGCCAGTGATGCTTCAGGATTTGCTTTGCTAGGGTTTGTCTACAAGGAAACCCAAAACACATTGGATGCAATCGAGTGTTATGAAAAAGCCATAAAGCTTGATCCATACAATGAAGAATATCTGAGTGTACTCTGTGATCTGAAGCTCACCATATAAAAGTGATGTTTACCTTGTACATTAAAGAATAAGTGATCTGTTTAACTATTTCTCTAAAGTAGCACTGAACACTTGTAGGAGAAACCACTTTTTGGAAGCAACACAAAGAACAGAAATTTCAAAACACCACAGGTTAATTTTCCTGTGTATGGGGCAAAAAGAAATGTGTTGATTTAGGAGATGTAAATATGTGTATTCATTAACTACTTTGACAATGCATTATATAAATAATGGTGGTAACATTGTTTCCCCTCAAAGTGTTTTACATCTAATTCTTTGATTATATATTTATTTCATACTCAAATGTTTTGCGAGTTTATATGAATTCAGTGATTGATGCCCCACTATACATATAGATTACAATGACTTGTACTGAACAATTACATATACACATGAGCACATTAAATCATTGATCGTAGAGTGACACAATTTCAGGATTTCCCTACTATGCACAGACGAGTCAATCACTTCTTTAATCATGCTGATTGACTTAAAGGTCCACAGCAGGGAATATTCACCAGTGTTCCCCGGTGAAGTACTGACATTGCCTTCCATTGGTGTATTATTAGCTTGCTGTACTGGCTCTTATGAAGGGCTTCTTTCACTATTCTTGCTTAAATAGCTGCTGTAGTGATGACATTACAAAGTTTAATTTGTTTATTTTGTAACTTATTAGCAATAACAATATAATATCAATATACAATTACAATATAATCTAGCATCTTGGCACTTCCGTACTACTTGCTTAAGTGGTGTTTATTAATATTATTAAGTTAGTTGTAGCATGTTGTGCAATTCCAGTGGTTCCACCAACCATCTTACTCAAGCTTGCGCACCAATGTTTAGGATCCTCAGCTGTAGACTGTTTGAGGTTTGTGGTGATGCTTTAAAATGTTATGTTACTTTACATAATTACTTTGCTAAATTGAAGGTAATTTCTAAAATAAAAATCACTTGTATCCTAGTTCTTAATGATTACTGTATATAACTGCATACATTTGATGTATTTCATATATATTGGAAGTGTAATTAAACTGATTGTTTAATAGAAAATCATATAATTATTTACATTATTCATTCATGGTCATGGAGGATAATAGATCAGCAATTATCTGAGAAGCACGAAAGGGTTGGGTCGGCAAAACAGGAAAATATAGGATGATGGACTGCTAAGTTAGCAGACCGGAACAGTTCTAATATATAGGTCTTCAGAAAATATACCTGGCGCGAAATGGACTATAGAAATGAATGTCAGGACACCTGGAGTCTCATTCAATTGCGATTCGGCCAATTGAATAGGGCTCTATATAAGCACATAGCATATTTTTTTGTACAGAAGTTTTTAGTTAGTGAACTTCTATCCAAAAGGTCTTCACTAACTAAAAACTTTTGTAAAAAATACATGCTCTGTGCTTATATAGAGCCCTATTCAATTGGCCAAACAGCAATTGAATGAGGCCCCTGGTCAGCATATATGTTAATCCAGTAAATAGGTCATCAGAACAAGTACCAGGCATGTAACAGATGTATTCCAAAGTATGGTGAGTCACTTGGTTCGTAAAATGCTTGCAAAGCTTGACAACTTACTTTGCAGTTGTCTTATACGGTCTCATAGTTCCCCTGATATCTCCTCTATTAGCAACTACTTTCTGCCTGCCTAGTCACACAACTTCTTGAGCCAATCACGTGACATAGTTTCTCATGAGGAAAAAAAAAGGCATTTCCGGATATTTTCTCTGCCTTGACTGAATTACTAGAAGATCGTATGATTATGGGTGAAAATAAGGATGTAAGAGAAACAACTGTAAATGTAAGTTAGCAAGGTTTTGCAAGGTTTTATTCTCTGATAATTGCAATTAGCTTTCAAATTAAAGCATTTTCTTTAGATGACTACAAAGAGACTACATTTATGGTGCCCCTTTAAGGAAGACAGTGCTCTCAAATGCTATTGGCACATTATCGTCACTATATCCAGTGATGACATATGTGATTATTATACCGTAATTATTATGATGATGTTGATAATAACAACAGCTATTTATAAAGAGCCAACATTTACAAATATGTTCTTCTTCAATCTCATGGATGGATTCACTGGGCAACCAAACCAACCAAATTAATTACAGAAACTCCCCTTAGCATAGTTAAAATACTCTGGCTGCTCACCTTGTATCAGAAATGTGTGAACCTGCTGATGCAAGGTGGCAGAGAATTTGGTTTTAAATTCTATAAACATGTTTATTGGTTGTATGAACACTTTTTTATAATTTCCCCTCTGGCACATCTAATGAATCAAGTATTAACCCAGGTGGACTAGTTATCCGTAGTACTTTCGGAGAGCATTTTTGTATTGTCAATAGGTGTAGGAAGGGGGCATCACTTTTTCCTTCCTCTTCCCCTCAGCTACAAAGTGATATGATGGACAGGGAGATTGTAGGTAGATACTATGACATCATAAGGTCACACAATCTTTCCTGATTGCCGAATGAACTAATAACTGTGGTATTGTGGTATGGTCATGTGACATCATACCAACCATCTCTACTGGGTGTTAGTTCATTCTACAACTAGGAATGGAAGTGAAAGGAAGAGGTGATGTATGCTGATGTATGCTGAAGCATTCATTATAGCTTCCTCCACTGACCACCAATGCAAAAACAGAGGGATCCAAAAACCATAGAAAATTATTTTATCCCCTAAAGGCATAATCAAATAATTTTACTTAAATTCATTGCAATCAATGAATAAGTATAATTCCCCACTGACCAGCAATAGATTATTGCGTAGCCCAAAGTTTTGGGGGAATGAATTATAAAAGAAAGTAAAAACAGTTAATAAAATGTATCTAATCGTGTTGCTGTTGTTTAATCGTTCAATCGTGTCCGACTCTCTGTGACTCTATGGATCGCAGAACGCAAGGTACATCTGTCAGTCACTGCCCCTCTGAGCTCCATCAAGTTCATGGTCATTGCTTCAGTGACCTCATCTATCCATCTCTGCCTCTGTCATCCCCTTCTTCTTTTGCCTTCAATCTTTCCCAGCATCAGAGTCTTCTCTATGGAATCATGTCTTCTCATGATATGACCAATATATTTGAGCTTCAGCCTCATGATCATACCTTCTAGTGAACAGTTTGTCTTGATTTCCTGAAGTCCTGATTTATTGGATCTTCTTGCAGTCCTAGGGACTGTACAGGGGGTCATAAGATCAAATTTACAGACACATGACAGCCGACTGTTACCAAATCCAATGACAGTCTATCATGGAAGGGAGATATAGCTTTAAATATTTTCATCACAAATCTAAACAAAGACAGTACATTTCATGGACTTAACCATATATATTAAGGAGGGAAAATAAAAATGAAAATCCATTACAAACTGCACAATATCACAAAATGTGGTTAGAAAGTATTACTAAGGGGGATTTTGGGAGAATAAAAAGGAATTGTACAGACAATGATGGCTTTTTATTACAGGTTGAAGCTTTAAAAGATTAAAACAATTTGACAAAAAGATATAAAGAAGAAGAAATAAATGACGCTTTAAAAAAAATAGCTAAAATAGAAAAAAAAATGCTAGAGTATAAAATAAAATATAAAAGAAGATAATAAAATAGGGTTAATCTTTGATTATAACAACATGTATAGATAAAGAGAGCTAGTGAAAAGATCTGCCTGGCCTTTTTGATGAAATAACATTTTAAGAGATATTCTGAAAAAGATCCTTTAAAAATATATCGATAATCACATAATTAAAAAAAAATGTCAGTGCCAAGCATGGAAAAGACAAATCAAACAAAAAAGACATTTGAAAAAGGAAAATTCCACAGATGTGAAGAATGCAATCTAAGTAAAAAGAAGTTTAATAGTGATGAAAAATGAACAATTACAATACAGTAAATGGTAGAGAGATAAAAGTGTCCAACCGAATTATTTGTAACTCAAAAATGTGATTTATATGTTACAATGTATTTGTCTCAAACAGTATGTAGGATGCACATCTAGAGCCCTGAATATTAGAGAATCCGAACATATTAGAAATATTAAAAAAGGCTATATACACCATTCTGTATCTAAACATTTTAAAGAGAAAAACAATAACGATCTGAAAGTAATACAAATTTTTGGATTAGTACAAATTAAATCAGATTGGAGAGGGGGATATTGTAAAAAAACTATCACAAAAGGAAAGATGAATACTTTTTCCATTAGTTATTAAGACACCTAATGGTCTAAATATCGACTTTAAAGTAAATTCCTTTATTAGGTAATTGTAAAATTCGATAAATTTTTCTTCTTTAAAAAAACAATATATTTTATTATTAATACCATAGAGATTAGATTATGAAGAAAAGGTAGAGTGAATATGAAACATTAGTTTAAATGATCACTAGATGGCAACAAAACATCTGTTTCTCTTTTCCTCTTTAAAATAAAAATATTTTTTATTGTTAACACCAGAGAGATTAAGTTATGAAGGAAAGGTAAAGAGAATATGAAACATTACTTGAATTGATCACTAGATGGCAACAAAAAAAATGAATGCACAGAAGAATAACATAAACATAATGAATATATATTTTAAGCAACTAAAATACATCTAAATGTAGAAAAGTTTCTTAATAGAAGACAAATGTATTTTTTTTATATAATATTATTAACATTGTTATGGGGATAAAATTAGGAATAATCAACAGAACACCTAAAACTTTCTGAAGCCAAGCAGCACTTAAGAATTCAACATTGCAAGCTGCTAACAACACAATACAACCGAACACTTTAAATTTTCTGAAATCTGCACATAATAGGGACAGCTCCATCTGATTTGATCCTATTTAGGACTTAGGAATCCCATTAAGGGGCGGAGTAACCAGAAAGCCCATTTTCCTTACTAAACTACTTATCTTCTATGATTGATATTTGAATATGTTTTATAGTAAAAAATCATATTTAATTGCACTGGTACTGTATATACATACTGCTACCCTTATTGGGACCCCTAACATTTGCTTTGCAATAATCTATCATGACTCCAACAGGATCCTAAATATTCTCCCTGTGTTTTGTTCCATGTCATGTTACCAATTTTCATTGTTAAGAGTTCACACTATCCTCCTCTTCTTACATACATGTGTTCCTATGATCTATCGCCCACCTGGACTGCCCTCTCTATTTCCTGGCTCCCTCACTTTCTCTACCTCCAATGTTCCTTCACTCATTTTTGGCAATTTCAACATTGCCATTAAAACTTTCCCAGCTGCCGCTTTCACTTACCCTTTTCCCTTGGACTTATTTTTACCAATCTCTGCACCACCTCCAACCTAATCATCCATCCACTCCCTCTATCTGACCACCACCTCTTAACCTGTGACCTCATCACACTTTCCTCTCACTGCCCTTCTTCAACTCGGCCACCATTGCCAGCAGAAACCTACAAGCACTTGACCCACAACAGCTCTCCATTGTGATACAGCCCCTTTTCAGCCCCATAATCAACCTCACCTGACCTGCCACTGCCACCACACAGTACAACACGACTCTTACTTGCACTCTTGACACGCTTGCCACCATAATCACTTGTAGATGGCCACCCTCACAACCATGGCACACTAACCACTCTACATCCAGAGGTGCTCCCGCGTTGCTGAACATTTATGGAGGAAATCTCGCACTTCAGCAGACTTCATCCATTACAAGTTTTTATTGTGCTGCTACTTCTCTGCCCTCAACCCTGCCAAACAGCCCATCTCAGTTATCTCAGCTCTTCTCATCACATCTCAGTTGAGAAAGTGCTTAGGAAATTCCACCACCCTCTAATTTTTAAGCTGTTCTCTACCGTTTATGCTGTTGAATTGGATGCTATCTATTATAATGAATGGAATATAGCTGCATTTGTTACTTGATAAATATTGCTATGCGCAATATAGGATGGCATATTCAGTTATGCTCAAAAGTTTGAATACCCTTGCAGAAATTGTGAAATTTTGGCATTTATTTTGAAAATATGACTGATCATGCAAAAAACATGTCTTTTATTGAAGGATAGTGATCATATGATGCCATTTATTATCACATAGTTGTTGGGTCCTTTTTAAATCATAATGATAACAGAAATCACCCAAATGGCCCTGATCAAAAGTTTACATACCCTTGAATGCTTGGCCTTGTTACAGACACAGAAGGTGACACACACAAGTTAAAATGGCAATTAAAGTTTAATTTCCCACACTTGTGGCAAATTTTTAAATTGCAATTAGTATCTGTGTAAAAATAGTCAATGAGTTTGTTAGCTCTCACGTGGATGCACTGCACAGGCTAGATACTGCGCCATGGGAAGTAGAAAAGAACTGTCAAAAGATCTGCGTAACAAGGTAATGTAACATCATAAAGATGGAGAAGGATATAAAAAGATATTTAACGCCTTGAAAATGCCAGTCAGTACTGTTCAATTACTTATTAAGAAGTGGAAAATTCAGGGATCTCTGGATAGTAAGCCAAGGTCAGGTAGACCAAGAAAGATTTCAGCCACAACTGCCAGAAGAATTGTTCGGAATACAAAGAAAAACCCACAGGTAACCTCAGGAGAAATGCAAGCTGCTCTGGACAAAGACGGTGTGGTTGTTCCAAGGAGCACAATACGACGATATTTGAACAAAAATGAGCTGCATGGTCGAGATGCCAGAAAGTAGCCTTTACTGCGCCAATGCCACAAAAAAGCCTGGTTACAATATGCTCAACAACACCTTTTGCATTCTTCTGTATGAAGGCTACACATCGGATGCTCTTGGACTTTGCAGCATGAAAATGACCCTAAGCACAAGGCCATGTAGACCCCACAGTGGTTATAGCAGGAAAAGGTAAATGTTGTGGAATGGCCATCACAGTCTCCTGACCTGAATATCACAGAGCCACTCTGGGGAGATCTCAAATGTACGGTTCATGCAAGACAACCAAAGACTTTGCATGACCTGGAGGCATTTTGCCAAGACGAATGGGCAGCTATACCACCTGCAAGAATTATGGGCCTCATAGACAACTAATACAAAAGACTGCCCGCTGGTATTGATGCTAAAGGGGGCAATAAACAGTACTAAGAACTAACAGTATGTAAACTTTTGATCAGGGCCATTTGGGTGATTTCTTTTATCATTATGATTTAAAAGGAGCCTGTCACAACTGAATTTTGGGAGGCACAGGGGAACTCTTTTCCACCCAATTTCTTCATACACAGAGCTTTACTGGACTATTGTGGACTGTGTATTGGCCCTGGGATTTGAGAACTTCCCCAGGTTAAAATATGATTTCACTACTATCTGTATCTTGGTTTATAAATATGCTAGGTTCTGTATAGTTTAGAATGGCAGGGTACCTATGCTACTTGTGCTCATGCCGAGTCTAGGCCTGAGATGACAAGTTCCTGCCCTGCGTAATTCAGTTGGACTTATATTGTTTATGATGGAATACAAATATGTTTCATGTTACAGAGATTGTTGTAAATAGTATATTAGATGGTAGTAGAAGTCTCCTAGATAAACCTTAACCACACACTTGAAGAATACAGACATGGCAACTACAAGGTCAGTTGTGGCAATTAGCATGGAGGCTGAACAGATGCATTCCATGTCTCCAGTTACCGTGATGACCAGGAATGCACTTCAGTTGGAGTGGTTGGGGACAGACACATCACACACATACACATGAATGGGCCGTGTGCCATGGGCTGTAATGATTGGTGTAACATTGTTATCAGTGGTTAATTCATAACTAGAGATAGGGTATGCATGTTGGAGTTGAATTAATGAAGTTCAGTTATGGTTTTCACATAAAAAAGGTGTGGATCTATTTGCTGTATGACAGTATCCTGAGTGGGGAGTGGTCCTGTTCTAAGACCACTGGAATTCTGACCTTATTATCCTCTGCACATATTCTTGGGCGTGGTCCCTATCCAGAAGCAGTCTTTTGTGCCAGAGAGAATATGAACCACACGTTTGTGTTGGGGTAGGTTGGAACTAGGTTCCTATCAAGCCCCCTTGAAGAAGCAGATTGTGACAGTGCCAAACAACTATGTGACGATAAATGGCTTCATATGATCACTATCCTTCAACAAAAGACATTTTTATTTTTGCATGATCATATTTTCAAAATAAATGCCAAAATTTCACAATTTCTGCTTGGGTATGCAAACGTTTGAGCACAGCTGTATAAATACGTTGCTTGATAAATCTGGGTCTTAGTTCTGTTTTTATCTGATCAAGGGATATGTTTGAGGGCTGGTATCAGGTCTGGAGCAGCTGCATTGGGACCTTTCAGCTACCATATTTTGCAGGAATATAGAGGATAATGAAAGCTATACAGGAGTCTGAGGGTCACAACAAACCATTGTTCTAAAGGGGACAGGGATCATAATTATTTTATACTAGCGACTTGCCCGTCAAAAAATGACGGCAATGTGATGTATATGTTTGTCAAGTTGTTTAGTTATTAACATATATTTTTGACCCTTGTAAGTATTTTAATATGAACGTGTATTTTTGTAAAATGTTGATGTAATGGTTTTTTAAAATGTAATTAGTATCTGAAGAATTGTTAACTTTAATATACATTGAATGAATAGGAAAGCAAAAAGTAAAAACCCTTCTTTAAACGTCGCGAATTTTAACATGAAGTTTAAACTATATGTAAGCAATAACCATCAAAGTATATATTTTTAAACTTGAACTTTATTTTTTATGTAAGTTTAGAAGTTGACAAAACATTGGTATAATTTTGAACATTATAAACAGGAACATAGTGAATACATTTTGTAACCTAATTTTTTATTAAAAGTATTAACATTTGAATGTAAAAACAATTGACATTTAAATAAATCAGTATTAAAATTCAATTTCTATCACAATAATTGTTAACTTGAATATACATTGAATGTAGAGGAAGGCATACAGTAAAACTCTTCTTAAAACGTACGTAATTAAAGTAATTTATTACTGAGCACATAAACTGGCGATAAACATTAATGTAGGTAGTAATCTTAAGATAACAGACAATATTTACATTGCGACTTAAAAGGTGCTTGACCTCTTAACATCCACTTTGTAATCTGTTGAATGAAATAACTTGAAAATATATTTTTTAAACTTGTAACATTAGAAACATTAACATAGTGACTTAACATTTTAACATAATTTTTACTAACAATGCAAGGCAAGTATTTTGTGAGGCAAATCATTCATAAACATGACTTCCATTAATTATGACTGAATTAAACAACCAATTGTTATGTATATTGCAATGCTTTTAAAAAATCTTGGCATCTTTAATTTGTATCCTTCAAAGTTATAGTACTTCATAGTAGACAATGTTTTTAGTAAAAATACGTGCATCTTCTAATAAATCACCTTGACTTTCATTGTTTTCAATGTAAACTTTAATAGCCTGTGGATTTTTGCAGCGTGACAACGCAACGTACAATTGACCATGTGCAAAAACTGGTTCTTCCAAGTAAATACCCACAGATTTGAAAGTTTGACCTTGTGATTTATTAATGGTCATGGCAAATGCCATAATAATGGGAAATTGTCTTCTTTGAAGTATAAAAGGGAGACTACTTTCACTTGGTGCTAAATCTATTCTTGGTATGAAAACTCTCTCTCCTTTATGGGTCCCAGTTAAAATTTCAGCATCTATAAAATGGTCCTTTAATTGTTGAACAATTAATCTTGTGCCATTGCATAGGCCTTTTTTGGGGTTCATATTTCGCAGTAACATGATAATTGCACCTTTCTTTAGCTGCAAAATATGTGGTGGCATTCCAGAAGGAGTTAAAGAGTTAATGAATTCAGTTGAAAAGTTTGCCTGACTTTCATTGTCATCAGCAAGTACAGAATCAGCACTGTGATAATTTCTTTATTTATGCTCCCTTCAAATATAGCCGATATAATATCTTGTTGACAAATCATATGAGGTGGGATCTCTACAGTGTCGTCAGGTAAATGTAGTATTTTTTCTGTTCTGCCTTCTCCAATTTTAATAAGCCAATTATTGAAATCAGTTTGGCCTTCTGATCTCATATTTTGTTGCAGTTGAAGATGGGTAAAATGTTTCCATACTGTACTTGACTTTATACATGTTTCAATAATGTCTGTTCTATTTCCATGTACAACGACAGGTAATGTTTGTCTAAAATCGCCACCCAACAACATTACCTTTCCACCAAATGGAAAAATATTATCCATGACTTCACGAAGCAAACGGTCAATACATTGGAGGGCATAGCATGACATCATTGTGGCCTCATCTATTATAATTAATTTACATTTCTTCAATTTCTTTGCTTGTAAGGATGTCATGCGAATATCTGACACAGAATTTTCCAAAATAGGCACTGGCAGTTTAAATCCACTATGAACAGTTCTTCCACCTTCTAATAAAAGTGCAGCAATTCCAGTAGTGGCAAACGCCATTGCTATTTTTCCTTGTGCTCGTACTGAACTCATTAATAAATTGTACAAATATGTTTTCCCTGATCCGCCAGGTCCATCAAGATAGAAATAACGCTCTGTCACCATGTCATCATCTATAGCATTTTTAATGGCATGAAATGCTTGCAATTGTAGTGTATTTAAAGTTGCAAGTCTTTCTTCTGTTCTTTCTGCTTGTAGTTGAATGTCATAGTCTTCAAAGTTAATGTCATCTATTAGACCTGGATCAGGCAAATTAAAACTTGCACAACTTAATCCATGAGTTAAAAAGACTTCTTGAATTTCCATTAAGGCTTTTAAGTGTGCAATGGGTTCATTGTATCGTCGCATAAAGTCTTCAGACATATTACTTTTAAAAGTCTCCCACAAAGCTAATGCATTTGGAGCATTTGAGAAGATACAAATAAAAGCAAATTGTTCTCTCATCTGTCGTGGCATTTGACATTGTGCTGCTTCTTCTAAACATCTTTCCCACTCTGTATCATCAGCGAGTAAGTTTCTATGTCTTGCAGCTAAATGGAAGGATTCATATACAATGTCATTAACAGTTCTTAATTGTTCAAAACTTTGTGCTCCTGGAACATTTAAAAGTAATATCCGTAAGCAAAATCGTTCAACATCTCTTGGACTGACTGTGTAAATTCGTGGAATGATTTTATTGCCTCTGTTTTTTCTTGCTCTCCATAATCCATTCACAAAAACATAGTGATATGGAATTTCAATATATAAGTATTGTGTTGCTTGAGCATCAGTGGAATTTAATGCAAACCATGCAGTTAGTGTAGTGTGACGATCTTCACTTTGGGCCAATGCATTCATTTCATTTCCAGCATGGAAATAGACTAAATGTCGTTGTGGCAAATGTACTGCTAACCTATATACTGCATGTGATCTATCATGCATTTCAAATTTTAAAAGCCGCCACATAGCTTCTGGCGCACTGACATAGCGAGCATCGACATGAGATGCAAGTTCATCATGTACTAACTCACTACTTTCAGGGTTGTCTGCACTCTTGACGACTACAGTAGCTGCATCGTAACCTTTGTAAATATATTTGTAGACATATTTAATGGATTTGATGGAAGTGCAGGCTTCTACGTTGATGTGGGCATTGTACTTCATGAGTAAATGTGGATTGTAGGGTACTACATATCTATTGTCCACTTTTTTTCCACGAATAATGGCACTATCTCCTTCTCTTCTTTTATAAAGTGGATATCCATCACAATTTGCATATGTTTTGTCTCTATAATCTTTTGGAAAATCTTTTGAACATTGATTATTTTCCATACATGGTGATTGTGGATTAAGGTCTCCACAGGGTCCATGAATCATGCGATGAGTAACAATCTCATATAGTCTACCATATAGTTCTGGATCTGGTAGTTCAGCAACTATGACTGCATCCACTTTGTCCGAAGTATCTAATTTATCTTTCTCTTGAAGTATTATGAGAAGATGTGCATGTGGAAGGCCTCTTTTTTGAAATTCAATGGTATATACATAAGCAAGACATTTGCCAAATAACTGATTTATAGTGAAGTCACGTATTAATTCATTTAATTTGATCTTAAAAACTCTGGCTACTAAATCTGGTCGATCTGAAGCACTTTGTCCAAGAAGTAGATTTTGATTAATTTCTGGCCATTGTGGATTACATGTAAATGTCACAAATAAATCTGGTTTTCCAAATTTTGTCACAATAGCCATAGCATCATTGTATCTTTCTCTCATATTTCGAGGAGATCCTTGAAAGGAAGATGGTAAAATGATGGCTTTGCCAGCTGTCATGTCTCTGCTTGTAGCCACGTCAGCAACATAGTCCATGAGTCCACAATATTGTTCTACACGTAGTTTATCTTGTTGATATTTTATAAAGTTTAAATTATTTGCCTCAACTTGCAAATATGAATCAATAATCCATTGTTGTGTTAGTTTCCCACCACATAAAATTGGATTAAATTCATCTCTAATGGCAATTTGAGCAACTTTAAATTCAAGCATAGAAACATTATTTCGGATTCTGGCTTTAGCATTTGGGTAACTGGGAAGGGTTAATTTTGGTTGCCAACCTGCTTCTCCGTGTGGGAAAAAGATGGGATATGTCATTGGATCTAAATTTGGACTTAAGATATTAATATTAATAAATGGTTGGTCCTCATTTCTGGGATATACTCTAATGTCTCTTTGAAATGGTGGTTCTCCTTCATCATTCTGAAAGACCATTGCAACCTCATTTGATGTTGGCAAGTTATAACGACGTTTATCAGTATGTCTGTCTCTTTTAAGCACCATATTAACCTTTGGCATGGGTAATTGATGTGTTTGTGCATGAAGCAGTTGTTCATTTTCTACTTCTGCCAATTTTTTGTAAGCTTTACTGTAGGGATTGTTGTCCATAATGTTATTTAGCTCTATAAAAACACTGGGTAAGCATTTTTTATTTTCTTCCATCTGCATACGTTGGTCAACAGCTTCCATTGTATCTAGGACATATAGTTGAGCGAATTTTCTTTGCTCTCCTTCCTCTGGATGTAAATGTGAAGTCTGATGATAAATTTGTCCTTGGACTTTAAAACAGTAAGGACCATGTCCTGGTACATTAGCAGCCAATGTTGCCCCCATAGATGCAAATGATATGGCACTATTGTAGGATCTTATGTTTGTCTTAAAATTTTTGTAATTTGGAAAAGTAGGTTCAGTCATAATATTTTGTAAATAGGTTGGAAATTGTTTCCTTTCTGGAAGTTTGAACTTTCCTTTTTGACAACAACTAATAAATTGTCCATCTCGGGGTCTCTCCTGTTTAAAATAATAAGCCTCACAAAATTGACATTGAGTAGTCATGTCCCCACAACTATGAACCTCTACTGCTAAAGACTTCAGTAAAGGACAATTTGCAAAGCATATTGGATGTTGACTTTCATATTCATCAGATGAAAAGTCATGAAATGTTTCAACAACAGGTTCTAAATGTTTAGTTTTTTTCATAGATTTTCTTGGTATATGTTGGACTTGTTTGGTTGAAATGTCCTGTAAGTTTTTAGTAAGAGTTTGTAAATGCTTTGTTTTTGTAGTTGCTTTTTTTGGTCTGTCTTGACTGGTATGTTGTAAAATGTCATCTGATGTTTTCGGAACAGTTTGTAAATGCTTTATTATTTTTTTATTTTTTTTGGTTGTATCTTTCATTTTTGCAGCTGATATTCTTTTATTTGCAAGTCTTTTGCGTTCTTTTTCTCGTCGAATTTCTTTCTCCTCCGGTGTCTGCTGGGCAGCCCATCTCTCTTGTCTTTCTCTAGTTTGACGTCTTTTCTTCTCTTCTTTGGTCTCGTTATCAGCCATATTAATCTGTAAAGGAAAAAAAATAAATGTAATTGTGTATATTTAAATTTGTAATTCCTGTTAAAGATTCTTGTGCACAATTGGTGAAATAAAAGGCAAATCATTAATGTATCATTTATATTTAGTTAAATTTATAATTTCTGTCCTCACTGGCTAAGAATTTGGCCAATGGAATACTGCTGTAAATAAGCATGTTACATATTTTGTTAAAATAATGGTTTTATTTATTAAAAACGTTGTTTGTGGATAGATATTTACCACTGCAAAACTTCTTTGCTAAAAAAAAAAGTGATGTGGTTATTGAGCTATGTATTGCATAGTAGCAATTTAAATAAAATAAGGGAGATAGTAAATTAATTATTTTATTTTTCTGTTGACACAGATGCAACTGAAAGCAGTTTCTTTAGTTTTATACTTTAGTACTTATTATACTTTACCTTGGTTGAAGTGTGATTTAAATCCGAATGTTTGTTGGTCCTCGGTTCAAAATCGTTGTCCAATGGTGTGGTCCTCTGTTGGAAGTCCTCGTCCGATGGTGTGGTCCTGTGGCGATAGCCCTCGTCCGATGTTGTGGTCCTGTGGCGATATCCCTCGTCCGATGTTGTGGTCCGTTGGTGAAAGTCCTCGTCCGATGGTCTGGTCCTGTGTTGAAATTCCTCGTCTGCTGGTCTGGTCCTGTGTTGAAATTCCTTGTCTGCTGGTCTGGTCCGAGTCCTCGTCCGATGGTCCGGTCCTGTGGAAAAAGTCCTCGTCCGATTGTCTTCACGCAGTATCTGTTGTAATATAAAATAGAAAATGTTGTTTGAGTGAAATGTCTTTTAAATAATTTAAATAAGAAGATAAATTTATTTTGCTATGTGTTTATGTTATTTTTTGTACAATCCTGTTTTGTGCGCACCACTTGTGGTATACTTATTTAACCTTTATTGGGATGGTTATAGTTAGTGAAACATGAAATAATATAATTAATGTAGTTTGCTATGTGTTTGTGTTAGTTTTTGACAATCCTGTTTGGTGCGCAGCACTTGTGCAAAAGTTATTTCTTCTTGATTGTACTGGTTATAGGTTGTTAAACATTAAAGAAGAATGTTAAAGTAGTTTCCTATGAGTTTGTGTGATTTTTTGTACAATGCTATTAGGTGCGCAACACTTTTGTTATTCTTATTTTTGCTTCTTTGTAAGGCTTATAGGTTGTTAAACATTGAATAAGAAATTCAGTTTTGTGTGTAGCAGTTTGTGTCTCATTCAATTGCGATTTGGCTAATTGAATCGTGCCCTAAATAAGCACATAGCATATTTTTTAAATAAGTTTTTAGTCATTGAAAAACTTTATTTTGGATATATTTTTAG
The DNA here is from genome assembly GCA_027410445.1 of Discoglossus pictus. Classification (NCBI taxonomy): domain Eukaryota; kingdom Metazoa; phylum Chordata; class Amphibia; order Anura; family Alytidae; genus Discoglossus; species Discoglossus pictus. The sequence continues at coordinate 64,038,974 of CM050171.1, forward strand.
TAACTAAAAACTTCTTTTAAAAAAATTGTTATGTTGTTATTTAGAGCCCTATTCAATTGGGCAAATTGCAATTGAATGAGGGCCTTTGTGTGTACCATATGTTGCATAGTTTGCCCCTCATTCAATAGCATTTTTTACAATGTAATAGTACTCTAAGGCCGTTATTGAATTGCAATGTAGAAAATTGAATAGGGTTGTAAATAAGCACATCACATATATTTGTTAAAATAGAATAAGGGCCTAAAAGTGCTTATTTATAGCCATATTTAATTGTCCAAAATAGCAATTGAATGAGGGCCTTTGGTTACTGCATTTGTTATATTGTGAGCTCCTCATTCAATTGTGTTTTGGCCAATGGAATAGAGCTCAATATCAGCACAGAGCATATTTTTTTACGGAATTTTGTATTTAGTGAACTTGTATCCAAAAGCAACGTGTTCACAAACAAAAAATTTCCTTTAAAAAATATGCTATGTGCTTATATAGAGCCCTATTGAAATGGGCAAATCACATTTGAGTGAGGCCCTTGGCCATTAAAGATATATAGGTCCTCATTGAATTGCAATTTTGCCAATTGAAGAGGGCTCTATATAATCACATAACATATTTATTGAGCAAAGTTTGTAGTTATTGAAAACCTTGATTGTGGTTAGAAGTTCAATAACTAAAATGTTCTGTATAAAAAATATGTTATGTGCTTATATAGAGCCCTATTCAATTGAGGAAGTCAGAATTGAATAAGGCTCATGGTTCTTTCTTGTTTATACTTAATACTTTACCTTGCTTGAAGTTTTGAATGACAGACGGTCCCCTCCTGCCAATCTTAATGCGCCGGTCTTCTTGTAGTGTCTTTTTGAAAAAGATAGTGAAATAGTTATTTGTATATTTATAATTGTTCATCTAGCAAAGCATGGCCTTTTGAGCATGTAATGTCTTGTTGTATCTTACCTCTTCTTCTTTGTTGGTGTTCTTTAAAAGGGATTGTGCTTCACAGTGCACGGTGCAAATTGTTGAGGGACGCTGTTGATGCAGAGTCTGTTTGAATATTCAAAGAAATAAAAAGATTCAGCTTTATATGATCTATTGAATTGCAGTAAATTAATGTCATTGAAATATAGTTGTGTAATTTTTTTCAATTAACCTTATTTTTGGTTGGGGGCTACACACATATGTCACATACATGAAGCACATTCCATAGTTTAATGTAATTATTTTGTGTACGTGTGACATATCAGTATACATGACTCATATTTAAATGGTTAAATTAACCTTATATTTTTTTTTCTAACACACATAAATGTGTGTGTGTGAGATGTAACTATAGATGATACACATATATGTGCGTGTGACATATCAGTATACATGACATATAATGTCATTTAAATGTAGTTGTTTACTGATTTTGTTTTAAGCTAATTTTGTTGCAGTGGCAATACACATAAATGTGCGTATCACATGTCACTATACATTATACACATATATGTCCGTGTCACATGTCACTATGAAGGGGCAGTACACATAAATGTGTGTGTCACATGTCAATATACATTATACACATATATGTCCGTGTCACATGTCACTATGAAGGGGCAGTACACATAAATGTGTGTGTCACATGTCAATATACATTATACACATATATGTCCGTGTCACATGTCACTATGAAGGGGCAATACACAGAAATGTGGGTGTCACATGTCACTATACATTCTATACATATATGTGCGTGTCAGATGTCACTATACATTATAGACATATATGTGCGTGTCAGATGTCACTATACATTATCGACATATATGTGCGTGTCACATGTCACTATACATAAACCTCTGTTTAATATAGAATTATGTTTTTTTCTTTTTTTGTTAAATGAACCGTATTTTTTTTTTGAGCCTATACACATAAATGTGCCATACATGTCACTACATAAATGCTATATTTTTTTTTTATTTGTTTGACCTGTCCTGATAATAAAATGTAATATATTATAGCTTACCTCTCAGTTGTAATTTGCACAATGCAAAGTAGTAAATTAGTAAAGAATTGTCTTCTCAAGTAAAAGCAGCAGTTATCTCAGAAGTCACTCCGTTCATTACCTGAGGAGAAATGTATTTTTTTGTTTGAAATAGGCAGTATTTATAAACTTGTAGAAAGTTCTGGAAAGTGAGACCGTTAGAACGCAATACGCATGCGCTATTTGCGTTCCAGCTTACAATTTGCGTTCCATCCGCCATTTTCTGCGTATTACTGTTCAAAATGGTGTTTAATATGATTGTGATAGGTTCCGCATAGTATGTGTTTCATTATTGCGAGTAAGTGTAGTGTAGTTACGTCTGAAGCCTCGTTTTCGTTTTGTTCGTCGGCCATTTTTTCTCTCGCTTAGCGATGGTATTAGTGTCTAAAGTGTTTTATTTTGATTTAAATGTAGGTGTAAGTTGTTTTTTTGAGGTGCTGGCTGGTTCCTCTTGCTGTAGGTAAGCTTTTTATGTGTTTGTTGTGTGTCTTTCTTAAGTTTTAAATGTTTGTATGTCGGCGTGTTGCGTCCGATGTTTGCGAAGTCGTAATGTGTGGTAACGTGTCTCGTATGGTGTTTGCGTGTGTAGCCTCTTTTTGTTTTATTCGTCGGCCATTTTTTGTGTCGCTTAACAAACTATTTATTGTCTAAACTCTTTTATTTTAAGTGCAATTAAGTTGTAAGTTGCATTTTTTAGGTCCTGGGTGCTTCCTGTTTGTGTAGGTAAGCTTTTTATATATGTGCTGTGTGTATGTATTGTGTTTGTAATTTTGTAATGTTCGCGAGTTGCGTCCGAGTGTTGCGAGGCCGTAATGTGTATGAACGTGTGTCGTATGTTGTTTGCGAGTGTCGTAATGTGTGTGAACGTGTGTCGTATGTTGTTTGCGAGTGTCGTAATGTGTTGCAACGTTAACTTTTTTTGAAATTTTGCAAAGGTCGCAGTTGCTGCAACTGAAGACCTCGCTTTGCGAGGTCCTCAGGTGCTGGCATGGAGCGCCTGCGTCGCTCCAAGCCAGCAACTGAGGCCCTCGCTTCGCGAGGGTCCTCAGTTGCTGGCAAGGAGCGCCTGCGGTGCTCCATGCCAGCAACTGAGAACCTGGCACAGTGCCCTCGCTTTGCGAGGGCCGCGGGCTCGCTGCGCGAGGCCCGCGACTCGCTACGCGAGCCCGCAGCGTTAGCAACAACTCGTACGCTCACAACTATATATGTGATATGCATTTATATATGCATATATGTATAAATATTGTTACAACCTCAATTTTCCTTCTCTAGATTGTGTCTTTTTTTTGGCACCCAGCCAAACACCTCTTAGAAGAAGTCAGGACCTCAGAAGTCAGTTTGCAAACTCAGCCCCAAATTTACTACTTATTAAAAATAATAAACTTTGCTACATCCCGGTAATTAGGACCACATATATGTCGTAAATGCAAGTTTGTTGGTCACGCTATGTTAATACTTATAGGCTTGCACATGCGCAATAGCATCACTGGCAAACTCGCAACTCTGACAGCTTTGTGCAGCGGGATGCGCATGTGCTATGCGGGGCAGGATGAGTCGCGCGTGCACAATGTGGCGCAATGACGCAGTGGGAGAAGGTAAGGGTGAGGGCGGAGCAAGACACAAGTGAGGGGGAAAGAAGACACAAGCGAGGGAAAGGAGGGGGGAAAGAAGACACAAGGGAGGGAGTGGAGGGGGAAAGGAGACACAAGGGAGGGAGAGGAGGGAGAAAAAGACACAAGAGAGGGAGAGGAGAGAGAAAAACATAAGGGAGGGAGAGGAGAGGGAAAGAAGAAACATGGGAGTGAGAGGAGGGGGAAAGAAGACATAACGGATGAAAAGGAGGGGAGAACAGAGACACAAGGGAGCAAGAGGAGGGGGAAGGAGACACAAGGGAGGGAGAGAAGGGGCAAAGGAGACACAAGGGAGGGAGAGGAGGGTGTAAAGGAGACACAATTCAGGGAGAGGAGAGAGAAAAACATAAGGGAGGGAGAGGAGAGGGAAAGAAGAAACATGGGAGTGAGAGGAGGGGGAAAGAAGACATAACGGATGAAAAGGAGGGGAGAACAGAGACACAAGGGAGCAAGAGGAGGGGGAAGGAGACACAAGGGAGGGAGAGAAGGGGCAAAGGAGACACAAGGGAGGGAGAGGAGGGTGTAAAGGAGACACAATTCAGGGAGAGGAGGGTGGAAAGGGGGCACAAGAGAGGGAGAGGAGGGGGAAAATTAGACATAAGGGAGGGAGAGTAGAGGGGGAGGAGATACAAGGGAGGGAGAGGAGGGGGGAAAGAAGGCACAAGGTAGGGGAGGAGGGGGGAAAGTAAACACAAGGGATAGGAGTGGGGAAAGTAGACACAAGAGAGGAAGAGGAGTGGAAAAAATACACAAGGGAGGGAGAGGAGAAGGGAAGAAAGAAGACACAAGAGAGGGAGAGGAAGGGTAAGGAAGAAACAAGGGAGGTCGAGGAGGGGAAAGAAGATACAAAGGAGGGAGATGAGGGGGAAATAAGAAAAGGGAGGCACAGAAGAGGGGGAAAGGAGGTACAGGAGAGGGGGAAGAGACATAGGGAGGGAGAGGGGGGGAAAGGAGACACAAGAGAGGGAGAGGAGGGGAAAGTAAACACCAGGGAGGAAAAGGAGGTGGGAAAGAAGACAAAAGGAGGGAGAGGAGAGGGAAAGGAGACACAAGGGAGGAAGAGGAGTGGGGGAAACACACAAGGGAGGGAGAGGAGAAGGAAAGAAAGAAGACACAAGGGAGGGAGAAGAAGAGTAAAGAAGAAACAAGGGAGGTAGAGGGGGAAAAGAAGATACAAAGGAGGGAGACGAGAGGGCAAGAAGACACAGGGGAGGGAGAGGAGGGGGAAAGAAGACACAAGGGAGGGAGAGAAGGGGGAAAGAAGACACAAGGGAGGGAAAGGAAGGGGGAAAAGACACAAGGGAGGGAGAGGAGGGGGAAGGGAGACACAAGGGAGGGAGAGGAGGGGGAAATGAGACACAAGGGAGAGGAAGGGGAAATGAGACACAAGGGAGGGAAAAGACAGAGAGGGGGAAGTGACAAAGGGGAGGGAGAGTGGGAAGAGACAACGTGAGGAAGAGGGGGGAAAGGAGACACCAGGGAGGGAGAGGGGGAAAGGGGGAGGAGGAAAGGAGGCACAGGAGTGGGGGAAAAGAGAGACAAGGGAGGAAGAGGGGGTGGAAAAGAGACAAAAAGTAGGGAGAGGGGGAAAGAAGACACAAGGGAGGGAGAAGAGGAGAAAGAAGAGACAATGGAGGGAGAGGAGGGAGAAAATAAAACACAAGGGAGGGAGAGGAGGGGGAGAAGACACAATGGATGGAGAGGAGAGGGGAAAGAAGATACAAGGGAGGCAGAGGAGGAGGGAAAGCAGACACTGGGGAGGGAGAGGAGGGGAAGGAGACACAAATAAGGTAAAGAAGGGGAAAAGGAGACACAGGGGAGGGAGAGGAGGGGAAAAGGAGACACAGGGGAGAGAGGGGGAAGGAGGCAGGGGAGGGAGAGGAGAGAGGAGACACAGGGTAGGGAGAGGGAGGAAAGGAGGTGCAGGAGAGGGGGGAAACGAGAGAAGGAGAGGAAGAGGGTGTGGAAAGGAGACACAGGGGAGTGAGGGGGGAAAGGGGGAGGGGGAAAGGAGACACAGGGAAGGGAGAAGGGGAGAGGGGGAAATGAGCCACAGGACAGGGAGAGGGGGGAAAGGAGACACAGGGAAGGGAGAGGGGGGAAAGGAGACACGGGGGAGGAAGCGGGGGAAAGGGGGAGGGAAAAGGAGGCACAGGAGAGGGGGAAAGGAGGTACAGGAGAGGGGGTAGAGACATAGGGAGGGAGAAGGGGAAAAGGAGACACAAGAGAGGGAGAGGAGGGGGAAAGGAGACACAAGGTTGTGAGAGGAGGGGGGGTGGGAGACACAAGGGAGGGAAAGGAGGAGAGAAGAAAACACAAGGTAGCATGTCAGATTCAGACTAGCCGTTGATTCTTACATGCTTTTTACAGATATCACCAAAAAAAAAAAAACTACGGTTACCAAACTCCCAGAGGTTCTCCACCTCAGATATCTGATCTGATATGTTTTACAAGCCCAGAAAGCATTAAACTAGCTTCAGCTTTTATTACTGAAGCCAGAGATAAAGCATCTGCCAACATTTAGCTTGGCTTCCCCAACCTGGAACAGCAAACTTCAAATTCTTGATACAATGACCAAATCATCCTATACAATTAGATCACTATTATAAACATTATCAGCCTCATTAAATAATAATAATTGTTTTGCTGTTTGCGAGGACCGATTCCACAATATGTTCCTTGCAGCCTTCTTTGCGAAATGACACCCAAAAAAACGGCCGAGAATAGGGTCAGGGAGAGCTACGTAGTAACATGCACATATAAATCTATGGGGTGAACCTCCCACCTCGGAAGAATACCTACAGGCACAAAAAAGTGTTCGCAAGGGATACTAAAGCCCATCAGTGCTGCCTCGGAGCAGCCCGACACTGGCGTCTGATGCTCCACCCTTACCTAAACACATGCCCATGCTGCAAGGGTCCCAATCGTGACCCCTGCAGCTTCCCCATATTAACCACTTGCAGCGGGGCTCCCCAAATGGCATTGATCAGGACCCCGCTGCGTTTTTATTTCCCGCCGCAGGTCCTTTAAGGGGTAATGCAAGTACCCCCGCGGCACCTAGCATTTTCTCTCCCCCTCCACTCTCTCTCCCTCTTACCACACTCTATTTCTCTCTCTCCCTCTCCCCCATTCTCTCTCCCTCTTCCCCCTCTGTCTTTCCTGATTTCCCTCTTTGCCCTCTCTCTTTCCCTATTTCTCTCTCTCCCTCTCCCCCATTATCTCTTCCGTTTCCCCCTCTCTCTTTCCCTATTTCTCTCTCTCCCTCTCCCCCAGTCTCTTCCCCCTCTCTCCCTCCCCCACACTCTGCCTCTTCCCCCTCTCTTTCCCTCATTCTCTCCTGCTCCCCCACTATCTCTTCTGTTTCCCCCTCTCTCCTTCCCTATTTCTCTCTCTCCCTCTTCCCCAAGTCTCTCCCTATTCCCCCTCTCTTTCCTTCTTTCCGCTCTCTCTCTCCCCCACCCTCTCTCCCTCTTCCCCCTCTCTCTTTCCCTATTTCTCTCTCTCCCTGTCCCCCACTCTCTCTCCCTCTTCCCCCTATCTCTTTCACGATTTCTATCTCTCCCTCTTCCCCCACTCTCTTTCCCTATTTCTCTCTCTCCCTTGCCCCCACTCTCTCTCCCTCTCCCCCAGTCTCTTCCCCCTCTCTCCCTCTCCCACACTCTGCCTCTTCCCCCTCTCTTTCCCTCATTCTCTCCCGCTCCCCCACTATCTCTTCTGTTTCCCCCTCTCTCTTTCCCTATTTCTCTCTCTCCCTCTCCCCAAGTCTCTCCCTCTTCCCCCTCTCTTTCCTTCTTTCCGCTCTCTCTCTCCCCCACCCTCTCTCCCTCTTCCCCTCTCTCTTTCCCTATTTCTCTCTCTCCCTGTCCCCCACTCTCTCTCCCTCTTCGCCCTATCTCTTTCACGATTTCTCTCTCTCCCTCTTCCCCCACTCTCTTTCCCTATTTCTCTCTCTCCCTCGCCCCCACTCTCTCTCCCTCTTGACCCTCTTGTTCCTTATTTCTCTCACTCCCTCTCCCCCACTCTCTCTCCCTTCTTCCCCCTCTCTCTTTCCCTCTTTCTCTTTCTCCCTCTCCCCCACTTTCTCTCAATCTTCCCCCTCTCTCTTTCCCGATTTCTCTCTTTCCCTCTCCCCCACCTTCTCTCCCTCTTCTCCCTCTCTCTTTCATTCTTTCTTGCTTTACCTTTCTCGATTCTCTCGCCTCTACTCCAGTCTCTCTCTCCCTCTTCCCCCTCTCATTTTCCCTCTTCCCCTTCTCTCTCCCTCTTCCCCTCTCTTTCCCAAGTTCTCTCTCCCCCTCTTCCCTTCCCTATTTCTCTATCTCCCTCTTCCCCCTCTCCCTCAGCCTCTCTCCCTCTTCCCCCTCTCTCTTTCCTCCTTTCTTTCTCTCCCTCACCCTCTCTCCCTCTTCCCCCTCTCTCTTTCCCAATTTCTCTCTTTTCCTCTGTCCCACTCTCTCCCTCTTCCCCCTCTCTCTTTCTCTATTTCTCTCTCTCCCTCTCCCAAACTCTCTCTTCCTCTTCCCCCTCTCTTTCACTATTTCTCTCTCCCTCTCCCCACTCTCTCTTTCCTGATTTCTCTCTCTCTTTCTTCCCCAGTCTCTTCCCCCTCTCTCCCTCCCCCCACTCTCTCCATCTTCCACCTCTGTTTCCCTCTTTCTCTCTCCCTCTTCCCCATCTCTCTTTCCCTAATTCTCTCTCTCCCTATTCCCCACTATCTCTTCCATTTGCCCTTCTCTCTTTCCGTATTTCTCTTTCTCCCTCTCCCCCAGTCTCTTCCCCCTCTCTTTCTCTCTCCCCCCTCTCTCTCCCCCACCCTCTATCCTTCTTCACCCTCTCTCTTTCCCTATTTCTCTCTCTCCCTCTCCCACAGTATCTCTTCCGTTTCCCCCTCTCTCTTTCCCTATTTCTTTCTCTCTCCCTCTCCCTGACTCTCTCACCCTCTCCCCCTCTCTCTTTCCCGATTTCTCTCCCTCCCTCTTCCACACTCTCTTTCCCTATTTCTCTCTCTCCCTCTCCCCCACTCTCTCCCTCTCCCCCTCTCTCTTTCCCGATTTCTCTCTCTCCCTCTTCCCCCTCTCATTTTCCCTCTTCCCCTTCTCTCTCCCTTTTCCCCTCTCTTTCCCAAGTTCTCTCTCCCTCTCTTCCCTTCCCTATTTCTCTATCTCCCTCTTCCCTCTCTCCCTCAGCCTCTCTCCCTCTTCCCCCTCTCTCTTTCCTCCTTTCTTTCTCTCCCTCACCCTCTCTCCCTCTTCCCCCTCTCTCTTTCCCTATTTCTCTCTCCCTCTCCCCAACTCTCTCTCCCTCTCCCCACTCTCTCTTTCTTGATTTCTCTCTCTCTTTCTTCCCCAGTCTCTTCCCCCTCTCTCCCTCCCCCCACTCTCTCCATCTTTCACCTCTGTTTCCCTC